>OW203761.1:21971088-22491224 GCA_934045905.1 Leuctra nigra | reverse complement strand
CTGGCAGTACCGATGTTAACACTAAACTGAACAACCTTTATCACAGGCCCTTAGAACACAGGGTACCTATACGTTTTATTTTACTGCTAGAAATATATTACAGATTTTATGAGTCTACTCTTATACAGAAATCCCTTACACCTTGCCATGTTCAAATTGTCTTATCTGCACATTGTAAACGGCCGAGCAAAACTAGACACATGGATGACTCAATAATAATGGTGAATAATGGATAATGGAGAAGATTGCAAATGTCTAATTGAATAGGAAGGAGAGGATTTACGTTCGTGTGCATATCGTCACATAATTATACGCATTATTTTTTTTCACCAAGAGGTCAAGTTCACCCACACAAGAAATACTGGGCAGTTTGCATTTTTCACCTCTTTATAGTTTGTTGATGTGAGCCCGGTCAGGAGAGTTTAAAACTTCGTTCACCTTTCAGCACTCGACTAATTTTACTTGTTTGTGTTCTTATGCTTAGACTTTCATGCAAATTAACCCTTGCATTTATTGCTTTTGTATAAGGGAAGGGTAGAAATGTTTATTATTATCAAAATATGTTTTTTTTTTCAATATTCTTTATTTGTTGTACACACAAAGTAAACACAAAATACACAAATAAAAACATAAGTACAAGAAATGAAAATTGTCGCACACAATCACCGCAAAACTGGCATATGGACGTCTGTTTAACTGCGGAGTTAACAAATTATAAAGTAGGTTTTCAGACATAATACATTTTTTACACTCTATTACATATTATTACAAGAAGGAATACACAAAGGGAAAAAAAGAATGTTTAAATGGTGCGTGGGGTTTTGATCAATCAGTTGTGTAATTTTTTTTTCGAAGAGTTCGAATGACTTGTGTGTTTTTGGTATTTAAACCAAAGAAATACGTAAAATTAATCGTATGTAATCTTTGCTCTGCATCGTTCTCTGAGGTTTCATCTCCTTCAATGAATGGACATATTAGATTGCCCGGGAATGGTTGATTAGTGACCCAGCATGCACTTAGTGCAAGGCGGTATTGAGGTGTCCCGTCGATTGGACTGATTGACCAGCTAAGCATACAGCATGTGATGGTCTAATGCATGGGGATTAACGGAAATCAATCACCCGGACTGTAAACAATCCAGTGATCTATATGTCCATATAGAACACGACACGAATTTAGGCGAGTTTAGGGAAAAGCAGAATAGGGAACAGGAATTCAAGAAATCTATCTAAATTGCGTATTGCGTTGTTGTAAACGAATTGGCTGAGGTTGAAACATGGATGCAATAATTCGGTGGAATTAAAAGCTCTCTGTATGTGTTTTATTTTGGACCTCAGGGGCCTCCTTTTTCGATTTGGAGTAAAATTAGCAAATCATATGTAATCGAATGTTTAATTTTATCAATCGGGTGTGAATTCTTAGTGGAATATAAAGTTGTTCAGCTATCAACTTTACTTTAATTTTGTGCTTGATTTAAATATTGCTGCAGATTATATTCGAATAAAATGTCTGTGTATCATTTTTCCACTCTAAATCTCATTTAGTGGATTCGATGTTGATAAAGTAGTTGAAGCTACGAGAACAAAAAGTAGAATGTTGTAATGAACACATTTAAAATTCAGAACAAAGTGATCGTCGCATTGGCGTGTCCACTGCATCATAATGCGGGAGATCGTGACATTAATATTGACGTCATAAATAAATCAGCACCGTGGACATTTACTGGTGATATGTCGCATTAAACGTCACCGAAGCTGCAAAAGTTACGAGATATAAATATTATTCATGTGCAACTGTCAACTTTGAATCGACCGCACACACAAATATTTTAGTACAGAATTTACTCGTCTTAATTATAAAATTATATAAAATGTTACAACATTTCAATTCTTATTACTCTAGGGTCGTTTACTTGAAAACGGTTTTGCGTTTCGCGTTTTGCGTTTTTTCTCTAAACCAATCAATCACAAGTCGAGGATCGCAAAACGCTTTCCGTTTTCCGCGCTTATGTGAATGCGGCTTTAGAACAAATGATTGACTTTCACTCTAAACTGAATTTAGTTGTATGTAACTATCGTGTAGTAGTAGACTAGGAAAACGCTCTGTGCACCGCGTTGATAAGCGAGCCTTCGTACTGCATCCAATTTGATATGCGTTTGCAAGTATCAGATGCGCGCTCTACAGACCTGTGAACAACAAGAAGGGGATGAAAATTTAGCATTAAATTTTTCAAATATATCGAGATTATAGAATAAAATGTCCTTAAAATGACAATAAGTTTTGAAAATAAAAGTAAATGCTAATATAGTCTTCAAATTGGCAAAAATACCTTAGCTGTTGGTCCCAAAATTACCAAGCAAAGTTTTAAGTTGATAGGTCAAATGGTTGAAATGTTAAAAATCACAAGACAGATGGTTTCAAATTTTAACCAATAAGAGGATTTGGCTGAAACTTTGTATGATTGGAGACAATGTTGGTTGCAATGACTTTGCAAAATTTAAAATTATACGGACCAACTAATCGAGAGATAATTTTTAAAAAATTTGACCCAATCACAGGATCCCGTTCAAAAACGATCCAAGAGACCGCTAAGATTACGTTAGTATAAGTGCAAAATTTCAGATCGATTGGTTGTGCGGTTTGACCTGGGGCCCTATTCTAGAACTTTTAAATTCCCAATTCTGATGGAATTCAATTTCATGCTATGTTAATCCTTATGGCCGTGACCGGATTCCATCAGAATGGAATTGGGAAAACGTTCTAGAATAGGCCTCCTGGGGCCCTATTCTAGAACTTTTAAATTCCTAATTCCACTAAAATTCGAATCCATACAATGTTAATCCTTATGGCCGTGAACGAATTCCATCAGAATGGAATTGGAAAATCGTTCTAGAATAGAGCTCCTGGGCAGTGCAGGTAAAAGACACATAAAAAAACAAAAAACAAACACACAGAGAAAGTGCCATAAGAGTATGGTGACGCTCGCTACGCTCGCTTAATAATTTCCACGTTTAGTCATTTTTTTTTTATTAATTCAAATCCTGTTCCAAAAAACATTTTGACATTTGAACATTAGGGGGTAGACAATAATACATTTTGAACACACACAAATTCTCAACAGGCAAAATTATATCCCTTTCAAAGACTACGTATTTCCAGCATACTGCTCTCAAGGTTTATCAACATATAATTTCTATACCGCATTTGTGTTTATGAACCTGGTTCTAATGTATCTTCATAATGTTCCCTGTCTTGAGATGTATGAGTCTAGAAGGCTCTGGTTCGTGGCTCGAGCATGGCAAACGTGCGTCAACAATGTTACATCAGCATCGAAAACTTGGCTGACTAACGACACATCGTAATTCTCGCGAGTAATTTCCTACACAGAGTCCTCTATGGGCAGGTACAAGCCACGGCCCGGTTGATAATAAACTCCTGTCGTGTTTACGCTGCAGGATGATTTACAAATGATTTCATTAGAGGAACATCTGTACCGAGTTCCTTTGTGGCGCGAAGTCGTTATTCGCGCAGCCAAGATACAACCAAGATGGCGGAGTATCAGCTTTACGCGATATCACTCGGGGGATACTTTGTCTACTTCCAGACAGCGTGTATAATCTCTTGTAATGTGACGTTACAAACAGAAGGATATTGAAAATAAAAACCGCATTTACGCATGATGAATGGTTTTGTCTTTTTTCTTACCGATATTCGAAATAACTTATGCACAAGTAACAGATTGTGCACAAATATGTTGAAAGTAATAATGTAGATAAATATAGTTTTATGGTAATTGGGCTGTGACTGCTCGCAAACACTCTCCCAAACAAACTAACAAAACAAATGGGGACAATTAACACAATGACATTATTGCAACGCCCGCAAGGTAAGATGGAGATGAAAATAGCAAATTAATAGTTCTATTCTATTTTAATAATTGCTCTCAAACAAATTATGAAGAGAAAAGGAATGAGCTTGTGGGTATAAACGAAGTACCTATGGGAGGAAGTATGCAGTGCAGAGCATGATGAAGTTGAATATGATAATAGAATTGCCGAGCGAGAGGGCGGTATGAACATGAAAACATAAAAAATCATCCGGAAAAACATAAATCCGTGGAATATGGGTACCTAAACAATGATATTAACAGTAAAAAATCATGTGATATTTTATAGCATTTTCCCTGTATTCTTCCTGGAGCCACCAATGATTGGAACTGGAAGACGATAGTTAACTACTTCGCCGACAGGTGAAGCTGTTTATGTCAGCAACACATATCTATTTCCCTTTCAGTCCTTCCAAATCTACTTTTAGATCCGTGAAATCGTCGACTCATTTCTTTCCCAGTGACATCCGAAGAAGTCACAGTCTGTCAAGAAGACTCAAAAAGTAATGTGATGTGTGCAAATTGGCACCATTCAACTATGATATATGTTTATTTTATTCGTAAAAAATCAATTAATATGTCAAGTTAAATATCAGTATTTTGAGAATCTGTCTTCGCTGATTACAGCATCTGATATGACATATATACTAGATAATAACGAAGGTATTTCAAACGTATAATCGTATTTCTAGCGTTGTGCAGAAAACTTTCTGACAGATGAGGTTAACAAGGCATGTCACAAGCGCTGCTGTCACACTCAGGAATTTACAGGTGTTCTGAAGGTCCGGTAGTTTAAGTTTTGATGTTTGCTTGGAACCGTACAAATACTACAAATCATTTCAACGTAATGATATTCTTAGACACAATTACTTTAGTGCTCTGATAATTATTCTCATCATTCATTACTGTATAAAGGATTTCGAGTTTTAGTAATTCTTTTTTTAAGCAATGCAACTTTAATTCTTTATTCAGATATAAACAATTATTACAGTTCCTACAAAATGAAAAAGTCCTTCCTAGATATATAAAAAATCAACAATAAAGACATTAGATTAAAAATATAAATACATAACAATTTCGAGTTTGCTGAGTCTAAAGATTCAAGAGTCAAAGAAACTTGAGAGAGAGTCAAAAAACTTTAAGCAGTTTATTTTCCCAGCCGGTGGTCAGCTGTAAGAGGACATTTGGAAAGATGAATCGCTGATGTATTCTTCTAGTGGTCAACAACGGAGATGATTGCGTGTTCAATATTGCGTTTATGACTCGATAAAACTTGTGTTTATCCCTGAAGTCCTGTATACGAGCGCGGTGTTGTGAAAATAAACACATTTATGGGAGCTCTAACAACGGCAAGGACAGCGAGGTGCATGATGGGCCACAAAGATGGCGGCGGGACGAGCATATGACAAGAAATACTGTCAATATTGGCGCCGTTTCGTGTTGCATATTAGTGTATGAAGGTCACATCGAAGTATAGCCGATTGGTTTGTTTTCGAACTTACGATGTTAAAGTTGTAATAAGAAAATTTTACGCCCATTTTTCATTAAAGTTTCTACCAAGAATTGATTACTTTTTAAAAGTATGTCAATATTTTAGTAAATCCTAAGATAATTGGAACTGCTTCAGCACTCTTTTTTTTAAATAACACGAACAAGAAATATTATTTATCTAGGAAAAAATTCAGTGTAACGCGTTGATGAGCGAGCACATACAGGTACAACATCCCCAGCCAAACACGATACACGACACGTCACAATACGATTTTATTTGCAACTTTACAATCTCCATATAAACACTCTGGATGAATAACAGATCCATTGTGCCGTGACTTACCTACGTACTTTTCTAGAAATCTCTTTTGACACCCCATACTACACTCTTAGAATGTGCTTAGATAATGTTGGTCTTGATCACCATGCAAAATTCGAACTTATCGGAACATTTTGATTTTATCAATCATAAGATAATTATTTAAATTTAAGCCAATAGGAGGATTTGGCTGAAACTTTGTAGGTTTTGAGTATAATGATGGTCGCATTGACTTGACAAAATTTAAAATTGATCGAACCAACTAATCGAAACATTTTTTTTTACATTTGAACCAATCAGCGGATTTTAAAAAAAATTGTAGGCAACGCCCAGAGATGTTCCGTACATGTGTGAAATATTTCAAATCGATCGAAGAAAAACTGTGATCTGAATCCCGGCAGTAACAAAAAAAACACACACAAAAAACAACAAAAAACAGAGGTCCGTGCTAAAAGAGCCAAATCGCTCAATAAAATACATAACCGTGAGCATAATCTGTACATTCAGTGTTTTGTAAACTCACCTCTATATTAATTTATTTTCTACAATAATACATGTTTATTTTGGCTTCAATAGTTATATGAAAGTATTTATTTATGTGATGGTCACATAAATAAAATGTACCTCAGTCATATTATTATGAAATATTTCTTAATTGTCTTACAGAGGCAGATAAAATATACAATAACCCGCCCCTAAAATGTTTGAAATGCTGACGGAATTACTTCATTCCACTTCAGTATATTTTATGCTCATCTAATTCCACTCTGATCGTAGCTAGACTGTTAAATTCAGCAATGATTTTTGCTTCGGCTCAGTGAAAATGCTTGACTGTTGCTTAGTATGATTTTCTGATGGATAAATATAAAATATAAACGAAGAACAACGTGAGGGAATCGAATCTTGAAATCAGAAACATTATCTATTCGGATTATAAATATAGTGTAAAGAGTAATATTTAAGAACAATGTGTCTTTTACGTGAAAAAAATTATTTTCAAAAGTGGATGTACCTATAAGTTATAACCCTGCACAATTTCTTTCAAGCTCTGTCATAGCAAAGAGTGAGAACTACTCCCAGAGGCACATTTCCGCTGTCAGTATTGTTGTAGGCGGGAAGCTGGAGGGATGATTGGTGGTTAAAAAAGCAAGCCTCAGTGCACAGGGCATTTCTTTAAAAAAAAATCATACTAGAGCAGAGTGTATAAATAATCTTGAAGAATTTAATGATAGTAAGAGTCTACGATACTTGATGAAATCCATGTTTTATGAAGCACAAAAAGGCGGCCTCTTCATTTTCTAGACGGCTTTAGCGATTGTCTTCAAAATTTCACAGATTATAGGTAAATAATTTACGCCAAAATTATTTTGTTTTATTTATTTTTGGTTGCGCCAAAAGTGTTATTTTTTGTTTAGTATTTTCAGGGCAGAGGTGCCAAAAGGACCCATATATTGCTCATATTGGCACCTCCTCAACACGAGTAAAAACATTTTTTATATGAAGAGCACAGATTTACTCTTTATCTATGTGCTGTAAAAATTTGGTGACAATTGGTAAAGCCATGAAGAAAAAAGTAGGGCCGCCTTTTTATGGTTTTTTGTGGTTTTCAATATTTGAATTGATCTAGTGGAGCGGTCGCTCCACGCCAGCCAAATCGTACGGCGCGCACACTCTCATATAAAGGCTGGAGCAAACCCACTTTTACTGTAAGCATCAAAGTGGCATTTTCGGCCTACTGGATCATAAAATTGGAAAATCTCACATTGTTGCGAAATATCTTAATTTCGAGCTATGGCCCACCCCACCACATATACCAAATTTGGGAACAATAGGTTACGCCCTTTGCGAGCTATAGGGCAGTGAAAATAGTGTTTTAGGGCGGTTTTCATAATAATAATCTCAGTAGTAGTAGTAGGGTGGAGCTAAAATCTGGTAAACAGGTAACAGCCTAAACGGCTGAACCGATTGATTTCAAATTTTTACCACGTGTGCACTTTTGGCGTCTGATTTGCCCTCGCTCCCTTGACTTTTTTTGTGCCGCCATTTTGAAACCGGAAGTGACGTCATATCTCCTCAACGGCTGGTCCGATTAGAACGAAATTTACGCCAAATGATTCAGACGGTCAACTATATAGGTTATCATTAACAAAAGACTAAAAATTATGTTAACGAAACCGGAAATGACGTCATAAAATTTGAAATACTTCGATTAGTATTTCGGCAACAAAGGTTGATCCGATTATTTTGATATTTATGTATCGTATGTACTTCTGATATCTCATTTGACTTGTTATAAAACCAACTGGAAGCCGCCATTTTGAAACCGGAAGTGACATCATATCTCAAAAACGGCTAAACAGATTTGAACGAAACCAGCGCTAAACGATTAAGACGGTTACCTTTATGTTATATCATCAGTTATATTTGCAGTTTCCTATACCAAAACCGGAAATGACGTCACACATTTTAAAAAACTCACAAATTTACATTTTGATACAATAAATACTATTTGAGACAGCTTATAATAAGATGTAATCATGTTTAAATTAAAATTCAAAGAGTCAGAGATTTCAGCCGCCATTTTGAAACCGGAAGTATCGTCGTATCTCGAAAACTGGTAGTCTGATCGGTACGAATCTAGTGCTCAACGATTCGGAAGGACATCTCTATTCTCTATGGAATAGGAACAGTCAAACTAGAATTTTCCTGTTTATGAGCCCGGAAATGACGTCATTCAAATTTTAAAAAATTATAATCCCCATTCTATACAATGTATACATATTCAGAAAGCTTAAAATATTACACATTAATTGTAGATATAAATTCTATGTAGCAGTGCATTAAGTTCAGCAGCCATATTGACAACCGAAGTGTTGCCACATCTCGGAACTGGGTTGACCGATTGGAATGATAACTTTGCTATTCTTCATAAAAGACCATTTAAGCAAATATTTAGCAGATTTTTTATAAGTAGTAACCAAATTGTAAATTGTGATTTTTTTTACATGACTTAAAAATTGTTCATTCGATTTGTGTCACAAATTTTAAGAATTAACTAAAAAAAGGAGTGATATCCCCATAAAAAACACTCCGTGTAAAAATACCAGCCAAGTCTCTTCAACTAAAAAAAAATATATGAAATCTAAAAATTCTGCACTGAAAAGTAGTGATATCAAAAAATGAGCCAAGTCAAAACTTTATTTGAAAATCAAAAAATACTTGGCGCATCGTTTTTTTAGGGCATTATAGGTATACTATATATGTATATTTGATGTATATTTTATATCTGGCCTATACTTCTAAGCTATTTATATACACGATGCGCCAAGTATTTTTTGATTTTCAAATAAAGTTTTGACTTGGCTAATTTTTTGATATCACTACTTTTCAGTGCAGAATTTTTAGATTTCATATATTTTTTTTTAGTTGAAGAGACTTGGCTGGTATTTTTACACGGAGTGTTTTTTATGGGGATATAACTTACTTCACAGTATATGCAACATGCGACACACGATTAAATGTCACAAATGTCACGTACAACCCAGAATGCATTTTTATGCATTTCTAGGATATTTTTACATCGGAATCGAAATTTTCAAATGATTACCGTACCCATATCAACAGACCTGCTCAGAAGATCTTGTCAATAATTTATTAAACATTCACGATGATATATTAAGATATGATGAGACTTAATTGAGTGAGAAAGTGAATGGCCATCATCTTGACGTCGCATGGTTTTAGTTGCATAAGCAAAGTGATTCCCCTCTCAATATTTTGTCGATACGACCCAAGAGCGGGTCTGGAAGTCGGCCAACCCCCCCTCCCCCTCCCTCAATTCACGGGTTACAGAAACCAAATTAAGGGCGAGCCAGCAATATACCAGGACTTTAATCAGTCGAAGTTCCATCCTCCAGCTTATGCTCGCTCTTCGTCTGCTATTATAGACTTTACTTTTACCAAGACGAGTTTCTTTTTTCATTATACAAGACGAGCGAGATGAAGGAATATGATTTTGAAAAATGCTTTTAGAGATGATCATAAAAAAAGATGGAGTGTAAGTGTCTACATGTACCGGGTTCGTAACCTGCTTGTCGATCTACCTCCAAATGTTCTGGCTATAGATCTAAGTAACGGCTCGCGTATACTTTCTTTGAGATACCTACTTTATATTTACCTGACTCTTTAATTTGAGTTTGTTATTAAAGTTTATAACTGCAATCTTGCATCTTGCTTGCATCTACATTCATGGAGAGATGCCACATCCAATTGTATCGCTTTTCCTTCCCTATTCGAACGTGTCAATAGCAACATTTTCCTTCTCCACTTCCACACCGGGAATATCGTGCGTTTTCGTGGAGCGGAATAACGATGTGAGACGAGGTTAAAGCGAAGAATATGTCTGCAGCATGTAGATGCTGGATGATTACGAATATAAACCCCCGACTTCTGACTTACTTTGCCCGGACGGATGTCGTCGCAGGTTCATAAGACAGCAAAATGAAGAAGAATTTGCTTCATAAGTAACTATTTCTTTGAACTTATTCTCGAAGTCGGTTGCCAAGAAGCAAATGGAGACAAATCAGCGAGAGATGTCCGCATTGAAACTTTCCATGCTTCTTGAGTCGGTTGAATATATTTACTCATTTATATTGGAGGAATTCGGGGTTAGCGAAAATAAATATCTCTTTCTCAATCAGCAGAAACATGAATTTTATAGAATACACTTCCATGGTGGCGTTATTGGTTTATTCTGTTTTGAGGAAATATGTGCAGTGGCCATTAAATAAGATAAATGACTGCTGCAATAGCGTCATGTGTCACATTTTGTGTTGAATTTGTCACAAATTAATATGAACAGAAAATACCCTCTCATAATTTGAAATGCAGTGCAAACTACTGGCGAAAGTCCAACTGCACTTCATCAGGTAGAAGTGTCTTCGTGCATTCAAACAAATGGCGACCTTGTTGTTTTCGTATGTTTGGAAAATTCTTGTTTCAAAACTAAATTGCGATTCATAATTCCGTGTTAGCTCTATTCCTTCACAAGAGTTGCTTTGTGTTGTAGGAAATGTATTGAAAAAAAATGTTTCGAGCAATTTTAGAGTCATCTAACGTCAATGATTTCGACACGAGCCGTATCTCGACCTCGACACGCGTAGTGTCACGTTAAGGGGAAGAATCACCCACTAAACCGCAATTTGTCAGATTGTGACCATGTCGTTGAAGATTGACAATTGACAAAATTGTTGAGAATTATTTGCTATTTTAAGATGGTTGTCCACTTTTTTGAAAAATGTATTTCTAAGTTATGAGCGGATTAAAATTCAGAACTTAGCTGGAATGCAAATGCAGTGCATATTCGACTGTTTTAGCAAATATAAAAGCTCAATGCTCCTAGGACATAAATATTTCAAAAAAGTGAGCCACTATCTTCAAAGATCAGTTAATTCTCAACAGCTTTGTCGATGCAATCGCTTCCAATCTTCAACGAAACAACGTCACAATCTGAAAATGTCGGACACCGCCGGGGTTCAAAACGTGGTCCTTGGTCTTGTATACAGCGGTTGAATCTTCGTTCTTGTGCCCCTCCTACTTTTATATTTAGTGTTCAATTTCAGAATAATGTTGCAATAGAAATTGTCGCTATAAAAGTGACGGTATAGTAGCAGGATCAAGGAATAAAGCAGTAAAACATAAACAATGTGCAGTGAACAGATCCATTAATGACGCACCAGTTTATTGCTCTCCTAAAGGATATCATTCGGAACCCAGGAGAGATGATTACGTTGAAATATCCAGCTTTAGTCCCAGTCGAGACTCCAGATTAAGGTGTGATGGGGATTTGATTGGCTTAATGGAACAACGAGAACCTAGTGAAGTGTCATTAAATGACGAAGAGATGGGTAGACATTAATTGTAATTAATTTATTAACGAAGCTGAGCTCATCTGTTAGTCAATGTTAGCCTTAATTTGATGGATCTCCCTCGCTCTGTTAATTAAGTATATCTAAAATCTATTATTTCGTTTCAGTAAAGAGACGGGAAGTGTTTTAATGACTTTCCCTGATAATGTTGTTTGTGAAGGGAATGGTGATCCGAGAGCAATTGGAGACCCATGTCTCTCTCTCTCTCTCTCTCTCTCTCTCTCTCTCTCTCTCTCTCTCTCTCTCTCTCTCTCTCTCTCTCTCTCTCTCTCTCTCTCTCTCTCTCTCTCTCTCTCTCTCTCTCTCTCTCTCTCGCGCCCTCTCTCGTTGCCCCAGATGACGGCGGCAGCTCACCCAGTAGTCGTTTTTCTTTCTGGAAAACTAAACGACGTAATTTTCTCTTGCAAAGTGGCGCAATCGATTGCTATTATTATTATTCGTAGACTTCTACGTACTACGTCTTAGTTGGATCTGATGTTTCATGAAAGAAACTCGAGATAACATAATGGAAGGGACGAAGGAACAAAATGGAAAAGAAGAGACACCTACCATGTAGAACAATGTAAAGAGATTAATACATCAAGTCTACCTGATTTTTATTGAACAAGTCAAATAATAGTAAAATTATATTTAATAGTGCTTTAAATAGTGATTAAAACTATTCCCTTGTAGTGAATTTGAAAAAAGATCTTAACACGTTCTTGTTGCTGTCCGATCTTTCAATGCCTTGCTAACTTTTAAACAGTCAATTAGACTATATTGCCATGGCAACAACCAATGAGAATCATCGAATGACCGACTGAAACTTAACTAATGGTTTAGAAGACTATTGAACCCCTACGTCGAATAAGATTCAGAAGTTTTACCGAGCTTTCAAGTTCACTGTACATTCTGTCTTCACCTGAAGGCTAATTTTTCATTCTGATGTGTTGCAACTTTAGTAGATAACTTTAAAATTCTCTTCACCCTTGCGATAACCATCAGAAAACTATTGGAAAACTTCCAAGTTTAAATTTCGCAAATTAAAAAATCTACAAGTATTAACATAAAATTACCGTTTGATGCCAATCACAGATTCATTCTCACTCTCTATTGATTAGTGGAAATCGCAGCTCGCTAGGTGTCTTGGTACGCATCCTATGAAAGATAATTTACATTCTACGAATGGCGGCGTTCCCATGCGTCTTAATTTCAACGCGAAGTACAAACTAAACGCCATCGCGAATCCATCAACAGTTTTACATGTTTCGCTTCCACCCTCAACTTCTCACTCCGCGAGACGGCGGCTTATTGAAGTAAAATTTAAATATTCAAGTCGAGCAACACGATCTCGTCTTCTGTAGCAGTCAGTTGTACACGGCTTACACCGCGCACATGGATTATTCATGTGGAAGAACTCCTGCGCGCACTTGACTAGTAAGGCGAGACGTTCGCACCTACCCGCAACTAACCGCAAGCTTACCTTGCAGGGGAGGGGACGGAAATTGACGATTGAAATGCGTGTAAAACACAGAAAGTTTTAAGCTATGCCAAAATGCTTGCGTCACAAAATATTTATCCCGTTTTTCAGAAACGACAAGTAGAATAACAACCGTCCAAGCTTCCTTTTTCTCATCTTAGGAAATGTTCCATTTAATAAAATATTGCACTTTGAGGTTATGACTTTAATCACAATTTTCAAATTAAATTAGTCATTTTTAACCGATATTTTGGGAATCAATCTCATTTCGGAGGATAATGATAATTTATAATCATGTATGACATTTCGAAAAACAACTAAATGCTTATTTAGTATTCTTCACAGGAGCTGTCAGGTCAAGGTAAACAAACTGACACTGGAAGAACTGCGATACCTCCAAGCAAAATTTGCATTTTAAAATCCAAAAGTCCACTCTGCATTTCTAATTTAAACATGCACCATGTGCAATGAAGAACCATGAGTCAAAAGAATAAATGCAATCATATTTCACCGGAGTGCATTTTAATTGAATACATAAATTATAATGTTTTTAAACCATGTCACACCAAGGCCTTTCTCATCACCATGTAACATGAACCCAAACCTAAAGGGGACTGCTCTCTAAAGAAAATCTATCACATTGTTTTCAAATGACCGCGAAGGCAAATCAACTTTGAAATCTCTGCTTTTGTTATCATTCAGTTACAGATTGTGACGTCTGAGCCTCCTTCTGGCGTTCGTATAAAATAGCAGTTTGCACCTTGAAATTGTCACGAGTTAAGTGAAATTCGTCGAAGCCACTGATATCACAGTGGAGTGACTCTTGTCATTTCAACCCTTGAACCATCACTCGCCCGCATTGAAGCGAAATACGAACTAAGTAAACAATCTGGGGAGTGCATTGTCCATACACGGTTTCAATTCTCTCAACACTTCGATCCATCGAGTTCCTCATGTAGTTCAGAGTAAACATTTTAAATGTAACTACAAAACAACTCAACATCAATTTATTTTATCCCCGAAATGTATTTTTCAACCTGGAGATGACAACTACTGGTCCATAAGAGGCCTGGGTAAGCGAATGTGCCGTGCTCTTCAAGTAGTACCATCAATTGTCCACGTAATTCAAGTCAGTGACTCACAAATTAAATTACAAATCAATTAAATAAATATTTTACAACTATATTTTGCATTGTTGATGAATATCATAAGATTACTTTGTAGAAATACGATATTTTATAAATAATTAACAATTATTTTAATTAATTTCATGCAGTACGAATTAAGTACTTGATTTGATTTTAAGCAGTTTCTAGTAGAAACTGGCTAAATAAGGGTATTATTCATGATTATCTCATTATTTAATCCCGTACCCCCACATTTTTAACGGCTAAAATATTGAAAAAATCGGCCTTTAAAATGAAATCAATATTTTTACTTTGTAGTTTATATTACGATTTCTACAGAAGATATAAGTGTAATTTTGAAGCATCACCATGTTATCTTATGGGAAATTTCAAGATTTCCTTTTAAGATATCTCTTAAATTAATCCCGTGACACATGTTTTTCTTTTCTTATTTGCAAATGGTATTGCTTGAGGCATTTTTGAGGAAAATTTGAAGCATTTCTATTTAACAAGGACTTTTGATGGAAGTACTTAAATTTTTTTTTTAATTTTGTCTTCACTAAGAGAATTAAAAAAAATAAAAGATAATAGTAATGCCACACACTGGAGTACTTTATGACACCTGGTACACCCTCACTTACAATGTGTGGCATTATATCGTCTAAAGCTGGAATGCATCGCTACTATCTGATTCTTTTGAAATTCTCTTAGTGTGAAGAAAAATGTCAAAAACCCGCTTTGACGAACCGTGCGATTCCCGTTCAGCCAGGCCTCATAAGCGCCAGGACTTCGGACGGCTCTAGGGACGTCGAGTGTCCCACTTGTGTGCTTCTGGATGGTTCCACAATTAGCCGGTGTTATTGTTATTCCTGCAGCTGGGTAGAGGAAGCTGTAGATCAGAACTGGAGTCATGGGAAGCTTCTTTCACAGCTTGATGATGAACTCGATGTGATATTGTGCAAGGCGCAGCTAGCTCATAACTGAGCGTGCGTGGACAAACTTTAAACAATGTAATCATACATTTTATCATTGATATGCTGTCTTCTTAACATCGACACCAATGTTGGAAAATATAACTTGAAGGGGCTCGACCTATCAGGTATCAGATCTTCATACTTTTGCTACTTATTGATAATCATGTCTTTCACAAACTGCTCGTGTGTATAGTTTCTGAAATAAATAAATTTAAATATCAGTCCCCATGGTACTTTATGGAGTTCAATTTAAATTGTGTCACATGTTGGCCAATAATTAAGGTCTAATCGTTTTGTATTTCGAGATTTGAACCAAAAATTATTTTATGGTAGACAGATGGTATACTAGAAGAAAGAAAAATTGAAAACATTATTTTAAAAGTTAAAAACCAAAATCGAATTAATTTTCCTATCCTCCTGTTTTAAAGTTGTGTTCAAAAAAAAAAATATATATATATATGGGTTTTTGATTGGTTGAGCAGGTGAACTGCAGTTCTGGGATGAGGGTATGCAACATTATAGAACCTGGGGTTATAGAACACCAGCTGTTACAATACCTAAGTACTTTGTGAAATATGATTTTTACTGAATCCCTCAGTTAGGTGAATGTTAATAAATACCAACTGCAATGTGAAAAGATTTTCCTCGAGTGGGACTCGAACCCACGACCTTCCGATATCCAGTCAGATGCTCTGACTGCATCTGAGATGCATCTGAGATGCATCTGACTGGATATCGGAAGGTCGTGGGTTCGAGTCCCACTCGAGGAAAATCTTTTCACATTGCAGTTGGTATTTATTAACCTAAGTACTTGTTTGTAAAATAACTGAAATATGTATATTTTATAAAGTTTAATAGAATTTTATTTTATTATTCAAAAATCTGATATTCAAATATTATTGCCACAAGGACACAAATATAACATAAATTTAAAATATAAAAGTGAAATTTATTATTTCATTCATTTATTCATTCATTCATTCATTCATTCATTTTTATTATAATGTAGAATGTAAAATTGCTGAAAAAATCTATAATAAAATGGTCCTCCCGGTAAAAGTCCCAAATGACCTCTCCCACCAATAAATCTCAATGTCTGGAGGTAACATTAAACCACGAGAAAATAGATGAATGCATATTTTATAAAATGAATAACCTGTGATACGGGGAGTTTCTCAAAAAGCTGTAGAGGGTGGTGCGGTGGCGGAGGGGGGGGGGTAAAGTATCCATATCAGTGCTTCAAACTTACTCGTTCATTTTACCACTACTCTCTGCAGCATATCAGTGAATTACTATTACCTGAATTACCTAATTAATGTGATGAGATTTGAAATATCGTTAAAACTAAATGTTATTCACATTACTACGTCAACTATTTGTAAGTGTATATTTCTTGAACCAACATTAAGATTACTAACCAATTGTAAATACCCAATCAATCTAAGCACCAAGGGTTGAAAATGGCAAAATTTAACAAATTTTTAATCGTAGTCTTAATAATTGTCTACTTTATAGTCATAAAAGTTGTAATTTCAATGTGATAATTGTAAGATCGACTCAAAAAACAACTATAGGCGGCTTTTTTTTACTAGATGTAAAAACATCTATGACAACAGTTATGACATTTCAGAAGAACAGTAACAAGGTTTTACTTCTGGGCGCATGAAATGAAGAAGTAATTTGCTTCTCCTGCAGAGAATTCCGAACGCTTGAGGTAAAGGAGTTGATGACCCAGTACTTCACTCTGCCAGGTGATTCGTCTCACTGGATGCAGGTTACATTTATCGATTCCACACGTACTTGTCAGGTAAACGGCGGACAATATGTTTACTCCTTGCAATTCCACGCCGCCGCGACTGCTTCAACTAGAGCATTGCATATCGCGAATTTATATCCGATGTAATTGCTCGGAGTCTACAGTTGTAAATCCCCTTTATATAGCCGCGACCCCCTTGCTGAGCAGATAGCAAAGCTCTCTCGTTCCAGGGTAGTTTTATAGACATTGCGTTCACTTGCAAGCAGTCTACTTGCGGTCATAAACATTGTGTGTGACATGCAAATTCAAGACAAGTTTAATTCGAGTCCCACGGTTCAAGATAAAGACTGCGGAAGATTTCATTTCGACGAAGAGTTATTAAAAATGAAGTCGTCGGCTTCTTGAGTTGTTTTGGAGGCTTCTGGGAAGCTCACAAAGAGAGCAATTTTCTTGTGCGCAGCAATCTTGGAGCAGTGCAAATTAGAAGCATCGTCAAAGAAGTACGCGTTTCTCCGACGAGGCATTGTTCTAACAAATGTAGAAAAACGCGTCTTGGCTTCCCTTTGTTGTTGACGAGATTAGAAGAAATCCGAGTCTTCGAAATCCTTGGCTTTGAAATGAGAGATTCTTCAAAGGGTATTTCAAAAATTGTGTTTGAGATAATATTATGTCCAAGACGCACTCTGGTGTTAAGGAGCGAAGGAAGTTGATTTATTTTAAATCGAATATCGATTTTAGAGAGTCTATGCTTTCTGAATCAATATTCTTCATGATATTTCATTGAAATTCATCTAAATAGGTAAAACCGACAGCTGTCCAACATAATGGCTGACCACAAGAATCCAGCTTACTTACAATTCCAGTTAATTATAATTTATCATATAAGAACACATTTTAGTACTTATTATTAATAGTATAAAGATATTGTGTTTATGAGGCAGACCGCGACACATCTTTCCATATTAATAAAACCATTTCCAACCACAACCAACCACAGATGAGCCCCAACTCTCCCATATTTGATATCTATAGATCATAATATGCATTATGATCAACTAGGTACTAGATACCTTTCTTTACAAAAAAAAATGATCTTAAAGCTTGAAGCTTCAAAATAAACACATTTAAAAAATAAGATTTTAAAATAAATGAATTAGTTGTTGAGTTTGGATATAATCGAATTGTTGTAATAAATCATTTTCGTTTCAAATTTCAAAAACTCTTAAAAACCAACTAATAAACTTAACAAGGCATCTTTTTTTAATTCCGAATGAATATAGTCAACCTTTGCTCTATCTCCTTGACCCCATTGATCAAAGTTGGAGCATTGTTCAAACTGAAGATGGTTTCAAGTTAGATAAACAACTTGATGTAGGAGTGCAAAAATAAGACAATTGTGAACCTCTGAAACAGAAATATCTGCATTGTGCGCATATTGGGCAGAGTCCCTGAAAGTGAAATAAGAACAACTAAAGCTGACCAATCTTGTCTGCCCCACCCCCTAAATGCCCTGTGATAAAGTTGTAAAATATATTGAGAATCATAGATCTGGCTCCCGGCCAATATTTCAGCTGAAAAAACTATGAAGTGACATTTTATCGTGCGCTTCGAGCTTGGCTGGACATTCGTTGCGCCCCGTGAGGTCACCGAGCACGGCGGGAGGGGGGGGGGGGGCAGGGGTGGACGTTAACGTTGGAGTAATTGCAGGGATGAGGTACGGAGTAACATGGTTTATCATCACACTCCGTCTACAAGCAACCTGGCTGGGGCATGGAGCCAAACTGTGACAGTGGAACGAGATTTAAAACATCCGCATTGTAACTTATAACCGGATTGCTAACTATGGTTCCAGTTTCTGGGCAGCACTTTTACGAGACGTTCGATTTACGTCCCTAAGACACGCATTGCAAAATAACTCAAGACAACCCCTAGAATCTGACAATGATAGCGCTATATTTGCTCTATGCCTCTAGTCTATCTCAGCCTTCATGACATCACTAGGAGAAGAAAAACTGAGGCTGTAAGGAGTAAGGGAAATGTGTCAAAGCTATAAATAATAGATAAATCACATTTATCAGACGAATATTTAACTGGAAATTGTGTATGGAAAAATATTGCGTATTATTTTTAATTTGTACTTACTTAATTAAATATCTTTCTTTCATAAAGTAATCACTCTAAATATGAGATTTGGTTTGCCGCTGTTAGATTTGATAATTCTTCTCAATATGTAAGAAGCCTATAGCTTGTAGTTTTATACCCCTTCTACTGCCCTAACAGTCTATTGACAAGTACCAATATAGAGAGCAATATGAGGCTGTTTGAAATGTGTTTTGCTTTACTAACATGTACTACAGGTTGCAGTTATAGAGCAATTTCAATCAGAGGCAATTATTGGTAACGGGATTTGATCATAAAGTCCATCATTGAACGACATTTAATATTCGAGTTCTACACGAACTGCTGAACTTTAATTTTGTAAATCTGATTCTCAATAATGAAATTTTGTCCCGAATAACTGTATTAATTTTACTGGGTGATGAAGGCAAGAGGAGTGGAGAATTATAGTGATGGTGTGACGAAGAGGGTGAAGGCTTAGTGAAGGGAATAGAGGAGGAAGAGGATACGACGAGCGAGTCATTTCCCGTAATGTTGACTTAGTATTTTGTACATTTGTTACCTGCTGTTTTCAGTGGAGAAAATGCAAACAATGATACAGATAATACACATAAATTTATGAAATACATTTTAACACACGTTTTTATGGCAGATCTTGATAATATACGATTGATTGATTTCTACTTACCTGTTCTTCAATCAACGTTTCTACTCATTCTTAGTGTAACCGTGGCCAATGCTCAGATATTGTCAGAACAACATTCCTCATTATCGTACAGTTAATAAAACGAGAAGATCGATACCAGAAAAATTTTAAATGTACACTAATCTAGAATAAAACACTGGTATTATAATTAAAAGCCATGGATATTAACGCAATGAAAACATGGTCATAGCCGGACTATACGCGATGACTCATGGTGCAATATTGTGCGGCCGGTGGTGCGAGATTAGCCAAGGTTATGACAAGTTCGCCGATTGCTCAGTAGGTGTAATTAGTAGTTAGGTTTGTTTTGATTTGGTTTTGTCTCGTCAGTCTCGCCTGAGGAAGCCGACATAACGAGTCGGCGAAATATCGCGGTCCATTTTATGTGGATTTTAATTATTATACCAGTGTTTTATCCTCGATTAGTGCACATTGTCGCAATGTGTCAAATGTCATCTTGACTGGAAGAAAGTGTAGACTTGTACAGCGTCAATGGATGGAAAAAGAAAGGTATGTGCCGAAAGAAGACATCCCCCTTCACTCGCTTAATTAAATTTTGAATTGCGTCCAATAATCTAGAATTGAATATTATTTTTGTAAAGGTGTCGGGCCGTGTAACAGGGTTGTTATGATACAATCCACGATGGCGCCTTTAGTGTAATTGTTCCATTACTCTCCTAATGCTCGAACCAAAGTGAAACTAATTACACTGCTGCCAACTGAATCCAGTGATAATATCAGAGCGATTAGCAGCCGCCAGGTGTTGTCCTGACGATCCTCGGCCGCAGTAATCAGGAGGAGAAGGAGGAGGGGGTTGTGACGTCAGCGACACGTCACGGAACGTTAAAGCTCGTCACGGGAAGTTAACGTTCCGTCACGAAGAGTTAAAAGCTGCGAGAAGGTTTTTTTCGAATGTGATCATGTATACATTTATAATGAAGTGAAACTTAATTTGAAATACAATTGAAGGATTCCATAAAATGGGCACAAATGGGCATAAATGGCGTTGTCCTGAATTGGATAAACTCATTTCTCTCACACCGCCAACAGTGTGTGGAAGTGATCACAGAAGGACAGGATAAGGTGAGATCGGACATGAGGACAGTACACATCGGTGTACCACAGGGGACGGTGCTAGGCCCGTTATTATACATCATTTACGTGAACAACTTACCATCAAGACTAGGAGAAGGGACAGTTGCCATCTACGCAGATGACACGAGTCATCTCCTCACTGCGGATAACTTGGAATCGGCGACAGTGAAAGCGAACATGGCCGTACACAATATGGTAGAATTTTCCAAGGAAGCCGGCCTGATTATTAACAACACCAAATCTGCTTTTATCAATTTCCATACAGCCCAGCGCCCGCAAGATAGAAGTCCCCTCATCAAAATCAAGAATAAAAGTCTCGCCGAGGTCAAAGAGATTCGTTTCCTAGGAATCACAATCTCTCCCTCACTAAATTGGTCCGCCCATGTAGATACAATATGCAAGAAAATATCGTCATTTCCTTACCTAATGCGAAATCTCCGTTTGAAAGTTACAAGAGAAACCCTACTAATGACTTATTTCGGACTCGTCCAAGCAAGGATGTCATACGGCATCATCTTCTGGGGAAACTCACACAACGCAAGAAGAATACTTATAATCCAAAAGAGAATTGCACGGGCGATAGTTGGAGTATCCTGCCGAACGACTTGCAGACCAATTTTCAGATCCCTCAAAATCCTTACAGTCCCTGCCTTATACATCTATAATTCCATCATTTATGCAATAAACAACTCAGACATCCATCCCTTAAACAGCAACATACATAGCCATGAAACAAGAAATAGTAAAGATTTCCATATTCCACACCACAGCTTATCCTTGTCCAAACAAAACCCAGCACTATCCAGTATTATATTATTCAATCATCTACCCTCCCAAATCAAGATTAAAAGTAAAACAGTGCAATTCAAAAGCTACCTCAAAACATACTTGTGTGAAATGTCCCCGTACTCAACCAAAGAATATCTATCTGCAGGCCTCGATGAATGTGTCATCTAAGTCCTAAACTATTTTAATCTTCACTTTTTACTAATTCTGACTTAATCATGTTCTAGAAGCAAATATCTGAAAGGAGCGCTGTCTACACCAGCTGAATTAATGAATTATTATAAACTATTTATCGTCTTGACGTAATCTATTAATCTAGATGTATTCATAAAATTGTGTAAATAATTGTGTACAAACTACTGACTTGTTCTATAACCATGTAATGGTTCTTTGAATAAATATATTATTATTATTATATTATTATTATAGAAGATGGCTGTATTGATTTAACAAAGCTGGAAAATTGTCTTGATGAATAAAGCTTTCACTTCCTTAGAAATAGAAGGAAACTTCAAATATTGTCAAATAACTTAAACATTATATAAAAACGGAAGGAGGATGAACGGTGATTTCAACAATAGTTGAAATTAAAATAATAATTTAGCTAGTCTATAGTTACTATAAACAATTCAGGCTGCATACCGTATTTTGATCCAAACGCCCAGTTTCCCTATCCTTTCAACATTGTGACGTATTCACCTGGGCGTGACCTTGAGCCGAATCTATAGTCAAATGAATGCAAATACAGGCATCCATGTTGGATCAGAAAGTCCGAACTCTTGAGTTAGGGCATTATGGGCACAGGTTTCAGCTCGTTTGTTGACGCGGCAAGTTTGATTTAACCCGTAAATCCTATGGTGACGTCACACGCCCAACTCGCCCCATTGTGGAACTTCCCCCCCCCCCCCCCCCCCCCACAATTGGTTGGTTCTTATCCACTTCTATTTTTAAATGAGTATACGAAGTTAGGTACTTGCTGAAATGTATTATTTTTTAATGGAAATTTATTATAGCAATTTTTGTTATTACATCTTTTTCTGCTGAGTAATTTGTTTTTATTTTTGCTGAGATAAGTATAAATTATCTCAAAAGTGGAATGAAAACGGAGCATATGAAGTAATTTCAAAACATTCGTGACTTACGTTACGCAGCGTGACGGCTGTGACAGACGGCGTTGAGCACTGAAACGTGACGTCGACTTGATGGCCGTGACGACTGTGACATTACCGTGACGTGACAGATCGTGACGTGGCGGCCGTGACGGAATGGTGACAACGAGCGGTGCGGCTCGAGTTGGTTTGCGTGTTAAGAGTACATTACAGCGTTGCCGTCTACATGCGTTTCTGCCTACAATCATACGAACGATTTACATAAAATGTGTGGAGAAATAGAGACAGATATATTCAGCATTGAAACGGCTATTTAAAAAGAAATCTTTATTACACTTTATCAGCGACTTGGATTTAAAAGGGGGAAATAAAGCTACTTGGCAACATTGTAAACGTTAGAGAACATCAAGTTACTGAGTTATTGTTGGTCTAGAAATAGATTTGGAAATTAATTAAATGCGGGTTATGTGTGTGTTCTTAATTAAGGAATTCCGAGATAAGAACGTTCTTCTCGTGCCGTTACAAACTAAAAATAAAGAACAAAAATTACATTCTTGTAATTTAGGTACACTCGGCCAAACAAAAATTGAACGTTTACCAAATTTGAATGACTGCTGGTCATGTCCCATAACCAATCAAAGCTTGTTATTATTATTTAAATGTGAGGTCACCTACTAGAGTGAGACAATGAGATCGGTTAAACTGACTTATGATGGTGCGATCTTACATTTATCTGCCTATCAGATTTATTAAACGTTCAATTTTTGTTTGGCCGAGTGTACGTTTTCTCTATTTCCAAATACATTTCCAGGCTTTTTAGAAAGCCTGGAGTGTCAAGATTTTACTGAAGTGTCAAGATTTGAGTAGTAATTAATTTGTGTCGAAAAATTAGCCTAGATTTGTTAGAAGAGTGAAATTGTGAAGAGGGTGTGTAATATTTTATGTACACTTGGCCAAACAAAAATTGAACATTCAATAAATCTGATTGGCTGATAAATGTAAGATCGCACCATCAGAAGTCAGTTCAAGAGATCTCATTGTCTCACTCTAGTAGGTGACCCCACATTTCAATGATAGTAACAAGCTTTGATTGGTTATGGGACATGACCAGCAGTCATTCAAATTTGTTCAACGATCAATTTTTGTTTTGCCGAGTGTACCTATAATGGGATTTAACTTCGCACTGTTCTGATATACTAGTCTAATAGTGATGAATGGTTGGGAGAATGATAGGAAGATTATGAATAAGAGGTACGATTTGATCATTTGAGGTGGGGAGGAAGCGGACGTGGCCTTCTAGTGGTGAACTTATCTGCATTTGCCTCATGACTGGAAGAAACCACGAAATAACCTGTCAGGAAGGACTACCGGGGATTCGAACCCAGATCCTTCGGGTTACCGTCTCTCTATACTTAACTAATTACGCTTTACTAATTTATTAATTACGCTACTGGAGCGCATTGGAGCGCTATTGGAGTATCCACTAGGCAGTGGATATGGAAGTTTGCTGTCTATACAGCTCCGGCAAATTTATTTAAAAGTTCTTATTTATCTGGATTTTATTGTGTTTTTGTATATGTGAGTGATCTCACAGAAATTATCTATCGACTGATCAGGTTAGTTTCCCTGATTTATTTTGTTTAAATCATATTGAAGAGGTTTTTCGATTCGGCTCATTTTGAAGAAGGGCTAGAAAAAGCTGAAGCTCATGTAAGGTCAGTGAATATGCACCATGTCAAGTCACCGCACACGGTTACATTCAACTCAAGATCCAGGAAGCGAGTCTCAGGCAGAGTCACACAATGGCTTGAGTTCAAGTTCAGTCGAAAATATACCAGAACCAAGATGTCAAAACACTCAAACAGAGCACACTGTTATATGCCCGAATTGTCATGAGTCTTTCCCCAATATTCGTAACGTTTTATTCCTTGATCATTTTGATAAATGTAATGCTGAATTATCAAGAAAAGCGAAAGATCAATGCCCTTATTGTTCAAAATATTACGTTAGGCTGAAAACTCATTTAAATCGGTGTCATCCTGAGCATTTTGAAGTCACGGAAGATGAAAGAAATTTAAGCAGTGAAATTCTTGATATACAAGCCATTCCGGTAGAATCTATCGATAATACTAATAGAACTTCACAATGTCCAGAGTGTAAGGCCTTCTATAAACCTCGAGGACTTCGTAATCATATTCGCTGTGCTCACCCTGATGTTGCGAGAAGTATGATCGCTGATACTTATCAAACACACAGTCAAGACTCTCGTATGGAGACTGAGCAAGTAGATGACTTAATTAACTCGTCAAAGGAAGAAGGAGATACTTTCGGAGTTCGAATATCCAAGAAAGGTCCGAAAATTGATATGACTGAATGGGAGGTGAGATTTCATACATTCTTGCGAACATCTGACAAATCTATTGAACAGCTTGATGTTCTCGTTGATGAACTTATTGTTTTTCTGTCGGAAGTAGTGCATAAACTTCCAGGGCCGGTTCATCCTGCGATTAAGTTTTATAAGGCAAGAAAAGCAAAAGCTATTGGCCTTAATAATATTACGTACAAATCATCAAACAATCCACAACGTAAGTCAAAACGTGATAAACAAAAGAGAAAACAGCAGTATAGCTATGATTTGGCTCAATTTCAATATTATAACCAACGACGTAAAGTTGTCCGCACAATAATGAACACTAATAGAACTGCGTCATGCACCATACCCATGCCACTGATTGAAGATCATTTCACTGACATCCTCGGCCATGAAAACATGAAGTCGTCTTATTTGTGTGATTTAAATCAGAGCTCGGAAGTCGAGGATAGAAACTATAATTTGACATTAACTGTTAAAGAGATAAACGAAGCAATGATGAAGATCAACATCCATACTTCACCAGGCCCTGATGGCATTCTTCTTCGTGTACTTCGAGAGCTGAATTGTGGGAAAACAATCAGTTTACTTGCATCCGCTATGTTTGAATTGAACTATGTACCAATGAAGTTAAGGGAAGGGAGAACGATATTGATTCATAAAGGCGGCGATGAAAAGAACTTATCAAATTGGAGGCCCATTACAATTTTCTCTGTGATTCGTCGTGTTATTGAAAAGGTAATCGACAAGAGACTTCGAGCATTAGTTCAATTTTCTGCACATCAGAGAGGCTTTGTTTCTTCACCAGGAACGTACATCAATTCCTCAATTATTAATGGGTGTCTGAAAGATGCCAAATTACACAATAAGGATTGTTGTGTTACTTTCCTTGACGTTAGCAAAGCTTTCGACAGTGTTGGCCATGATCACATTAAACGGTGCCTGCAAAGTCTACCGATTCCAAACAAGCTACGGGAAATTATTATTTCACTTGTGACGGATAACGTAATCAAGATCGAAGCAAACAGAACAAAATCGAATTTTATTTCTGTGAAGAAAGGTGTTCCACAAGGAGCTCCATTGTCTCCCACGTTATTTAACCTTGCAATTGACCATATAATAAAGGAGCTGACTGAGCAAACAGTATCAACTTCCCTAGGATACTCGTTGGTCAAGGAAATGGACAACATCTCGGCCGTTGCCTTTGCTGATGACTTAGCTGTAATTGGGAAGAATATGTCTGCGGCGTCTGAATTAGTGTCCATGGCGGTAAGAGGGTTTTCTCTTATTGGTCTAGATATTAATTCCTTGAAAAGTAAGGCAATTGTAATAATGAATGGTAAACTTTCACACCTTCCTGTTGTTTCAAATACAGGCACTGTTATCCCAGCAACTGCTCCTGATGAACGAATTAAGTACCTGGGAATTGACCTCCATGATGAGATAGTAGTAGATAAGGGGAAGATAATTAAAAACCTGGAAAAAGACATCCATCTACTAGTATCGTCTTCTCTCTTGAAACCTGATCAGAAATTGAATATTCTGAACCAATTTATATGGCCCACACTGATCTATCCTCTACAGTGTGCTCCGACCAATCAATTACCAAAATCCTTCTTGGAGGATATTGATAAGATTGTCAGAAGTGGAGTTAAAGAAATGATTGGTCTTCCAGGTGATACTCCAAATTCCTTTATTTACTCTCCGCGTAAATTCAGGGGCCTTGGAATTATGAGAGCAACAAGGGAGGCGCATCTGCAGAATTTTAATATCTGTAAAAAGTTATTAAATGCCGATGATCCTCACTTTCATAATGTAAGAAATATTGAACAAGAAATGACTCAATGTATTGAAACGCTTGAACTCACAAATTGCATTAAAGTTGATAATCGAACTACTGGCCGAAAACTACGAAATGCTATGAGAGAAAAATCATTTCAAGAATGGGTTGATTTGCCACATAAAGGACGTGGAGTGGAAGTATTCAGAGAAACGACAAGAGCCAATAAGTGGTTACACTCTAAGGAGGGACTGTCTTCTTCTCAGTGGATAAATAACATCAAGATGTCTGTTAATCTCGCCGCCGTTCGTGCCGTACCAGGAAGATCTTTCGAGAACACCCGTTGCCGTCAACCAGGCTGCAATGAGTATGAAACCCTACCTCATGTTCTCGGAGGTTGTCTGAAGGGAGAACTGTTGAGAATTAACAGACACAACACAGTGAGGAGCCTGTTAGCAGATTCGTTCCGAGCAAATAAGTGGGAGGTACATGAAGAAATTTCTTGTGTTTCGACTACTGGCTCTTTGAAGAGTGTAGACATAATAGCCATTCGAAGAGACCGGAAAAAAGTCCTTATTCTCGACCCAACCATTAGATTCGAGCAAGGGGGATCACAAGCGGAGGACGTGAACAAGGAAAAACAAGATCATTACGTCGATTGCATCCCCGATCTTGCTCAAAGATACAAAATTAAAGAACAATACTGGAGCGTTACCGGTCTCCTTTTAGGAGCTAGAGCTTCAATTCCGGATTTTTTTACAAAATTTCTTAAATCACATTTCATTTTTTCTTTGGTTCTCGTAGATCAAATAGTTTTATCAATTTTAAAAGATTCGTCTAGTATATTGCATAATCATTTATATAATAATTCATCTTAGTTTGTAGGTATATTTAGTCTTTACTTAATTAATATTTGTCACATTTTTTATCCATTAGAATTATACTATTGTAAGCATGCTGGATCCTAGTGGTCATCCTTGTATTGGACAGCTGTCATTTGTTTTATAATAAATGAATTTCTCTCTCATAGCACCAATTTGTCTTATTATGTTCACTTAAGGCTTCCAAGCACATAGGCTATCGCAGTAGTTCGCAAGAAACTGTCTCCCAGTGTCTCCCTGATATGCTAAGTTTTCCCGCCACTTCGCGCGTGCCTGCGAGGGTGATAATCAGCCTATGTGACGTCATCGCGTATCGTGAGAGTGACGTCACAGCCCGAGATTCGTTCACACTTGAACAAAACCTGCGAAGGGAGATTGAAATCCGCCTGCGACGGGGTTTTAGAAGGGGTTAAGTGAAATCCACCCCTCTACCCCATCCAGTAGAGGATAAAAAGAAAATGGCTTTTCAAATTCGATGAGAAGGGTATAGCATTTTGAATTCGTTGATACTTGTCATAATTATATTTATGAGAAATTTTCATGAATTTACAAAAATCTAAATTAAATATAAAATTGAATATAATTTATTAATTTAGTCCCTGTCTTAGTAAAATGATATGTTTTAAAGATAAAATTATATTTTTTTCTTAGCTTACTTATTGTCAATATTCATTTCTTCTTGATAGGTATTTTCCGGAAATAATTAATTTTCTTAAGATTATGGAAGAAGAAACTGTCGTGTATTAAACAAAATGGGGGTTTATCTTTAAAAAATTTAATGTAATGAGGTGGTGTCATGAAATTCTCAGCCACAGCCGTAAGCAAATTAAAAGTAACAACAGTGCCTAAAAGCAGACCTTGAGAACTTTTTGTTCGTAATTGAATAAATGCGAAGTACTCAATACTTCAAACTTAGGTTCAAATTAAGATTGCAATATGATTGCAGAAATCAGTTTTCTATAGATTTAATTCCCATGAAAACACTTCAAATAAAAACAGAAACCATGACTCCTTAACTAAAAAAAAAAACTAAAAAAAAAATCAGCATTTGTAAGAAGAAATGTTTAATGAAAGCCTAGGTATCACATTTATCCAAATGATGCTGAAGTTTGGCGAATAGGAATTTTCATTTAAGAAAAACATAATTGTAAATTTTTTTTAGTTATACGTACATTTTAGTGTTTTGAAAGCAACATATTATAATAATGCATATTTTTGTCTCTTTTCAGGTGAGTAACCATGTACTTCTCTCTCAGTCATCAGTGGTAAGTCCTATGTAAAATGATGTCAACAAAATGAGCCTAAGATATTCTTTTTAGTTGCGTGAGATTCCAGCGTAGCGAAGATGTGATTGTAAATCGCGATTAAAAGCTCGAGTCGGGGTTCCGATCACGGCAGTTTCTACTCAAACCGTTTGTTCTTCAATCTTTATAGCCAGATCTTGCTAGTTATGAATCTCGGAGCTGCATTGCGTAAAAGCCCGAAAAACAAAACACCCTAATTCAAAGATTCAGATATTTCTAAGGTGGAAGAAATGCTTTTATTCGGTAACAGATTTGAATACCTTTCCATCCAAATTAATTCAAAATGTTGATATGTAAATTTATTTGGATATCGTATAATTTAACATAGTTTGAACTCTTAGGATAAAATTATATAGCTACGCTTTTACAACGTCACAAAGGTATCTCCTAATCGTTGAAGGAAAACGTCAAATTAAGATCAAGCAAGTCAATGAGAATCCAATGAGAGTTCAATTGTCGAGGCTGAAAATCTAGCAATTCAACGTCATAAACAAAATAACGGAATTATTCAATCTTGTTTCAACTATCGATGCGCTGATCATAGGACTAGAAGCAGGACTACGACCAGAACGTTTTTATAAATTGCTCTGAAGTTAGTGTAATTGAATGTATGATATTTCAATTAATTTGCCTTTGCAAATATTTTACAATACTCCATCATCATTAGACAGTATCTCGACTCATGACGAGCGTATGAACTTGCAACGCCGCACAGAATCTCGTTTGAAACTCTGGTATCTCGGCTGAACTCGGTCCCTCGCCGCCAACTCCGCCGTGGTGTAATGTGGTTGTTGTCCTGCATACGAGATGGCGCCGTGTGACCGAAGTTGTTACGCCGACCACGCGCAGCAGCACTTAGACGGCGACGTGAGACGGACTTTTCCACTTCTTCCTCGACGTCCAAGACACCCTTGACACGTCCTTGACACGTCCTGGACACGTCCTAGACACGTCCTAGACACCCTTGACACGTCCTGGACACGTCCTAGACACGTCCTAGACGCTCTTGACAAGTCCTAGACCATCCTAGATAAATCCTTGATGAGTTCCAGAGCTCCTGGACAGGTGAACCGCTGTCTACATGTTAAAGTTAATCAACGGGTCAGTGCGTGGGAGGAAATCAGCGTACGCTCTGGAACAATATAAAGTTCTGGAAGAGAAACATTTTGCTCCGCCTCTGCTTACTTCGCATTCAGTTGCTGTTATACTCAACTGCAGTTGAGTTGCAGTTTCTTACAATTCATTGTGTTTTGTATTCCAAGCTCATGTGAACGAAATGACAGAAGCATTTGCCATCCAGAGAGTAATTCGAATGGTTGTTCTTTTTAACTTTTAAAAAAGGTTTGAAAGTTTACTGTTTGTATTCGCTACATAAAATGGTTAAATAATTCAGCTGTGATCTCAGTCTACTTGTTCTGTTTAAACTTCAAATTACTCGTAATTAGTTGTGAATGAAGTCACGTCCAGATATTATCCTCCAGCATCTTGTCTGGATTCTGGACCACTACTTGACACCAGGATGACAAAACACCCTTCTTGAGATCCAAGTCGTCCCGTTGTTCAGAACCTCAATCCATAACCTATCTGACAACCGAGCAATCTTCGTCCAAAACGAGAAAAAGAGTAGGTATTCTACTCGTTTGCAGCTGCAAGTTTTTGTACCAGACATTAATTTCGCCGCCGCTCCTGTGCGAGAGGAGCAATCTAGAATTGCACGAAGATGGCCGGGATCCAAAATCAATACAACACTTGATAGAACTGTTTCCACAGTAAATGAAAAATGAATAACAACAGTGCAAATCCCCGATATTGGCGAGTTGCTGGATTCGTTATTGGTTTAATGTTTAATTACTTGATAGAGGTGGAGGAGAGAACACAATTTCTCCAGTTGTAACAGCCTAACCAAACCTGCGTCACGTTTGTATCGATTGTCAATTTAGAGCTCCACGCAGCTAAGAAATGCGGATAATCGTCCAATTAGAACTGTCGGAAACGTGTTAAAAAATAATTGCTTCTTATCAAGGGCTCGTTTTTGAAGATTGGGAAGGGATTGAAGGATTTCGAAAGCCCACGAAACTGATCGAATGAAATTCTTGTCGACCATTCTGGTCTCGTTTTGAGTTGAGTAGAAGTCTAAAAGATAATTTTAAAAATGCTTTTATTTTAAAGAAACGAAAAATATTACATGTATAATTAAAGGAGAGTATCCATCGACATTTCGTTCTATCAATTATCAAATTTATCACGAATTAATTTGACAGACTTATAGAAATAATTTCAACAAATCCATGGCACAATTTTTGGAAAGCCCTGTGATGTTTTAAAATTATAATGGGCTATACCGTGTTACCCATCAATTTAATATTTTGCACATTTTTTGAGACTATAGTACGATGGACCTTGAAACCTTTGATTTCTTGGTTTCTTTAAAATCGTGATAAAAACGGTAAAATTTTTATATTTATTTACATTTCAGCAAATTTTAAAACGATGAACGTGTAAAAAGTGTGTAGGCTTGTTTATAAAACCGATATATGAAATAAAACATAAAAATGAAAATATCTTCTATGCACATTTCTAAGAAGCCAGATGACTTCTTCCCGCAAGGCAAAACCAACTTCTTCGCCCGCGGACGTGCTTTCTGAAGTCGCCCGTGTATCAAACACTTTCAATCAAATCAAAGTGGCAATGAAGAGGAGCGACAAGAAATGAAACGTCATAAACGAGACGTGTGAAGACCGGCAACAAATAATCTTTGATTGGATCGTCGAATCAATAGACGACGGAAAAAAACGATTTCGCTGCCTGAAGTTGAAGCCGCCAGATGAGAGACGGAAGATATTTTCAACAGAATGCTCCCGTTTCGCTCCCCCGAGTCGTCCCAATGTCATGTCCAGGCGAGATGATAAGCGCCGGCGCTAATTCGGTGTCCCGAGGGTAACAATGTCCATGTCGGATGCAAGTTCCAGGGTCGAAACTTTGCTCAAATTATTCACCAGTTTTTCTACTATGATGCCACAACAAATGCCAATTTACAATTACATGACAATTGGGTCGGTTTTATTGTAAGGAACGATGATTCGGTAGATTCCATGCCAATGGGCGCAGACGACTACTGGTTTTATTCTGGTGATGGAGTTTATACTAGACCCTATTGCACTGAGCTATCACTTTATTTAAACTAACCCCATATTATCGCTCATGATATCTTATAGCTTGTATCTCTTATAGCTTATAAGAGCTTATATCTTATAGCTTGGTACGTTAGGCAGTTTTTCAATAAATTATTATGGTTATATAATATAAATTATCATCTTTGAGTCAGTCATATTTTTGTTTTTTGTTCTTGTCATCCGTCAATGCTGTTCGTTTGTTGCAATCGAAATGCAAGTTATTTTCTGTTTAGTTATGTTTATTACTTAATTTGTTTACTTCCACATTCAAGCCATTTTATGGCTTTGTGGACCTGAGTGTTTAATTTTTGTAAAGTGTATTTATCTTGTGTATTTGTAACAATAAAAAAAAAAACTATTTAACTTATATTCTGTTGTGACAGAACCTCTAAGCAGAACGAACTTTATTTTTTTTATCAACATAATTTTATTCCAATCACATTATTATCAATATCAATAGGTCTACATAGAAACCCATAAGTACATAATATATTAAGAAATCATGCAACACAAATAATTACAGACATTAGACTGAGCAATTTATCGATAGAGTTTGTTTACAGAAATCCCTGTCAGAGACAGAAATATAAAATAACATCTTAGTATACTGCTTATTTTACTCGTGTATACCACAAGTTGGTTTTCAATTACTTCCTATTTACAACAATTATATTTGAGAGTACTTGCTTTTCATGTAAGTGAATTAATTGTGATTCTCAAGACACCAGTGCTTTGAAATAATTGGATCAAAGTTAAAACAAAACAAAAGCTCTCTCAACTTTGCGATCAAAACGAACCTTCTGTAACATGAAATGTAATGGAAAGAAAATGCAAATTCAGTCGAAAGATCTTAGCTTTGTGCAACCCGAGATTGCCATTAAACATAATGGCTATTAGAAACAGTGATTACTCCATCATTAGAAGTTTATGTGATGTTTAAGTCACACTTTTGAACAAAGAGAACTAAATTCTTGCTTTTATTGCCTCCTTGTCGAAAATAGAGTTCCTGGAAAGCTTCTCTGGAATCAGAGTTCTAGGAAACATTCTGGAACGCTTGTTTGAATTTATCTGGAAGAAGGGAGTGAACTAATCGAAGAGGAAGGTGTCGCCCACAGCTTCTGTTTCAGAGAATATAACGGGAATATGAGGCGGAAAGTGGTTCTGTGGCATATCTATGATAAATTCACTTTTGTCAAGGAGGTTATTTACTGTTGTCAAGTGGTTTATGTTGGTTTGTGTGTTAAATGAGCATGCAAAACACGAGACTCGTCATAATTTAAGTTTATTCTTCAAGCCAAAATGAAACACACAGCTTGTGGTCCTTTCCAAAGCTTCAAACGGAACAATCCGCCACTCTGCAATTTAGAAATTGTAATCAATTTTTTTGTTTTATTTCAGCATCAATGCAATTATTCATATATTTATATCAATTTTATTTCAATATTTATGAAATGTTTTCTTTCTTCAGCGAGTTTTCATTATAATTTGCTTTTTAGTAGGATTATATTTAATGGATTTTATTCATCATTGTCATCATCATGAACCTTCAGGGATTAGACTAACAGCTTGTCCGGGTTCCCACCGCTTCCTTGGGCGTCCTACATTTCTTCTTCCATGAGGGTGATACTCCCAAACCTGAGCTGGTAATGCTCTTCGGCATCCCAAGCAGGTGGTTCATTCATTACATTATACTATAGGAAAACGCTCCGTGTAACGCGTTGATAAGCGAGCCTTCGTATTCAACGCGAATTGATATGCGTTTACAAATTTCTGCTCTACAGACCTTGGAAGAGCTAAAATAAAATGCCTCAAAGGAAAAGTGGTAAATTGTCTGAAATTTCCTTCAAGAAATTTGACAAATATTTCCAAACTCATAAAATGTCCGTAAAATATCAATAACTTTTGAAGTTAACGATAGATTATGCATTGCATCGACAAGACATTGAATTTCATCGCGTCAATGCAATCGTCTTCTAAATATCTTTGGTTTATTACTTTTTGGATGTGAGTTTGGATACAATTGTTTTTCATATAAATCCCTTCAAAGCCAAATGCAAATGATATTATTTAATGCTATATTAAATGGTTAGCTGAAATGTCAAGCTCAGCTCATATTTTTTGTTCTTTCACGACGATTTCCTTTTGGAGAGATAGAAAATCTATCTTGGCAAAGTTCATACATTTCCGCGAGATTTGGTTTCGGTGGCTTCTTGTAACCGCCATCGATCCCCGGTTTTATTACAATTTCAAGAGACGAGAACTGAGTCCTGGTTTTGTTCCGTGTTGAATGCAGTACTTGGATTCGCTAGAATCAGTCGAGATTTGTCTGTTCTGAAACTCTCAAGAGCTGAGGCCGAAAGTTGATTATCTAAGGAATTTTCATTCCGGCGAACCGCTGTTCGGAAAATGCTAGCTTGTCGGTGGTTTCACAGCTCCAGATGGTTCTTCTGGTGAAACCAGCTGGTTTAGCGATGCAGGAAATTACCCTTTTCTTCATAACATTCCGGTTACATTTCCTTCTTGATTTGCTGGCACCTTTGTAAAAACAAACTTCCTGCATTACAAATTCAGCTCATCATTCCGCCAGCTTGCGCCGCATTCTCAGAGTAATATAAAAACTACGCACACGAATATCAAATAGAATGCCAGTAGCAAGATTTTGCCTTGACTTTTGATGTGTGATCAATAATTATTTTTTAATTGAATTTTATGCTTCTTGCCCTTTTTAATAACAATTATTATTAATTAAAATTGTCATATAACTTTTGCGATAACTTGACAACAAAAAGTAAACAATAATCGAAACTAGAGGAACATTTCCTGATGTGAATATTGCATTCCATATTCAAAGCCGTTTAGTTGATTTTTTCGATAACGAACTCTGATGGTTCAAAAGTTAGAGTTGAAAAGTTAGAGCCACGTCGTCTAAAGAGCAACGAAAGAACACTATAGAAAGTAACTTGACCTATAGAGCTCGCCCAAAGGAGCGATGCCGAAGTGTTAAAAAGGTTAAAATCCACTGCTCGCTAAGTTTAGTCAATAAATTTAAACGTTCTTTATAACAAACAATAAAGAGATAGAATTGAAAGGGAAGAGATAGAGTAATTGATACACTTTTGTTTTATACTGAGTAACTGCATCATCTTTGTCAGGAAATAACCAACATCAGGACATATTAATGCGAATACAAAAACTTAAATGAATTCAACTTTGGAATCACTATCTCTAACTCGATCTGATTTGAATGAGATTTTAGTGCGGTGATTTGCCGTGTCGAGCGTTGCGTTGTCGAGACGACTTACTTGGTTTTGCTGATGTGGAATTGATTTCCATGGAAACGCAACGCAGCTTTCAACGAGAAGAGAGATAACTTCATTTGCCAACGCCATTTAGATCGGAAACCGATGAAATATATGATTATTCAATTGGATGAGACGTCTGAAAAGACTTTTTCAAAAGAAATAAGAATGAAACAAACTCTTCAAATTCGAGCATATTTTTTTTTAGCTCGAATGCTTCAGAACAGAGATCTTTTTACATGGTATTGCAAACAATGTCGTTTTCTTCACTCGTTAGAACGTGTTGGTGTTCCATTATGTATACATTTGGGCAATAAAGGCAATAGTATAGCGTGTTGTAGAAATGTAATCTGCCAACTAAAAGAAAACTTAAATTAAAGTGCCTACGACCTAGACTATTTAGTCTTTTAGCGATGATTTTATTCAAATAATTATTCTTTTAATACTGTCTGCCATAGTTCAATTTTTTGAAATCTAAATTTTTTGAAATTTTTTAAAGTATACTTTAGAGGGGCTGTGCAATTTAGATATTATAGTAAGTAATTGCCTAACATTTACTGACGACGACTAGAATAAAATGTGTAACTTGATAAATAATTCCTCTCTTGTCCTTGTAAAATACGCGTGCTTTTTAAAAGTAAACAAACCGATACATCTTCAGTTTATCCACGTGTTCGGTGGAGGAGCCAGGTCCTTAGTTCCCCGTTTTGCCGACTGCCACGCCACTTGTCGACTGCGCTAGTTGTCGCTTCCCCCGTGTGGCGGCGCTCACAGTTGTAAGCGGCGCTCGCGGACACTGGCGCGCTCTGGCGAGCGTCGGCAGAACCTCACGTCCACCGTCGTCACGTCATGATCATGTGAAAGTCGCTCTTTTCACAGAATGTATTTTTTTATTTACGCAAAAGCAAATTGATAATCTAATTCACTGGGCCAGTTTTTCAATGCTCTGCTAAATTTTAAACAAATTATTTGAACTATATTGCCATGGCAAGGCGATAACCAATGACAATTCTTAAATAACCACTTAAAAAATAACTACTAGTTTTAATAGGGCATTGAAAAACCAGCCCTTAGACAGACAGACCGAATTCAGACTCAAGTTTGAGATGCATTGAATGATTATATCAACAGATATGAAGTTTACACCAACACCTGACAGATAAATAATATAGAAATAGATACACTACGAAAAAAATGAATTTGTTAAAGAGAAAAGGCTATTTTACACGAATAATTAAACCTAAGTTCCCACGTCTCCGCCTAGGAAATGTACCTAAGTAGTACGAAAGTAGCGTCAGAGATAGACACATCAAAGATGAATGTTAAAACTGTACGTTACCTAAGCTAGTTTCAAAGATTACCGTCTTAAGCCTGATTTACACGGTACAATTTTTGAACAACTTCTGTGTCACATTCGCACTTTTCATACAATTTTGGTTTACACGACGTAACTTCTTGTCACAGAACTTGAGTTCAACTTTTATCATTCACAGACGCTGAACAAGAAGTTGCTCTGTATAAATTGGGCTATACTCTAAAAAACACCAAAAATAAAATGCTAAGTATTATAAGCCAGGGCATCACGTACGCACTCGTATCTAAAAGTCGATATTGGCATTCGCAATGTTCATATTCGTATGTGAATTTGCCCAGAGGCCATGAATCATTGAGTCGTTAATATCAGTTACTTTACATCGTATTTCCCTAGCATTATTAACTGATATTTGTGCGACTTGATATTGATATTATCTGCGGGCGCATGATTTACATTCACCTGCTGGATGTAAATTCAGCAACGACCAGAAATCTGGCTAATATACATAATATCAAAAACACAAGTGAAAAATGAAACAGACTTTTTCAATTTAGAACTTAAAAATAGAATCTGGCTTTCGCACGTCAAATGCAAGAAATCCGCTTAAAACAAGTATTCAATTAAAAAGCAGTCATTCACAGTAGATATGAGGATTTGAATTCACTGTTTTTTAAATTATTTTATCTCTCTATTTCTCCCAAAGCCGGCAAATCTTCAGGATTGTTATAATCCTGGCTTGAGGAGTCTCAAAGCTATCAGTGCAGTTTAAGTTATCAATCAGACTTCGATTTCCCAGCAGTAAATTGGATCTTGGGCCAAGTGCTGAGTCACGTGATATTATGTCCTTGAGCATCTTCTGGTAGCATTTCGTAAGTAATTTTGCGGCACATGACTCGGGACTCGTGAGCTGATAGACGACGATTCCAGAGATTCGAACCCACGATCGTCCCGCTCTGAAAGATATAATTTGCATAGAGTGATATCACTGATTAGCCATGTTTCGATGAAAGGTTTGCGACAATTGTATCAATTCCATCGGACGGTTGATATTTTAGATAATTAAGTTTCACCAAATTTTATCTCTGTAATAATAATGACAAACTCAGTTATCATCAGAAAAAAATCAAATTTTCATATGAATATCAAATTCCAAATTCACGATCGGCGGGAAAAAACAGTGATATTGAGATATAACGTAATTTCTACGTACGTATACGCAACATTGATGATGCAATGGCGATATAGCATCTCGACGTCGATATCGGATTGACTCTTTTCAATTAATTATAAAAGAAAAACATAATCGATTCCTTTGCGAATCGGGTCCTATGTACACTATTAAACCAGTACTATTATAAATCCATGATTAAACCAACAACAAAAATAATACCATCTCTGACTTGCAGACACATCTCAACTTACACAATGTATAACCATTATTCTGAAATATAATTCCGATTTTCCCTATACATATTATAATGGCACACGTATGTTTTGCTCAATCAAAATACAAATTAAATTACAAATTTATAAAACATGTGCACGATGATTCTAAAGATTCAGGCACGCCTACACCTACACCTACTGATTTTATTTCAAAGCAGTGTGTACAATTCGTTCGGATATAAGATATGGGGATTTTACACCCGCGATATCTCTTTGCCGAACACTCTAATAGATTACATCTCCTCTTTAAGGTGTATTTTATAATGAACTCTGTGATGGTACGGGTATATCCACTTTACAATTTGCGGTGTACTTGAAATGAAAAAATAATATTACTGACATCAAGGTAAAACATTTTCCAGTTGAAGAGTTCCCTCTCTAACAACTTCCTCTTTGTAAATAAATTAAATGCAGTCTATTGAAGGCACTATTCGTTGACCTGGAATCGAATTCTTTGATTGGCTATATCCCTATTGAATCCTTCCCATACCTCATGGCTTGATTGGAAGTTTCGGATTTGTATTTACATACTGTGTCTGTATGTATATCCATATGGATTCAGATGCTAAAGACACACTGACCTTTGCTTCAGTGCATTGACAATGCTAAATCACACACCATTACGTTTTGCTTTTCATCTTTTATCAATAGTATTTGCTGGATTAGATGTTTATCCTTCTTGCATTTGTGACGTCTGATATTTCTCTATATATTTATTCTGTTCTCACATGAACGATTTGAAGATACAGTTGATGGAATTCACATGGAATCTTAGAATTTGCTTTGCACTTCTTGGCTCTTTGAGTTTTCAGCGTCACCTTCTGATTCATTGGCTGTGAATCAGAGACCCGAGTTCAGTTCGAGTTCGGTTCTATTGCTCAGTTACTCTTTAGTAGTCCACAAAGTTAGTTATTTTACTCAATTTGACATTAAATATACTTTTGTTAAATAAAATTCACGATTCAAAAACATTTGAAAGGACTCAAATTCGAAAAGTTTTATATCATATCTCAATTTTTAAGTCACGAGTAAAATTAGACCATTATAAGTATTTTTAAACAGATTTAGGCCCGGTTGCACCATGTCCCGATAAGTAAGATAAAGTTCACTTTAGCCTTAAGTTCACTTTAGCGGTCTAGATGGCTGTGTTTCATTGGCTGTTGCCATGGTTTCAGCCGATAAATCCTACCGCTAACTTTATCGGGACATCGTGCAACCGGGCCTTAAACATACTTCCTAATTTGAGTATGATTATCGTTAAATTGTGTTCATTTTCATTTATTAGAGCTCTTGCAGTAAATAATTTTTGTTCATCTTTAATAATTAAAACGTCAATCCAACCATAGTCTTCCTCTTCATCAGTCATTGAAACAGAAGCAAATCAAATAAATTCTCAAAATGGTAATTGCCATTCACGAACAGCTCGTTCTGTAGCACGCTCTGTTAGGTATCAACGAATGAAGTAGGTATCAACGGGTTTACAACTTAGTAATCTCTCCCAAGTGGTGCAGCGTTGATTGGGTTCTATTATAGCTCTGCAGTGCGATTTTAGTCTGCCTTTTAGAGCTCAAAGTCTGGGGTTTTAATCGACTCGAAGCCACGTCAATTAGAGTACCTATGTAGGTATTTATCTTTCATCTCATTTATAGAAGCAAACACACATCTTGTACTGTAGCTGACTTTCATTCATGATCAAGGACGAAACAAAGTAATTAAAATTGAAAAGTTTTGGAAGTTACGAAGAGCTTCTCTCCCGCAAAAATTGAAATTATTTTCTTTGCACTTCATATTGATTCTAAACATTTTCCTCTGTACGATTCTATCGCTCTTTCTTTAACGATAAGGCAATGTTAGATTTTTTAAATTAATAATTACGCTTACGAGTATATCGACTATTGTTTGCAAATCATAAAACATTTTATGAACTTATGAAAACGCAATAAAATTAACGACCTTGCAAGAGCCAATGGCTCAGTCACATCGCATATCTCATCACATGCAAGTGACATTCTAGAATCCACATTCGTTTCACAACTCGAGAATTTGTGAACTCTAAAACGAAAAGAAGTATAGAAACTCAAAATCGGTTTAGTACATAAATTTGATTTGTAACAGATAAAAAATCGCAATCGATCCAAAAGTAGTCCATCCATTCCTCTCACCAACTGGTTCCAAATCATTGAACTATTATCATAATTATCCTCAACCAGTCACTTCTCTTCATTCGTGGCTCTATTTATACGACACTCAATGATCCTGTCATAATATAATTCTCAACTAGTTAGCCTTTTATTACTAATTACTAATAACTTGCTTCACCTTTCAAAATCCCCTCAGGCTAACATAAATTAAAACGATTCTAATTAATTCTCGGCAAATTCTCCTCCAATTTCTCCCTCTCTCTTCGTTCCAACCTCCTCAAACTAGTCCAGTTTCACTTTCATTTCTGATACAATACATTCATAACGTGGGTCTACACCGCGATTATTTCAGATCACACTAATTGGTGAATTTCGTTGCACAATTCAGTCGAGAAACACATGGGCTCTTTGGATCAGAGAGTGAGATATGGCTTCAGTGAAGAAACCTCCTCGTTTTCGAACGGGTCTTCGGGTCTGTGTGCTTGTGTTCTTGTTGAATCGGACGCCGAGTCAGATTCTCCTCTTCTGTGTGATGTGAAGCTAATAAGACTGGAAGTTTATTGCTGTACAAGTGAACACAGTCTTGTTATTAGAATGTATCTTCATTGAGTCTAGTCTGGTAGGCGTTCTGCCGGATTAAAGCGCTACAGGTGTGCCTACTGGCAAGTCGTATCATTGTCTTCCCCACGCTGGTTTCATGCCGCGATCGTACCGGCGGTGCTTCGGATTTGTACAACTCGTGTTACTGGTTTAGAGAAGAGACAATCGTTTAAATCAGACACTTTACAGCTGGTGTCACGCTAAAATTACTTAGTTCCAAAAGTTCGGTCTGCAGCGTGTGGTGTTAGTGCTTTCTGTCATACACAACCCCAAAAGGATACATGACTTTCGTAATATAATTTATTCTGACAGTGATTGTGATAGTGTTTCTAATTTCTATAAATAGTTTTATTACATGACTTGAGATTTTGTAAAGTTCAAGTCGTCAAGAAGATTTCTAATACCCATACTCTTTACAATCGTAATTTTATTCTACTTCTTGTATTATCAGTGCCGATCTTTTTATATCAATCACCAGCACCTCGCGTCCAACAATTACAGTGTAACTTGTTTGCCCTCATGTTTACGTGTTCAGTGATCCGTATCGAGGGTTAGTTGACACTTGTTGTCACGAGTGTCTTACCGTTGCCCCCACATCAACATTGACCTACCTGCCGACTCGTGTGCTGTGTCGTAACAGAATGTCGAGCGCGACATAGAACAGGTTCCCCGCGAGTGAGCGGCTGCCATGGCCGAGAGTTCGACGACAAGCATGTTGGCGTCGCGTACGACCATGGCCGAGAGTTCGACGACAAGCATGTTGGCGTCGCGGACGACCATGGCCGAGAGCGCGTCGACGAAGACCCGCGCCGCCGAGAGTCCGGCGTCGTTCGAGAGGGCGTCGCAGCTGACGCCGCCGACGTCGTCGCGGGCGCGCATGAGGAGGTCGACGGTGACGATCCCCGTGATGCAAGCGATGCATCGGCCGGAGATTCTCATCACGAGATATGCGGACAACTCGGAGACGATACAAGTCTTCGATTATGATTACTCAGGTAACCTATTGGCACGATTGTATGAGGTGATACTTCGTTATGATGGTTCTTCGCTCGCTTTCTTTACTTCATAAATAACAAGAATCTCGATGACAGACTTTACATTTTCTTGGTAATCAAACACATTTACTTCAAGCGTAAAAATCTCATTCGTGTTTTGATTAATGCTCTTTGACGCGAATCGAAGGGTTGGAGTTTCATCTTCAACTCAATTCGCCGAAAACCACGAGACTTTGATCTTTACTTTGAACTTTCATGGTGGCTTTTTGTTATCACACAATAAATTACAAATATTTTTGATGGAAGCCGTACTTCATTAAAACTATGTGGCAAACACAAACTTTTCTTACAAAAACGAGTTTCATGAAATGTTATATCCCTCCGAATTACGCACAAGAACCAAATATGAACGTCTTCCATGACACTTGGGAATATAAATTAGCTTGTCACAAGTCGTAACGTGGACGTGTCAAGTACAAGCATCACGACCACCACGATCTCGTCTAATTACCCCGTGTTCACGACTTCCTGTTAGCGTCTCATCTCTCCCGCTTGGAGCTCTGGCGACAGTAATTTCCTCACATGTGTCAGCGGCCATGTTGGTCACGTGACAGGCGCGATATCACGCAGACGGATGATAAGACTCTCTGAATAATGGATGTGGACTTGGCTCAGAAGCACCTCGTGCAACTCGGGTGCACACGACGAAGGAAAATTACGACATAGACGTGTATTTCCACACACAATAATAACAGTTGTTTGGATACTCTAGTTAACTAATTCGGAAAATTAAACCCAATTTGGAAAATGGAAATCAAATAATATGGATGGTAAAAATATCTTACATAAATGTATCAGAAAAACGTTATACTGAGAAATTGAAATAATTACACCCAAAAAAGTAAATTACTGAGTTCTAGAATGTTTTTACTGGAAATCCAATGTACTCTAAATCGAGAAGAAAGGAGAAGTAAAAGTAAAAACGAGAAAAGTTTCCGAACGATGTTTTGTATGAAAGTCGATGAGTTGTTGGCAGTTTCAACGATTGATTGACGAGTTCCTCGCTTTTACGACAATCTAATCATCGAAATAGATTCAATTATTTTCATGTTTCCTCAGCGTCAAGTTTCCTTCCTCACTGTTCAATTTAAACGGCAGTTCAGTAAAATGAGAATACATACGTACACATTACTCCTTCAGAGCAAATGTGTCAACATTAGTCCACTAAATACGATTATCAACCAGCAAGACGGTATGAGAGTATAACGCGTTGATGATGAAATATACCTATAGGTATACTTAGATCTGCAAGAGATGAGAGAAGTGCGAGAGCTGCAGATCATTACACCTGAAGTGAAACCTAAGACAAAACATAATATTTTGCAAATGATATCAATTTTGACAACAATTTCAAAAAGTCTACAATATAATGGAATTCAACTATTAAGTTCATGACCGATTCCGTCGAAACTGATAAAGACCATGCAAAATTACAACTTTATAAACTCAATTGGTAATTTTCACTTTTCAACAAAATATAATATGTAAGAGGATGGTACATTATAGTGTTACCTGGGCGGTGCGAACAAAAATAAAAACAAACAGAGACGGCGAATAGTGTAAAGCTCGCTTCGCCCACCTAATAATGTTTGTCCACCTCAAACTGTCCCAATAATTTGTCTCTCTGAGGTCACATAATCTGAAGAAGTAACCTGAGTCAAGCCCAAGTTCTAATCTGTCTTTAGTGAGTTCTGACCGACCAACTTGTACCCGTGGGCCGCTAAACCTGGCTTAAACACTCCCCGGAGGAACAACTTGTAAACATTTGTTAGCGTGGCTTATTTACTGCGGAATTAACAATTTAACAACGACTCGCAGCGCGTCTGCGTGGCCGCGGAGAGATATCGAACTAGATCGGAATCAGCCCCGCGGGTGAAATAAGCGTCGGGATGCACCTGACTCAAATTGCATTCTGTAAATCACCAGACATCGATCTTCGACAGAACTGCAGCTTCGTCCTGCTTTTAGAACAATCCTGGGTCTATTTTACAAACAGTTTTATCATAATAAGTATTGCATTTGATATAACTAGAGAGACCCGCCATGTAATACATGACCCAAAGCGTGCTATTTTCTGGGCAAAGAATAATAGAAGATGGAACAACATTAAAATTAAAACATTAAAATACTCTTATGCTGGCAAGGGATTGTCTTCTCGTGACAATTTTCTTTACCACCCTATTATAAAAAATATGTGGAAGGTTCACTAAAGCCAATGCCCATGTAGTGTATGTACAGTGAGATTCAGAAGAAAGCGGTCGTAGTGCCCCTGTGCCAGGCAGTGTCCACAGGGCACTCCGACCGCTTTCTTCTGAATCTCACTGTACACGTAAATAAGAAACAAAGAAAACGTGTAAGTAACCATTTGGCAAATATTTAAATATACTGTAAACCGCTTAATATTAGTAAAACATTCAAAAAAATTGTATATAAATAAATACAATGCAAAATGAACAATGAAAAATGAGCGCAAGAATTTCAGTTGCATGGAATATAGAATTAATATCATTTGTATAATACTTGAAATATATGACAGAATCAAGTATGACAATTTGATCGAATCTATAAGTTCCAAAATAAGAATCAGTAAATGTTTCTATATATGGGTCTTTATTAATAACAAAATAAAATTACAATTTTCCACAAACTAAGCCCCGTAGCCATAACGGCTAGTCTGGGGCAACATTTTAACATAAAAAGTAAAAAGTAAAAAAAGTAAAAAAAGTAAAAAGTTTCAGATATTTTAATTAAAGCAAATATGGGTAGTCAATAATAAAATGGTATAACAAACGCCTATGCACAAAATAATGAAAGAAAAATGGTATTGAGATGTAATATCAAAGTGTGTTTATACTTTGTATGTAATAACTTCAAAAATTACTTTGAAATTCCAGGTTGCGAGAGGCTATAGTAGAAACCTACGCGATTTTATGCAGGCTTCCACTTCATACCTTATCCTGATTATTTAATCGTTCGCATCTCTACTTACATCAACACATCAATGAAAGATTCTGCATCATTTCGATTCATAATACATAAAATTAATTAAGTAGGTGCACACTAAAATCTTTTGATAAAATGGGAAGTTGTGACGTCAGGCGGAAAAGATATGTCCTTGATTGATCCTTGTCTATAGTAATATCAGAGCTGGGATGTTAGGACATCCTTTTTAATTTTTAGTTCAGCCACGTTTAATATTGATACATAAATATGTTTCATGTGTTCCTGATTTCAAATATAAGTGTTTTATTTTGCCTGAAAATGTCTTTATCTCAATGTGTATGAATTTAGTCCTTTATTTGCTATTTGAATGTCTTTTTATCATTTTTCTTAAATTATTGGGGAAAATAATATCAAATATGTCTTTCACAATTGTTACTTGAAAATATTACAAAGCATAACATTTCATTCGTCCATTTTCGGGACTTTATGGTCCTTTTTTAATAGTTTTAAGGTACTATTTGCCTGCCTTTTTGTACGTTTCATAGGTCCTAAACATCCTAGCCCTATAGATCAAAAAATAAACGTAGAATTGGAATTAATCCAAGTCCATATAAAGGTAACAATATTACACTCTGGCCAGAAATGTTCCCTAGCCCCCCCCCCCCCCCAACCCACCCCAAGATGTCTGCATTTATTCACATGAAATATTGTTTTGCCCCTGGTTGTAAAGTCAAGGTTTACTAAGTGAGATCTATTTTCTTCACTGCCTAATAAAATATTTCACGGCTTCCTATAGTTCTAAAGTTTCGAAAAAATTAAGTTTTTCGATGCAAATTTGGTTTTCTTTTAATATCTCTCGAAATACTCAACGGATTCGATTGAAATTGTGTGCACTTTATTTGGCTCAAAATTATCTACAGGAAAAGTCCGGGTTTGATTAAAATTGGGCTAAAATGACGATTTCTATAGAGGTCTATCGTAACGCAATTTAAGAGCTCCATTGTTGAAACTGTGCATTAATAGTAAAGGATACCACAAATGAAAGATAATACCTTTGAGAATATAGCCCGAGGTCCAAACCAAGGCTTAGCATGTAAATAATTAATTATTCAATTAATATGTGAATACAATTTTAATTATATTCATTAAACATTTAAACACAGTTAATTTAATAACTCCCATATGCATGTAATTGATTTTGCGTCGTAGTTTGCGAAATCGTGCGTGTAAATAAACTTAATAGCAAGTAAATTACAATTGCGCGGCAAATTGATACACATGTGGCTCCGGCAATCTCCTTGACAACTTCATTTACAACAACTGCGAGAAGCAAAGTGTAATCCGTGGTGCGCGACGGAAGTACGGTCGAGACACAAGAAAACTAAACTCAAAATGATGAGACAGTGGCGTGGAAGAAGAGATTCTAACGAGAGTTAAATCCGATATGGAGATTTCGTGTTGCTTAGTTCTCTTAAGCAATACCGCCGTGAGGATCAGAAATGGCTTCAAGTCCCGCCGGAGTCGGAGGGAATTCTTATCACATTTCGATTTCAAGTGTCGTGATTGATTTTATCGAAGCGATCTCAAAACCTTTCATATTGCAACACAATAATGTTGATAGTGAACCGAACGCGTTGATTAATGATGGGTTTGTTTCATTAACTTTTCAACATGAGGTGAAAATTTCAAAACTTTATGTGCGGCAAACCTGTCTGATGGAAGTATTTCGACCTGGTTCGAGTCGTTGCGAGTAAACCGCGGTGAAACTCAAGTACAACCAAGAAGATAAATGATTAAACTAGCGCTCTAAATCGCTATGCTCACAATGGTCGTATAAATTATTCCATCAAACTGTGAAGTTATTTAAAACAAGAGTCGATTGAATTGTGCAGACGCCGTGAAGAGGTTATACCAAATTGCATATCCATGATTAGATTATTTTATAGATATGACGTTTCGGAGATGGATTCTGCTTCAATAAATCACGGGGATCCACGATCAGGATGCGGTGACTATCGAAGCACCCAACCATATGAAAATCAAATTCAAACTCTTGTTTTATGTGAACAAGTTATTCTATATTATATCATAGCATTCGTCGTCTTTTGAATGTATTGTAAAATGCGTAAAAAAATACATATCCAACAAACGCTTCATCAAATATTTTAAGTCGAACATCAAATATAAAATAGATATAATTGCCAAAATCATCGATAGTAATACTATGTGATTGCTCAGTGTAACGTGTTGATGAGCGATCACCGGTACGTGCAAATTCTCGAACCGGAATTCCATACCTAACGCACAGCCCAGAGTGCTGTTGCAGTGGATGCAGTGGATTCACTTTCATTTCGATCCACTTTTATGAGAGCTTTTTCAAGAAAAATTAAAATGTCAAGAAGTGCAAGCGTTCTTGACTGATTGGGGTTAAAATTTGTAAAATAAGAGAAATGGTAATCAATATATTATGGCCATGCAATATTTTAACTTGATCTGTCTATTTTAGTTTTTCAGTCAATTAGGAGAAATATATTTTATTTATTTTAATTTTAATCAATAAACGATTTTTAACAAAATTTGGATCTGCAAACCGCAGCGTTGGTCCTTACATGTGTGCAAATTTCAGGTCAATGCGGTGCGACGTGTATATCCCCAGGTAACAGAAAAAAACAGGGTCCGTGTCAAAAGAATCAAAATGAGTCGCTCGCTAAATAAACATCCAGTGAAGACTCTCTGCGCGCATTCTCTATGTTTTAATGTCAGGATATCTAAATGCTGATGCGCTCCATAGATTCTCTAGCTGCTATAATAATTTCAGAATTAAAAAGTAGAAATGAAAATATTGCTGGTACTTTGAAACTTCTCGGCATCATTCTGTTTCTTTTCTCACTATTGCACGTTTCTAGCACAAAACGTTAATATTCATTGCAGCTTAGTTTGTCAGCGGAATAAGAGCTGTCGTCACGTACGCAATTACTATTGAACTATTGTTGCTACTTTTTATAGGAATTCCTATCTGCATTTAGAAATAACCGGATTCTTTCGGTGACATTGTTGGTGTGTTATAAGTCAATGATGAATGAAATACTTGCAGCTTTCATGCGTGTGTTCTGAAAACACATATCGGATGATACAATGAATGTGTCACGTGATGCATTGAAGATGCGAAAATGAAATTCACTGCCTTTTTACAAGTCCTCAACTGTACATTACGTGCCACGATTATCTTATTATTTGATGTTTAAAAGCAGTTGCATGTTATACTTTTATCTGGACAGGTTTGATCTATTTGTCTTAGGCGGGATATCAGCCACAAAGATTATTGCCGCTTGTTTATTTAGTCAATTTAAAATTACGAAATGGCTTAGATCTAAACTGTATTAATTTTTGTTTTAGCGGTTTAGACAATTAGCAAATTTTGTTTGTAAACTTAAAATGCTCTTGAAGAACGATTAAAGATCCTTGTTTATAACTCTAGCCCGGATTACAATGTCACATAAAAGTTAGGAAAACGCTATATGTAACGCGATGACCAGCGGGCATAGTATTGAATACACATTAATTGAGCGAGCGAAGCGAGCGTCTCCTTTTGGCTCTTTTGGCACGGACCTCTGTTTTTTTTATTTTTTATTTTTTTTTTTTTTTCTGCTATTAACCGATACACAGGTTGCACCGTTTCATCGATCGATCTGAAATTTTGCACACATGTAAAACCAATCTTCTCTGTTTGCAGACCCAAATTTTTTGAAATCCATTCATTGGTTACAATTTAAATAAATATCTCCTGATAGGCTGAAAAATTAAAATGGTCTTCGATAAATCTGATCAAACTCATATTTTGCATGATCATTAAGACCAACATTGTCTCTTATTTTACAAATTTTCATCCCAATCAGTTAAGAAAGTATGAACTTATTGACATTTTTAATAGCTGTCAGAATGAAGTATCCAGATGAATGTTTTCCAGTGCCAATTGAATTGAATCTGATTTGCTTTATGTACCAGGGTGCTTAGATGATATTTTCAAGTTTCGCTGAAAATCATAATACTGTTATGTTGATCGAGTGGATCATATTTCAATTCAATATGGATGTATACGTTTTCTGTGCGTTGTGTACGCATTTCCGGTTCGAGAATTTGCACGTACCCGTGCTCGCTCATCAACGCGTTACACTGAGCGTTTTCCTAGTAGATATTATGTATGAGAGTTGCTGATCTATAGAAATTGATAACAGGGGTAGAGACCGTTCTAGTGGTTTGAAAATGTTTAAGGTGCGGTGTAGTCTTCTTTATCTATAAAAAAACATTTTACAACTATATATCAAAATAAGCTTCAATGTCAGTATAACTCTTTATACTACAGGTATGGCATTAGTGTGTATGCAAAATATCAGATAGTTGGTGATCGTACATCGGTGTGTACAAAACGAACAAGAAAACAAACATTTAAGTGCAGAAGGTTATGGTTGTCAATGCTCTGTTAAATCAGTTGTTAAGTGTAACTGAATTACTTAGCGGTCATTCAAGGAATAATGTTGGTTGTTGCTATGGCAATCAGGTCCCAATCAACTGTTTAAAATGTACCTAGCAGAGCATTGAAAATCTAGCCCTTATACCTTCACACACTCACTGTAAGGAATCATTTAAGTTGCATCACTTTAAATTTAAATACACCGTGTGGTCGATCAGGCTTCCTACGTGCGAACACTAATCATCATTTAAATCTACCTTCAACATATTCTACACAAGTGACTGTCTGAAAAGGGATGGAATAGGTACCGGAGTATCGCTGGCTTATGAAATCGATGGTTACCATGGCGCCAAAGATCACAAGACGCACCAAGAAGACTGATGATGACTGACGCTCAAGGCTAAAGTGGACTTTATCAGTTTTACAGCATTTTTACAATTCACGAACAAAACTATTTTTGATAAGATAATTTCTTGTTATTTTTTACTAAATTTTGTCGCCGTTTGCTTATGATTAGGGCTAGGATGTTTAGGACATATCCTTTTTTAGTTTTTTGTTCAGACACGCCTAAAAATGATATTTAAATATGTTTCATGTATTCCTGATTTCAAAAATATGCGTTTCATTTTGCCTAAAAATGCATTTTTTTTTTTATGAATTCAGTCATTTTCTTGCTATTTTAAGGTCTTTTTGTCCTTTTTTAACATCATTGGGGAAAATAATATGAAATGCTTGTTGCAAGTTACAACAATTTTATGAATTTTGGTCTAGACCACAATTCATAAAATTTCCACCATTCACCATCCATCCACCATTTGGATGCACCATCAACAATAATGACACTTGATATATTGACACATTCATACAATAATTTAAGTTAAAATTTTAATTTATTACTCCAAGTCCAACTCCTACGCCGATAAATCGAATAATATGTTGACGAATATGAGATAACATACAATTTCTTAGGTCCTTTTTTCGGGATTTTGTGGTCCTTTTTTAATAATTTAAAGGTACTATTACAACATGCCTTTTTTGACGATTCAAAGGTCATAAACATCCTAGCCCTACTTATGATATTGTATTGGATCTCTATCAAATCCTTCCAACTCTTCTGCGTACTGCGTTGGTCTCCTGTGTTTCAAACATTCTGCTACTGTAGCAGCCTTGCGGTGGCCTGTTTGTCCTCACTTTGATCGCTTTGTCAGCAGAGCGCCGTCTAATTGCGTTCAATATAGAGTAAGTAATAGTGTTTAATTTGTCGCAGAGGTTCAAGTGGGAGCTCGGGTCAACTCATATCGATTCCTGTCGTTTAGTCTCCATTCGACGAGATACAGAAGACAACGACACAAGTTACCTGGCAACGGCAGCCTCCACGTGGCCTAATTGGTTCTCGGAAGAATTAGAGATCTGAGATTCAGTTTCTGGAAGGTGATGGTGACTCAGGTTGCAAAGAGGCGCAAAGGCAATTTGTATGGTGTTGAAGAAGTGTTCAAGCATGTTCAAGAATATGATTATTTTATAATGTGAATTTAAATTTCGACTTCAAATTCGTTGTTTTGTAACCCAAGTTGCGAATAAGTTGATAAGTTGAAGCAAATGAAATTAAACTGAAGAACTTTGTACTTGCAACGCCCCTGACTTATTTACTCGACACAGGGAATATTCAATGTATAGTTTGAAACCAGTTTAAACTTATAAATTAATTAAAATAAATATATACCTACTCTTCTTTGTTTGGAATAATGCTTCTGAACATTGGATACTGAACTCGCGTCAAGTTACATATCAGATTCGATTTGCAACTTTTTAAATGTCATATGTAGTTACTTCTTGAACAGTGAGTTAATTGCAACCGAGCTGCAACAGACTGCAGAAGCCGACTCGGAATGTATTCCTCCTCATATTCAAACATGCGAGATCCACCGCAAAACCTAACGGCTCTACATGATGTCACCAGTTCACCATAATGTCACTCCAGCTTACATAAAGTGCAGCGAACGTTCATTGAAAATTCATCGCATGATTTCAAATGCATTGTTTATTTAATAGATACCTGTTTTGATGTTTGAACTGAATTGCGTTGCGGTCACCGCTTCTTAGCTGCATCGTTCTAGAAGATGTGACGGTCAACAGAATCGTCTCTGCCTCATGACAGTCCAGAGGCATTCTCTTCGACGTCAGTCTCCAGACTACAATCGATGAACCGAGTTCAATCACTGAACAAACAGACGATGTTCTTGATGTTTGTTTAGCGGGCATGTTGCATAAGGTGTTTCTATCAACTACAAGTAGCATATCTTCTTGTGGAATCGTCTCCGAGCAGAGTAGAAAAAAGTATAATTTCTCTTCGGCAAATACGCCGATTATAAAACCATTACAATATTAGATATAGTATTCGTCGCACAAATGAATGATGAGATTATAACATCATTTTCAGTTCACACTTTCCTCAAAACTTTAAAGTTTTAAAAGAATAACGAAAATTAGTAATTTATATGAAGGCTTGTGTCCCCAATAAAAATGCAAGTGTCACCCATTGTTCAATCGAGTATATGTTTTTTTCAAATTATTCTCCTTGCGTCGGAATAAGAAACATGCAAATATAATGTTTTCACTCACGTTTATTTTTACTGAAAATCTTAAACTCCAAGTTGTGGGTTAACTGAGATTGGTAGCGTCCTATATTTGTGCGGAGATATAAGCTACTTCCCTCCCATCAATTCCACGGTAGGTAACTTGAAGTAATTTCCCTCCGGACTTCAATCAACCCTAAGGCAAATATGAAAATAATCTTCGGAGAAGATTCGAGCCTCTATTTATGGAATCCACAATATTCACGATTTATCGGGAGAAGAACCTGATCCCGTCGCACCGTAAGACGGCTGAGACGAGAGAAACGAAGAACGCAGCGCCAATAATCAAAACTTTTCCACTTCTGATTTATCAACATGCGCTGTGTTCAATTACTTTGAAATATTCGATGATTTTAAAAGATTTCGAATCAAATAATTTAGTGCTATAAATCTGTTTAAAGATACTTTAAGTTCGATCTTTAATCATGAAATCAATTCAGTGCAATTTCATTAAATTAAATGTTTGTAGGTATAATTCTCTTTATAAGTTCGTTCACATTGTTTTAGCAAAAAACTCATTTTGACCCGGACATCAGATTGTGTTGTATTTATTTGTCACACCTTTACTCCGATCGAGCTGACATTATGACTTTGCGTACATAAAAAAGCCACCTCCTGTGTTGGATTTTTTTTTCGAAATCTGCCGATTGGTTAAAATCGGTAAAAATTAAAATAAATGTCCACTGATTGGTTATCAAATTCAAATTTTGTATGTTCATTAAGGCCACCATTATTATTTTCTCTTATTTTGCAAGTTATCTGTCAGAACATGCACTGTTTGAAACAACTGTCAAAAGAGGTAAATTTACCTGAAATTGTTGATCGATTTTTGTTTCCAATTCGGTATACATAATTCTGTGTTGCACGTATCGGTGCTGCTCATCAACGCGTTATACACTGAGTCTTTCCTAGTTCACAAACATAAAAATACGTTTTGTTCGTGTAGTTACTTTGTTTAGGTGCGTCGGAAGACTTAAATGACATTTACTTTTAGACATGTAAGGTCTCAGGAGTATAATGTGCTTAATGAAACTCGAGTGATATCTTTGCTTTTACACATCAAAGCAAACGAGATTTTTTCCTTGTAATGTGGCATTTGAAAGTTTTCCAATTTTCTGAAGAATAGCGTGCAAAGCATCGCTGGCAGAAGTGTCAAGGTGTTACTGGGAGGTAAAGCTTGAGCTTTTCTAAGTCGGAAAACTCGTCATTCGATACCCGAGACTTGAGGAAATTAGTTTCCTTTCAGACCGTTGAAAAGATGAAATTATAAGAGAAGCCAGGAAACGAAAATGCTGCGTAATCGCCATTACCTTTTGTTGAATTTCTCAATAGTAATCAGGGAGCGGATCCTGTCTTTTTTCAGATTTTGTCATTCCTTTTGAGATTTTTAAAATACTTTCAAAGTATTATCATCTCGACTGCTTCTTCTTATTCTCTCCCAATGTTTATATTAATTCTAGACGTCGGCTTATCAACTCTGGAGATGACTTCTTTAAGAAACTTCTCTCTATGAAATTGTATTTTTCTTAGCAACAATGCGTCGGAAAAATGGGTTCCTCAATCATTGTTATCTTGGGATAAAGAAGCCCAAGTCTCCAGAATGCAGTACTTATGATTTACAATTCACTTTCAAAACTTTTCACAACAAATACGCAGTTTGTTCCTTGGCTCTCTGACAATACGAAGTCAACCTTGATTCGAGTGGAGTTTAGGAAAGCGAAAAGATTTAGAAAAAAGTTTTTTTCTCTCCTGAAAGATGTCGTGATGAGAGTACAACTACAATTTGATTTTATCAAATCGAATTTATGCGAAGAGTTAAATTTTTGGCACAATTGTATTTGCTGTGTGCAAACAAACGTGTCCGGAATCTATTTTTTAAACATATTTTTAGGTATTCCCATATTGAATATTCCCAAATGTAGCCTCCTTTGCCCCTCCTATACCCAAACCGAACAACGAATCTTCTTCTCAGCAATATTGGACAATGACTTTAAATGTAATCGAAGTAAAACAATCAAATATACTTAACGGACTTGGGAGTTAAAATTATAGAATTACATTTGGAATATATTTTACGAAAATGATTTACCTATATTACCTCTATAACAATTTTTTTTAATTGAAATTAATTTTGAAAACACACAAGTTCTCGATATTGAATAGAGCTTAATATACCTGCAATTGAATTGTCGAAATTGTTCTTGCTCTACACAATCAAATAGAATTTTCCAATTATTATTAACCGTCGCTTCAAACAAACATCAATGGAATAATCTACTACAATAATGCGTCTAATTAGTATAATATAATGATACACCGAGTCTATTGAGTAAACGTACATGGTAATTCGAGTAAGGCTTAATGAATTGCTTCAATATATGAACTTAATGAAGGATCTCACTCTACCTCTATTGACGAGTAATCCAACATGATCCAACAGTGGCGGATGGTCGGGTTTTCGAGAAGGTGCGCAAGTGCCTCGCTCTGAAGACGCCAATGTAACATTATCACAGAATCATATTACCATAAATTAATCCTACATTGTCTCGTACATGAAATTTTGCTTTATAACAGCTTGTATAGGTTTATAACACGCTGTACATTACATAGTTCACACGAGAAATTAATTATTTTAACACTTCACCTACAGGTGTTTCACCGTCATTCTAAGCGACGACGAGGGCGATGGCACTTTCAACAGTCTAACCTCTCCGATTATTATTTTTACCCTTTGAAAGGACGTTTCACTTAACTTGTTTTCCAGAAACTTTCTTGCGAATTCATGTCTCATATTTTCCTCACTTTGACTTTCCTGCTCATTCGTACACTTGGTGTAGGAAGCTCCCTTTAAATTATTAATACACGAAATCTTCCATATTCTGGTGAAATGTAAGAGAAATTCATAAATAAAACATTTCAATGATGAATTTCCAGTGAAAGAGCAAGGAAGTAGTACAGAGTGGAAACCGTGGTGGAAATGGAGGGATCGTTTCGCTGTATGTTTGTTACCTTGTTACCCGCGCTTGCTGTTGCACTGTTTTCTAATTAAATATAAATCATCGGTATAATAATACACGTCCAAACCTCTCCTGCGTTCTCGTTTGTTTTTGCCTCCGGGGCAGTTTTACCTCTCAAAAGCCAAGTGAGCTGGTGGGATTTCAAAATGGGACGTTATTGGATTTCGCAATGAAATCGATCCTTGGCCCAAGCAGGTTGAAACGGCGAGAAACACTAATAATAACCGGTTAGATTCGTGGAGATATTAATTAATGCATGAAAGACCACAACATTCGAAATATGCAGTACATCATGGCGGCATAACAACATTCGCTTCATGAGTTATACAATTAATTTGGTTTCTATTTCAATGTATATTAATGGATATTTTATATTTCCTTGCGTACGTGAAAGTGACATGAGGTCTGATTCCTTACAAGCTTCAAAATTGAAATATGATAAAAGTCTCGTTTCAATAGTTACAAGCTATGCGGTAAAAGAAGTTTAAAAAGAAGAAGAAAATATTGGTATTTATTTTTACAGAATGCCTTCAGATTTTGAGGGATCCAAATTCTTTTGGTTGGATATATTTATGAAACATGAAATACATAAAAAAAGTATTGTAATTAATATAATAGGTATACATCAAGGATGAGGTGACAGCCAGAACACCTCTAATTATATTTATAATATCTGGGCAAAACGACAATGAATGACAGTGGCCAAAACAAAAATTATCAATATTTCAGCAAACGATTTGAAGGTATCCGTCTCAGTCCCCCTTCCCCCTTCTCGAAATAATTGTGGGGCAATAAAATGTAAGTGTGAGTACGCTAACCCGCCTTCCTCGTCTTGTGGAAGCAGCAATAATGATCACGTTGAGGTAGGAGCACGCACGATACTGGAATTAGCACGAAACAGGGGAACTGTGTAAGGAACAAACGCTTAAAAGTGAATTGGGTGTACAGAAAACATAAATAATAATAGTGTGCCCTAAATTAAGGCCCAGTTGTACGATGTCCCAATAAGTAAGATAAAGTTCACTTTAGCCTAAAGTGGACTTTAGCGGTCTAGATGGCTGTTTTTCATTGGCTGTTGCCATGGTTTCAGCCGATAAATCCTACCGCTAACTTTATCGGGACTTGGTACAACCGGGCCTAAGCTTATTTCAATAATTAATAATTGATTAGTTTTCATTATATTTTTATAGCTTACTTCTATTATTTTCTTCATATTTCCATCTCGTTTTCAGATTCTCTGAAAATTCGTAAGAGAAAAATTCTTCGAGCGAGATGAAAAGTTTCCAACAGAATGCCAACAAAAAAGAATTACAGTCGCCTCAAGACTGTATACATTTTATGAACTGTGGCACGACGGCCAAAAAATGTATTTGCATGGTAGAAACCGCAATGTTGTGGAATTAAAACTAATGCATGTTTTGCAAATGTATGCAGAAACTTTACATTGTAATGGTTTGAAATTGTGCACAGTAAACTTTACATTTGGCGGTCGGAAACAGTTGTAAAAAGCGTATCGCATACAATCCCTTTGCCTCCCCTAGGACATTCACAAATGCTCACACAGATGAAAACTTCTAAATCCATTGTTTCGTCAAACTGTAATTATATGTCGGGAGATTAAAAATGCAGAGATCAAGCCCAGAATAATGCTCGGAGAATTACAATCTTATTATATCGTAATGTAGGCGCTCTGTGGGCGTGTCAGGATTCGATATCAACATCATTATTGAGGAGAGTTCTCTACGATCACACTTCTTTTGTTTCATTTCAAATGTTCTCAATTACATTTGAATAATTTGAAAACTGAACAATGACAGATCGCTTCTTGTTTTTGAACAAGTAGAGTACACGTAAGTGTCATCAATTGTCGAGTTTTCAACCGAGTAGCAATTGTGTTAGTTTAATAACTTGAGGGGTTCAGGTGTTGGTTGGAATTGAGTTTAGTCTGTTTAGTTTCGCACACGATTTCAGCGCAAGTCTCTGAACTTGGTTTTGTTCGTCGCACTGGAGTTTAGTTTAGTTTTGCCACGCTAATCTTCTTCTTCCGTGATTTATCAACGGCTAATGCTGCGAAATGCAACGTTCTGCAGTTCAGGAAGGAAGAAAATAATTAGGTCACAGGATTCGGATCGACTAGGATTTTTATACAACGTTTTGAGTGATTTTGCAGTCATCAAATGCATCAAATTAAGGGCAGTTTCTCCATTCCACATATAAATTCGATTTTATGTTTTAGTCAAGATTGGTCAATACGTATGGACTTCTTTTTCCTTGCGTATGTTAGCCTGTTACAGTTACCAAGTAATTCCAAAGAAATTAAAATTAAAATTAATATTGTCACTAAACTAAAACACAAAATATCTATTAAAATTGCTTTCCGTGTGAGACATATAAATCAAACTAATCTTCTAATACGAACCAATGAAATGTTGTTTTCAATTCTGAAGTACGAGTTGGTACGAGTATGTCCATCTGAAGCGCAATTTTGTATACAAAAAATTGATAAATAATCGCCCTAAGGGACGCTACATCGCGATTCTTAGGTTTGTAAAATTATATCTGCTAATCGCTTGGAAAAGCACACAATATGCATACTATTATGTATTCATAATTAGTACAACCATAAATTTTTAGCAATAAAATACTTGCGTTCACATCCTTTTGTAGTTCTGCACGGTTATTGAGCTTGGGGTATTTTAAAATACACTGTTAGAGCAGTTAGAGTATGTTGTGGTTGTTGGTATAGGACATGTTCAATTCTCGTTGGCTGGATGAGTGGTTATTTCGTCTTTTAAAAATTAAAACATGTTTAGCTTCAACTGCATGGTCACGTGCTTCACATGGAGTATGATTTAAATTTACATACAATTATCTTATTAAATTTTATTAAAACACGACAACTGTGTTCCAACTACTACGACATTCATGTATAGATCCAGAATTTAATTAACTTGTTCCAGTTGCAGTCCGTAACCTCGTGATCTCTTTCGCCAGGAGCTTAATAACAGGAGAAGTATATCTTTAAAAGAAAGTTGAACAACAAGAGGCTCAAAAATTAATTACTTCAAAAGTATTTACTGCGAAAATTGGAGATGAAAGTGTAACTACCGCATAATATCGAGCCATTAGGACGACTGGAACAACGCCGGAACAACGCCTGTCGTCTCCTCGAGAACGCCCGAGGAAGCGAGCACCTTGTTATCCAGGTATCCACGGTGACACATGCCAAGCGCAGCCATCTCTCCAGGCCTCTCTCAGCTAAAGATTTTCTATTTATATCCTGCACGACATTGCGATAATTTGCGCGAAAAATTATCCTTTACTGAACTGTTGACAACGAAAGTGATTAATTTTGATCTTAGTAACGATCATACACGATCTTTAGCAGCTGAATTACGTAATCATTTATCATTATACAGCTAAATTTAGGGAGAATATAATTCAATATCGTCGTTCATTGAAATACTAGAGGTTTTAACTCAATCGATAAGGGGAGGGGAGTTATTACATATCAGAGTAGGAAAAAATTGACTGATATTGACGTGGCAATAGGTTATAAATTACAGGACTTCCATTTATCATTGACTACCTTAATCGGAAATTAATCTGTGGTTAACCGTTAAACAGAGATGCTGAAGGCAACTATTTTAAAATAATTTATTTAGAATGTTTCGGCCATAAATTAAAACAAATTATATATTTTTAGAGTGAATAAATAGTGTTCCCCGCGCCCCGGCGCCGCTGCGATGTAATTGCGGCGCGTGAGCGTCGTGCGTCGGCGGCGTCGCCACCGTCGACGTCGTGATCTGGCCGTGCCGCGCGCGGGCTCCGCTCGCAGTTTGCTCGTGCGAAGCTCGCCGGTCATATCGCTATCCGCGCTCGCTTTCACGCGACTCGCCGCGTTCCTCGCGGAGATTCACGGCTCCAAACAGTTCGTCTTACGCACAAGATCGCCGACAACGCGGTCGCAGATCAGCTAAACATTGCATTGGTAATTACCAGCGGCCTTTTTACAGGCGTACTGACGTAGCTGATTAAAACTAATCTCGCGAATTTGTTGTCGTATTAATGTTCCAAAATTGTTTCGATTAATTTTTTGGAGCATTTGACTATTATCAACGAAGTTTCGACGCGTTCATTGGTAAATATTATTGAATTTGTTAAAAACCATGCAATAGCGTGTATACTAGTAAGTGCATACGTGTAACATAATTTCGCATAATTTATTTCGTATAATAATCGTAGCGTGTACTTTTTTAAAATTAGTTTACTGCGATTGCTTTGTTCAACTGCAAATCAATTAACATATGATGCATATAAACTAATAGCACTGTTAATTCATAACTTTTTGTAGCTATATAATTGCAAGGCCTCGTCAATTTTAAAAAAGTGTAGCATTCAAAACTCTCAACACCAGTATTTTTCTTTCAGTTTTTAGCATCCTTCCAAGTTTGGAGGTTATTTTACCGACAGAGTCCATTGAACTTACCTACTCGAAAATTGCCATAGCTCATCGAGATTTCGCTAATAATACGTTTGCACTTAACCGTTAAAAAAAGTTGGTTGTTTGGAGGTGTGAATTTCGCTCGCGTTATCGCAACTTTCGCTCGTGGTTGTAATCGGTGCCGAGTCAAGTGGTTATCGCTAATAACTCCATCGCGATCGATTGACATTCGAACAACAAAACAGCTGTGAAGATGTGACTATCTGTGGCGTGTCGTGAGATGTGACAGGTTGATGGCGGGCATGGAGGGCCGAGGAAGACGTTGGTAGACAGCGGCAGCATGGAGGGCGTCAATGGCAAGGACCTCGTTCACAAGTGTAACAGTGATCCAGGAGGTGCAGCGAGTAGACGAGCAAGACAAGGAGGTGGTCATGCGAGGAAGTGTCTGCTCACTCTTGACGGCTACTCGTATGTTATAGGTGAGTTCAGGAGGCGGGAGAAATCGCTCGAGCACGTGCTTATTCTATATCTTATTTTGATCTCGTTTCGACCAAATTACAAAAAAGTATAAGTATAAGTATATTAATGTTTATCGACAGCGAGGTCATTTTGCGCACATTAAGATCCTGTTAACTTTGTTGGGCCCGGAGGAGTCCAGTACTGGTGGGAAGGTCAGGCCGGAATGGGGACGGACCGGTGGCGTGGAGGTTTCCCCGATTTTGGGGGTATCACCATCTCGTGGGGGGAGGCCGGCCCAAGGGGCCCGCGAATTTGGGGATGGCATGGGACCAGATCGACCCTGAACTGCTCTTAGTTGGGACCAGCCCCCGTAATGTGGGTTGGCCCCTTATGGCCCACCACCGAGTCAAGGTGGCAGTCCATCGGGGGGATAAAAAAGATATAGAATCTAGGTACCCTGGGGGGAACGCTAAAGGAATTAAGGAGCAAGATAACTAATGTAAACATTCACGGAGGAGACATTTAAAGGGTAAAGGGTTATATGGGACAGTTTATAAATGATCTGCTAAATTTTAAACAGTTGATTAGGGCTATATTGCCATGACCACAACCAAAGCCATTCCTTGAATAACCTCTGCCATACAAAAGTTACGGTCAATATTTAGCAGCCAGAAGGAAAGTACGCTAAGGAGGAATGGTTCAGGAGACGATTGCGATGGTAAACATTCAGGATTCAAGGTTTATGTAAGCGGTTAAGGAGCCAGGTCATTCGGAAGGAAAGCTGCGGCAAACTCTTGGTGCCGCTGCTAGAAGTCTGCTTTGGTTTCGAATTGTGGCATATTTATCATCTCATAAACATATTCCCTAGGCCCACCGACGTCAGTTTATCTTTGTTGTTATTAAAATGAGTCTTCAACACCGGATTACAAAACACAACGAAGAATGCGGGGGAAGTGCCAAATTCCCAGCAGGGGCTTATTTCTTATTTGTCTTGATTCTGGATTGTGTAGAGATTCTAGTCTACATGTATAAAAAAAAGCAAACTTTTTATTTCTATTCTGTGTAAACGTATTCGAAAACTTGACAACGGAGAATTTATGTTTGGATATTTTTCATTTCGACTGCGGCAAAGCTCTATTGTCGTGACAAGTATCTTTGCTGCGGCGCCTCAGCTGCTGCAGAGCACGAGTGTTCTCGGCGCCGGAGTAATCATACTTTATCGCTGCGTCTTGTCTCGAAGAGCTCAACACTCATAATGTTAATCCATCATTACCGGGCCCACCGCGAGATGTCCGCGATGTATTGATCAAGACGTACAAGAAGGCCGTGTCTCCGGGGACGAGAGCATATGTTCAAACATCACAGCCCCTTGGAGTTTAATGGTTCGGCGGTTTCGACAGTAGTGTGTTTTGTTCGCAGTAAATGCGTCTTTGTTTCGGATAAGGGTGGTTTCGGTTCGAAACGTCTTATATCTTTTCCGTACTCTAAGTCGAATGAAAAGATATTTTGTTATATAATAAATAATATAGCATAAGACGAAATGTACAGGGTATAAAGTGCTCTTCAAATTCTCTCTTGAACTTTCTGAGAAGAAAATAGAGGGTTAGAAATGAAATCATTATAAATGTATGTGCAGAGAGATTATTTGAGAGCCTACCTAAAAGAGAACAATGCTTATAAAACGAACAATATTTTCCTTTTAGAAGTTCAACTTTATTCCTTCGAATGCCATTCCCAGATCTTTCAGAAACGTATACAACAAACGTCGCAATTGGCTGATTATTTCTGCACTTGTCCACCGATTTTCTTGCTCATTTCAATTCACCCAGTGTCCTTACTTCTTTACTTGAGCAAATAGTAAATCCGAACCATCGTCCATGGTTTTGACATCTTCGATTGGCCACATTGTCAAATTCAAACACAAGAAAGAAATTATCTTCTACTTTTCCTTTAATCGAAATTGGAATGAATGACTGTTGGTTTGGTTGATGTCAGATTGCTTGTTTGCTTGAAGTGATTTATCGGTGATAGCATAATATATGGATGCCATTCAATATTTATAGTGTATCATTCCACTTATCTTCGACAATCGCAACATAATTTGGCACTTACAGCGCACTGAAACGCAAAGTAATATATGCTAATGCCTTTGCTCCATTAAAACAATTTTAAGAATGAATAATTCATCGGTGTACGACAATGCGATATTAAAATATCTGTTATTTTGCTAGAAGATGGAGGGATAATCTGCATGACCTGAGCAGATGCGAGTGACCTTAGCGGTGCTGCTAAATCGTCTCTTCTTTCACCCATCGAACCCTCAGAACATCGAGTTGAGAGACGAACATTTTATCCAGAATATCGTGATTTATATTCAGGTGTGTGTTCGGGTTCGGTCCTGGAAGACTTCCAAATCTGTCATTCACTATAATTCGTGTCAATCTCTCGGGATATTTCTTTTCTGGAGTTTGGATTGTAGATTTTTCATAGAGCAACGAATAAAACCACGCTTGGGTTCCCTTCCACTATTGATAACTAATTACCACTTTGAATTACTTCTCCGCATTGTTTCATGACAGCTGAGTTATGTCAGTTGCCAAAAATTATAAAACTCTTTTCCCTGACTTTGAGTAATGAAAGGCATTGTTCGTGACCGGCAATACCTACAGTTAATACTCCTGAATTTTTGCGAAGCATATTGAATTTCGTGGGAGGTAATGCTAGAAATAGATTTAATTTGAGTAAAAGTTTATACAAATTTCCAGGGAGAGAAGATTTATATTCGGCAGCAAACTTTGAAATCGATAAGAGGTTGATGAGACCCCGCTCGAGTTGGATTAGTGGACTACGTTATAAAAATTAAACCTGCAAATTAACTGATTTGCACGTCTTGCGACTGTCGAGAGATAATTAGTTTTTTGGACGATCCGCTTCCGAGTTGAGGAGATAGAAAATGATAAGCAGATTCATTCGAATCCAAATCCAATTCAACTCGCGGTATAAATTGTTAGTTTGACTTAATTTTTCACATTTCTCACTTGTCAAAATCTTTTTACAGAATCCTGGAATTAATTGTTAAAGAACTTTTGTCCCCCAGGAAATTAATCTACATTTTTAAAACAACCAGTCTGGAGTTATGATAATTAGTTTTCTTTTATATAGAATATTCCACTTCATCTCAATAATCTCTTTCCATTTGGGGTGAAAAGTTCACACAAATATTTCAGATAAATAAAGTGGTAGACGTCTTCGGTTGAGTAAAAAATCTGGAAAGTCCATCAATATCTTTCATGGACCTACCCTTCCTACCCAAGCTTTGATTATTATATTATCGTCTCGATTGTTTCTCCTGTGTTCAAAACAATAATCATGAGTCATGATCATACAATCACATCAAACTATTGTACTATAGTTTACATCGACATGTGAGAATTCTGTGGATTGGGAATGTGTATGTTGACGACAAAGTGAATTTTTTATGATTATAAATATTAAAATAAATGAAATTGCAGAATTGAAAATACATATTTTCGGAAAATAGATACATACTTTTTAAACGTATTTTGGATGTTGAGTTCTAAATTGTATATAAATTCAGTGTGTTTAACCCTTGGAAGCGTTGGTGGTCCTGAGACGAACCGTGGCGCGACGTGTCGAAAGCTTTACTTCCTATGCTATAACTATAACTATAATATAAGTGAAATATGATTTTTGCTGATAACCTCAGATAGGTAGATGTGAATTAATACCAACTGTAATAATAATAATAATCTTTCTCCCGGTTCCAATAGTTGGGTCGGGGGGTGGCGAATTTTCCTTGAGGGGGGTTCGAACCCACGACCTTTAGATATCCAGTCTGATGCTCTACCAAACCAACTACGATAATATATAACCACAATTCATAATTAAAGAGCGTCTTAATAATGCAATTCGCCAAACTACTATCAAGTTTAGCCCCTCTAGCCATATAGAACAGCTGGAATTCCAGTGTCTCTCCAGATGTTTCGAACTTTCGATTATACACGACAGGAATTCTTAAATTCCGCATTGTCTAGGTTAAATAACCCAGAAGCATGACAATATTTAATTTGACGAAGACAAAACTCCGAGCAATATTGGAAGAACGAACTAAGATAAAAACGTGGACGCATTCTTCAGCAAGCGGGCCTTTTTTAAATTAATATTCCTGTGGCTTGAAAGAAAAGGCCACGGTCATTTGATAAAGATGCGGGATGTCTTCTCTGGTAATGCACTTTTCTATCTTCATCATAGAGTTTTATAACTTTAGAAGGAAGATTGGCAGGAAACCAGAAGCAGTGAAAGAGTTTTATTAGCTACAGAAAATGATCTCACAAATTGATAATAATGATGAGCTGTGGAATGAGTTTAGGTCAATTGAGTTTTCAATCTTTGTTTTAGGAATCATTTTTCGATATGTGAATCTTACCTTTACAAATGCTAAATTTTCTTGATATGCATGAATTTATTACCAGCTCGTTTTATGATGCACGATTTTGATTGCCGTATAAAATAGAATTATCTTCTATAGGGCCAAACCATTACATTCACTCACGACTCCATCAAATCACGGCCCAAGGGAGGCGGAAGTGGCCTCGTTGTCAAAACCAAAGCACCCCTTGAAGTTCGTGTCAGTACGAAATGTTCTAATAGAACCCTTTCAAGTGGCAGAATTTTAAGTGACGTCTGGATGGCAATTGCGTCAAAGTGTGTCTTTAAAGGAACAAGGGCTGTCATCGTATTCTTCAGTTTTGCAGATAATCTATTTAGGTGTCACAATAAGGGTAAGTTTTTCAATACTTTGCTAACTTTTAAACAGTTGACTTAGACTGCCATGGCAAATACCAATTACATTTCTTGAATGACCAACAATTGGTTTAAGCAGAGTATTGAAAAACTGGCCCTAAAATACTCAGCCACCATTTAAGGAAGACATCAAAATCTGCACAATCCTCAGATCCGATTCAATTCTTCAAATACATTCTTTCTTCATCCTAATAATTAAGGAAGCTGTCGAAATGAATGTCTCAAACTCTTAGTAATGATTGAATCTGGAGGTAATCAGAAGGTAGATCTCTCCCAGATTAGTGTTCTAATTGCGATCACGAGGTGAACTCGGCGCCACCGGTCCGTTGCCAGGCGACCGTCACCCCCCCCCCCCCCCCCCCTCCCCCGGGCACGTACCGCGGCTTAGGTGTGCGTTCAAGAGCTCTCCAGAGCAAGGACATTTCGCTCACGGACAGGTAGAAAATTGCTCCAGAGATTTTATGTTTGACAAAAGAGAAACTTGGAACTGATGATTAACGCACCTTCTGAAAAATAATCGTCTTCGAGATTTAGGAATGATGGATTTTATAAAAGTCAAAGTCAATTCAATTCTCTCTTGGTCTTTAACATTTTTAGTCAAAGGAAAATCCTTTTATATGGCTTGATTTTAACGACACATTGTTCGGCCGAGAGGACTAACGACCCCAGCAGAGATGATTATGAGATGGCAGGGTGGAAACTTGATGAAACTATTCCTTTTTGTCGACAATGTACTATACTCTACCGCATAGACCTACAGTCAAGTCAACTGAAAAGCACAGAAATCTATGAGTCTATAACTCTACTGTCGTCTGACATCGATTTTGGAAGTGATTTATGTACATTTATTTAACTCTTTCTTTTTAGAAAAATCCGTACGCGTAACGCGGGCGTTACTACGGGACTCTTATGGCTCAATGTGCGTTCTTTTATTTCGTCTGGCTGTGTTTTTGCGTGCACTGCCCAGGTCACACTGTTCAACCAATCGATCTGTAATTTTGCACACACACACACACACACACTAGGTACTGTTATAGGATCGATAACGTGTATAGTTTTAGGATAAGCTCCTTTGATTGTTTAAAAATTGAAACTCTAACCGTTGACCGATCAACTAAATGCATGGTCATTTTGCATTTTGTATGGTTACTAGGATCAACGTTAATTAGTCGGTTTTGACAATTTTCAGACAAAATCGTCAAGAACGTCAAGCCTTACTAATATTTTACTTGTTCTGAGATATTTTTCAAATTTATCCAAATAAATTTGCAAAAATTTGTCACTGCTTCATTGACGCATTCGGTTAGATTTTCAATTTTCATACGGATGTTAATTCGTATGGAATACGAATGATCGCAATTATTGCGCGTTTCACAGATAGTTAGATAGTAATAAATATCAAGTATAATTTGCATTAGAATGTATAAATTATTAAAAAATATTCATTTAATTGGGGTATTTATTGCTTTTATTAACCAATAAAATGACCGAAACATCGAAATCGTATTTTGCATACAAAATGATTTGAAGTAGAAACCATCACGGAAGGAACCGCTCACTTGACTCGGGGCAAGATATCCGACAGCAATCTCACTGAGGGAAGTGTGATGAGAAGAGACTCGAACTCGCGACCTGTGAGTTCCAGGCGATCGTCAACCAATCGTGAGCAACAATTAATCCCCTCGCGGCGGTACAAGAAACATACTGCAGATGGAGACAGCGATCTTTTCAGTGTACTTTTCCTAAAATATTATGCAATCAATTTTATTGATTCAAAATGATCTTATAAATCTGACAAAATATGCAACGTCTTGGAACAAATCCAAATCTTCTTGAATTTTTTTTTTTTATATCGTCATTATGTACACTTAAAATGCTCTGTATATCTTGTGTGCAATATAAATAAATAAATAAATAAATAAAGATTCAGTGTCCTCCCCTCGACTTATTTCGATTGTGACGTCAATGTTTCCAGGCTACTCTTCTGCTCGTTAAAATATCGAAAGGTCAAAGTTATTCTTCTGTACGTCGGGTTGTATCGGTTGAATCGCGAACTCGGGGAAACTTTGACTTGAAAACTGTGAGTAATGTAAGATAATATTTTATTGTGTTTTTATTATCTGACTTTTACATTATTGACGTATAGCCAAGGTAATAACTATAATATAAAGAGCTACGACTCTATAGTTCTCTTGCACTCTAATCATTAGTAGGTACAGTATTTTACAATGCAACAAAAAAAATCTATTACTTCAGCCTGATGAATGATCACATTTTGTTCATGCATTCTCAATATGTTATGTATCAAGTTTCCAACCAATCCTATAACGTATTTTGGAAAAACTTAATTCCTTTTAATTTTTAATTTGTTTAAAATGAGTTTTGAGGTAAAGATCAAAAGTTTTGTAAGTGAACGTAGTACACTCACAGCAAAATGTCGACATAATTACCTACTTAAAAAAAATGTCTTTACATCTACTTGACGACTTCATAGAAAAGTTGTTTTTTCGTACCTTATTTGACATAGAAGTTATTAAAATTTATTTATGAATGGCTGTCCGTTTTAAAAGGCTGACCTCTAGGTTCCTGTGTATTTAACAAATTAAAATCATGAATTTAAAATAGTTATTGTGTATTCTATGCTCAATCTATGGTTTAATTAACTTTAAGTAAAACATGAAAGTGAAATTGCTGTAACTAAGAGATATAAAATGTACCCAGTCCCGAGTCGCGTAACTCTAACCTGGCGATCGCCTACTCCTGGATCTGATCGCGAAACTGTCACACGCTTGTTGAATGGCCGACGGCGACAACTCCCAACATGAAATAGCAACTTGCGATCGCAACTAATCATTAAAACATGTAATTATTGGGAGCTATCGACGTTAGTTAGTTTGATATATGCGCTAGGAACACACACCGAGGGTTTCCGCCGCGAAGCAGAGAGAGATACTTTTCGTCTGTGAAACCGGACATCGGTCATCAATACGACCAACCCCGAGGCGACCGATCCGTCCACAAACTAAAACACTGGAAAACTCTCTCCAGGCCGATAGCCGAAGTTGCCGCTGTTGTTCAGGAGATTCTATTATATTTTATGAAGTATTCTATAAATAGAAGAAGATATAAAGATAGTGAAGATGAGATTCAATTTTTGTAAAAGCAATATCTGAAACCCGTTTTTTTTTCCGTTACAACATTTTCTTTGCTGCTTCTGTTGTTTGGAACAATACTTGGTTTGGCAATAGAGTCTCTTCGAACTCGAAATTGTCAATCATTGACATCACCGGTTGATCGAAAATGGATCGGAAATTTGTCCTCCTCGCCAGACGAAGTTGAACCTAGCTGCGAGAGGGTGATGCCCTGATGTGCAATTCCTCGGGAATGAAGCGAATCGCAGCAAGAAGTCGAGACGAGCGCGATGAAGTTGCTCGACAAACACGCTGGACAAAGCTTTGTGTATAAACACTCGAAGGAAATTGTTGAAGAAAAGTGCACTTCTCAGTCCTCGAATACCCACGACGAAGGCGCACGACTGTTGACTTGGTCACGATGATCACAAAGTCAATATTTCGTGGCTCTTCGTTAATGAATTGCCACTGGCGTTTACAACATGTCAGGACGACTCCGTTCGGACGATGTCAAATAATAGAGTTTGTAAAATAATAGAGGAAACTCACATTTTGATGCTCGTTATTATTTCACTGCTTTGAACTCTCTCCTCTCTCTCTCTCTCTCTCTCTCTCTCTCTCTCTCTCTCTCTCTCTCTCTCTCTCTCTCTCTCTCTCTCTCTCTCTCTCTCTCTCTCTCTCTCTCTCTCTCTCTCTCTCTCTCGGTCTCGAATCAACATACTGTTCCAGACTACCTCAGTATTGCTCACAGGGCAAGAAGATAATTTGAAATTGAAAATATGGGGATTGAATTTAGCGCTCGAGCTCGCCGATGTGCCTTGTCCGACGTGTAAGGGAATTGAGGCCTAGTTTATTGCAGAGAGACACTGTGATACTGAGAATCCCTATGGAGCAAACCTCTGGCGTGGTGAACCTTCGTTGCGCTCCGTACTTCAAGTCCACTGAAGTCTTATCGGGAAGTTGCATGTTCATCCGCCGTATCTCACTCATTACTTAAACTTATTACCAAATTATTCAAACTATCAAACTCATTTATATTTTTATTAATCATAAATATATATACTAATATAATATACTAATTAGACTCGTGAATGCGGCAGCATATGAACAGGATGATGACAAACTTCTTATCCAGCGATATTATTTCTTGTCGTTAAAAATGTTCCCACTAAATTCCCTTGAATGTAAATTTACAGATGAAATAGATCGTTAAAAGTTTACCACTAACCCGTGACCTATTATCAGAAATAGATGCAATTTCCCGTTCCAACATTCCTATCAGCACACAAATCAACTAATAATCAATGTAATTTGCTTAAATTTACAATTATAACTATTCCATCGGCAGGAATTTACCTGCATAGCATGATTATTAGTGTATGCCAGGAGCGTTGAAGAGCAAGGTAATGATGATGACGCGCCTATCAGATCAATTAATTAAATTAACTAGGATAATTGGCACCTGTCTCTCATGATTGCTTGAAACGTATAATTAAATCATAACTAAACGTTTTTTGGTATAACTAGTTTGATGACAGCGGTGAGTGATGTGATGATGAATCATTAGCTGAATGATGAGGGCCAAGGGGCGGAGATCGAACCCTGGTCTTGGCTGAAAACGGAGAGTTGTTGCTCGACGTTCAGCATCCATGCAAACTTGCAAACAGAGGTGAAAATGTAAATTGTAAACCAGCCTTGCTAAAACATGCTTTTAGTTTGATATTAGTTTTTAATTTTTTGCGCTATTTGACGTAGTGTACGACATCGAGACAAAAATATTTTCAGGAAAGAACGCTGTCAATTTGTTAGAAAGTAGAAACAATGCGTTCTTTTTCCAATCCTATGAATTATTCGTGACAAAAGTTTACTGACAAAGGGACTTTTCAACACAAAGCCGAATGGAGATGGCAAAATTTCCTCGGGGGATGATTACAAAATGGAGCTACAATCTTTTATCATCGAAGAGAGTTATGAAACAGTGTTTTGTTGATTTATTTATAGCTTCTTGAAGCCTGTGTTGAGTGAATATCATAATTATGCGAAGTCGAGTAACAAAACGTTTAGCAGTGTTGTGGGGCAACTTCTGCACGCACAACAGCTATTAAGGCAGCACATTGCATTAAGTGTGCAATTGTTGCAGTGCAGTTGATTCCCGCTTGTGTTTGCGGGGCTGGACATTTTACTTGCTGTAATGCAGTGATCACACTAGAAGCTGTCGTTATTGGCGGAATTTATGTAATCGTCAAGTATATGGTTGCACATACCTACATACATGGATCTAATGCTGAAGTACTATCGTTGAATATGCAACAGTTCCAAATTTCAATTTCAACTAGAACGGAGACAATAGGGAAGTCTCGTGAAATTGTATTCCAGTTAATTTGTAAATATGAACATAAATAACAATGATACTCACACTTATCATCAGCGAAATTTAAAATGTTTATTCATAAAAATCAAATTCAAATGTCATTGGATATTTTGGCGGAAAAGAGGCAGCTAACGAGAATCAGGATTGTGATGTCATTTCCAAGCCTCCAACAATGTGTTACCATGGTGATTACTTTGTTGCTATGGCAATATAGCGGATTGTGGTGTCATTGTCAATTTTCCTGTTTTAAAATTGTAAGAAATATATCAAACTTTGTAAATTAATTCCTTGAAAACTATTCATCTCACAACAAAAATAATACCAAATCTGTGTTCAGCAACTATTATTCTGAAATCTAATTTTAATGAGACTTCCCTATTGGCATTGCACTAACCATAGTTACGGTTTTCTTTTATAAAATCACTAAGTTTTATTCAGTACGTTATTTTCTTGCACATTTATTCAAGTCCTCCGGGCGTGCTAAACAATAAACATGATTATCAAATGGTTTGCTCTCTGTGGCTTTGATCAACCTCTTGAATCTTGACCAATAAAGTGACCGGCTTAAAGAAATATTTATACTTTTCCGGAATTAATTACTTATAACGTCCACTTGCCTTTGAGGAGTTGTATTGATGAAACAGTATGTCGTGGCTCACTACTGCATGTTATCACAAGAAATTAGCACTCAGTACTTACGCAATGCAAAAATTGATAAGAATAAATAAAAAAAAGTTAGAGGCAAGAAAGGCCAAAATTATGAATTCATAATTATTAAAATAATTTAATTTGATATGATAACAGTATCCATAGGAATACTTTAATTAAATTTTGTGAATGAAGCTCAATATCTATGAAGCCGCATACTCTCTACAAAAACAGAGTTTTGTAATGTAATGAAACGCTGCCTTTGCTCAATACTTTTGCTGGAAAAGTAATCCCTATTTGTGCTCCACTAACAAAGCACCCCGGATCCCGGACAAAAAGCCGGATGTTTAATTCGAACCTCTCCCGGATTCCAGGGAAAAAGCCTGGACAATCATTTTAATTACAGAAATACCGTTCACTGGAAAATTGCTTGTACGCTTTATTTGTTGATTTTACATTTGCCTCGTGTCATTACGGTCCGCGTTTCTCGAGCTTTATAACAAATCTAATGAATGGGAGATCATGGGTTGTTTGTTGATGGGGTCGTGTTAACACCACACAAGCCCATTATTAGAACAACATTCTGCCTGGCGGCGAAACATCAGCTCGGACAGATGGGCGAAGCAGAGAGGTGAACCCGGCCAGGTAGGTCGGAAGTATTGGTGTTTGACATTCACGATTGCGCGGCGTTGCTAGGACACTATCGGGTTAGCAACATGACGATAACGAGTCTAATAACAGGTGGTTATGAGTTAACTAACGAGTGAGTCTATAAATTCATTCACCGTCAATTCACCTAATTATAATGTATTGGTCTGTCTGTGGAAAAATTTAATTAATTCTATGTTTGGACAAAAATCATCAAATAATTTTGCTCTCTATCCTATGTAGTTAATTCGGTTCAATTCGTTTTAGTATTTGATGTCATACTCATTAATCGAAACGAATATCGCTGTTGCTCAAACAGATACAATAATTAATAAATACCAACTGCAATGTGAAAAGATTTTCCTCGAGTGTCCCACTCGAGGAAAATCTTTTCACATTGCAGTTGGTATTTATTAACATTCACCTAACTGAGGGATTCAGTAAAAATCATATTTCATAGATACAATAATGTTCCCTAGGATATTTACACTCAATATTTGTTATTGGAAAACTGGACAAAATATACGGACAAAATACATTCGTATACTTCATTATAAATCCAGCTTCTTCAAGTATTCAAGATGGATAGAAAAAAAACTTTTGATTTAGTTTTACTTTTAAACTTCCATCGAAAAGTTGAAAGTCACTTTTTTTAAAACAAATACGAACAATTTGAAACAATCGCTGTCATTTTGAGCATACAATAACTAATTGACAGTTTTATCCTCGGTTTTATCATCGATTCATTACAGTTGAATTCATTACAGTTCATTACAATCTAATGTGAGATTCTAGGACTTATTTGTCGCTAGTGAATTAATTGTATAGATAATTGTTACCACCGAAGAAACATTTCTCTGGAATGTCGAGTGGCAGGCCATTTTATTTCTGAGATTTGTCTCAAAATCATTGTTAGACAGCACTTTTTCATGAAGGACAAAATTCAAATTAAGTTTGAAGAAGACGTCTTGAACTAGAAGTGAAGTCGGTCTTGAGGCGTCGTGACGTCGCTGGAAGGCGTTGGTTATGGCTGAGGAAACGGACTTCATTCTACTCGCTTTGGCAGTTCAAACGGCATTACGGGGCTCTGTTGGACAGTAGAGAAGGGAAAATGAGACGCCAGGCTAACTAAGCCTGTCGTACATCCGCGGACATAAAGCCCTGACATTTCCTTTTCTTCATTGATTTCTTCTGATGTCGCCAAGAGCGTATGAGAGGAGAAAACGTTTCACGAGTTTAATTTGAGCATATGATGTCCCATTTATTTAAATATATTATGTAATAAACCTTATAATTGGAAATAATGAAATTTTAGATTATTCCATAGTGTAATTTAATTGTGAATTACAACCGCTCTAATTGCATTACCATCGGTCATTTTGGTAGTGAAATGCCAGAACTTTGACACCCACTGACACTGGCCTAGTTTCCGACCTGCACAAGCCACTTGGTTTTGTATTGACGTCTGGTAATATCAGGGCAGTCGAGCCGCTGCATATTCATTTCATATCATCATTCGGTCTGAAGTGCAGACTTCAGTTGCGCTAATTAAAGAGTACAAGTCGAAGCAAGTTAATTAACGGCTCGAGAAGAATACTGTCATAAATATGCGAGATTCTGTATCATTGCGGGAATACGTCCTCAAAGGTTCGAGTTTTCACTTAGTTCATAAGTTTTCCGAGTAGATAATTATAAATTAGTAACCAAAAGCAACGGAGTATTTGACATGCATATATTCACTGATTTCCATAGATAAATAAACATTTAACGAAAGTTTCTACCGAATACAAAATGCCAAATTCAATTAACTGAAATCAATGCTTCTGAGTATTGTCCGACTTGTTGAAAAGGTCACGTGACTTCATGAATTATTTTGCCAATTTCTGACGGACATGTGTCACTCTACATTCCAAGCGAGCTGACATCTGACACGTGACACTTCACACGAACTTGCCCCAATCCTGCTTGATCATATCCGCACCCTTCTCCGCGATCATGTAGGTGGGGGCGTTGATGTGCGCCGCCGGGATGACGGGCATGATGGAGGCGTCAATCACGCGCAACCCTTGGACGCCGTGCACGCGGAGACGAGGGTCCACGACGGCGTCCTTGTCCGATGACGGGCCCATCTTGCACGTCCCGACCTGGTGGTGCATGGTGAAGGTCAAGTGACGAGCCGCGCATGCCCAGTAGCTGTCGTCGCCGAAGTGATGTTGGCTGCAGGAGGGGATCTTGACGTCGTGGAGGCGAGAACCGAACTTCTGGAACGCCTGCGTGCGACTCAACTGGATCGTCTTTTTGACTCCCGTCACGATCATGTCGATGTCTTCGGGCGACGACAAGTAGTTGTGATAAATCAGGGGCTTCGCTTCAACGTTGTCGTTCCTCAGCATGATCCTCCCGCGCGATCTCGGTCGCAGCAACATCGGGTACACCATCCAAGTGTGCGCCTGCTTGATCGGCTGGAACACGGTCTTGTAGACCTCGTTGTCGATCCCGAACTGCGACTTGAACGTCGGATCTGAGACGATCGCGCTGCCCTCGAACAGGAGCTCGACGTCGGGACGCCCGTCGACGTCCGTGTCGACGTACGCCAGAGCCTCCATGCCGGCCGGGATCGACCACGGGCCGCGATGGAAGGCGATGTAGTCGACGTAGTTGTTCTGTCCTTGCAGGATGTAGTCGGTCCGCATCGACACACTCTGGTTGACGAGGAAGATGAGTCCGCCCAGAGCCACGTGGTCCTGCAGGTTGTATCCGACCTTGAGATCCTTGATCAGCGGGATGTTGAAGTCTCGGAGGTGGTCACGAGGACCCACGCCGGACACCATGAGCAGCTTGGGCGAGTTGATTGTCCCGGCGCAGATGATGACCTCCTTCTTGGCGTGGACTACGTAGCGTCTTTTGCCGCGTCGAAACTTGACGCCGTACGCCTTGTTGATGAGATGGTCGATGAGAACGTGAGTCACCACACTCTGCTTCTTCACGTGGAGGTTCGACCGCGCGTGGATCGGACGCAAGAACGCCTGCGACGCGCTCCAACGAGTACCGTTCTTCATCGTCGACTGCAGGTACGAGAAGCCCGTCTGGGACTTCGCGTTGTAATCGACGTTCTTGGCGCCGACCTCGGCTCCGGCAGCCAAGAAGGCCTGAGCAAGTGGAGTGTGATACGGAGGGTAGGTGACTGTCAGATATCCGCCGGTTTTGTGGTGTGTCTTGTCTCGATTCAGCCCCGGTATCTGCATGTCTTCCGACTTGAGGAAGTACGGGAGGACCTCGTCGTAGCTCCATCCCGTGTTGCCCATCTTGCTCCAGGCGTCGTAGTCCAGACGGTTCCCACGGGAATAGATCATGTAGCTGAGGACGCTGGAGCCTCCCATTACTTTGCCTCGAGGATAGTTGCACTGTCCGCCGCTCATGCCGAGACAAGCGCTGAGCGACGGCTCGGTCTTGAAGCCCCAGTTGACGCCGGTCAGCTGGAGGAAGCTGGACACGATGGGGACGTCCATGATGAAGTTCTCGGAGGGTCCTGCCTCCAGGAGGAGCACGTCCCAGCCGGGGATCTCGGTGAGACGGTTGGCGATGACGCTGCCCGCCGTCCCGGCGCCCACGACGATGAAGTCGTAGTTTCGGAGCAAGGTGTGGTCGTCGCGAGGCTCCTGAAGGTCGTGCTTCATGTCCTGTAAGAGCGTCATGATCCCCGCCTCCAGGATGTTGGGAGTCTGTTCGCGCTTGTTGCCGGACGCAGCCACGAGCACGGCGAACGTCAGAGTGATGCACCAACTACGCAGAACCATCATCCTCTGAAACAATTGTTGTTATCGTTAATAATGGGCATTATTCCATAAACATTTTTATCCGCATTTGAGTATACTTTTGTATCTTTCAACATTGCCCACACGAGACATATTCGAAACAATAAACAATTTACCTTTATGCAAATTTATTTTAAATATAGTATGAAGTAACAAAACGCAATTCATTTTAACACGTCATGGAGCTTGAAAGAATCTCATATTTTCAGCATGCCTTACAATTTGATGAACAACGAGAACGAGAAGACCTTGTCTACAGAACAACATTTTTCATATCTCAGATATAAAGTCACGTTACGAATCTAAAGAAATGTGAACATAAAATCTATGTCTGTATTTCATGCTATAACATCTTTACAGATTCCACAAGACATTTGCTACCAACCGAAGCTGATATCTAGCTGATATAAACCAAACAGCTGGAAATGTCAGATGCACTTTACAGCATTTTAAACTGCATTGTTAAAGGGACGTGCTCGTATTTCTATTTTGAACTGCTCATGTCTGGTATCTGGAGCCGGTATCTGATGAGAGTCTTGCGATGTCGATATCGCTTCCGACGCTGGGGACGCGACGATTGTCTTGCCTGTGGAAACGGGCTGTAGTAAAACCGCGACGTGCTCACCTCTCGACACTTGAAACCGCAGATTCAACATGTCATTAGGCTATGTTCTGATGGAAATCATAAAGACATGCTTCGAGCTATACGTGGACAGCAATTTGCATGGCGTTCGTAGACCTTGAGAACATTGTTATTAATTTTAAGTGTTTGACAATCATCAGTGATATTCGTACATTGAGAGCCGCAAATATTTGTAATCGGCTTACCTGATTTGGAAGCGGAATTTACCTCTGACGTAAATAAGATTTATTGTTTCTCATGTATAGATTTTGCGCGAATTTTGCCCTTTAGTGTGCAAACTAAATGTTTTTGCCTGCTTTGAGCTCTCTGGCTGTTAATTGCTGCTGCAGATATTATAATGTTTAACGTAGAAGCGCAATGTTTAATATTATAAAACAGTACAGAGTAAATGTGCTTAAACTAATGCCCGAGTACCAGTGTAATGTTTTTAAATAATTAAAAATGTAATTAATAAATTCGCCGTTACCGCAGCAACTGACCAAACAAGTTAAATTAATCCTTTTCTCTTCACAATACGCCGCGTTTGGTATGGAAATGTTCTGAACTCTTGCCTGCACTTGATGTGTCTGGAGGATATAACTTTTCGTTCAAGTTCACAAAGAAGAAGAGTAGCACCGTTTGAAACGCATAAGTAGGAACTATAGGTCCCTTAAGTTCGTTCAATATTCGAGCAAGCACTGCATTTTGGACTTAAACTATAAAGTATAAACTATTATCGGTACCTTGTTTTATTTAATCCCAAATATTGTTGAAAAGTCTCTTGAAAAACTCGCATCCATCTTCTAACAGAACCGACACGTTACGACTTCTGGAAGAAAATGACTTCCCCGGTGATTCTCTTTGATGCGTGTAGAACAAAAGTACTCTCGTCCCCTCGAAATTCACAACAATCTCGTATTACTAAATGACATATTTTAAAAAGCATCTCCATAATTACAATGCCTGTGACGTATTAGGTACTGATCATGAAACATCAAGGTCTGCCTTCATTCTTAGGCATTGTTCATCGAAGCGAGTCGTCGAGGTATTTGAGGTATTATTACGAGGTATTCGGCCACGCAACTGATTCTCACGCTCTCACGCCTCACTTGTGAGAGTTAAGCCGACTGTGGCGCTGAATATCGTGGTTCAGTGGATTGGACGGTGACAATATGAACCATTGAGCAGTACGCGTTATTGTGACAGTGTCGGACCGAATGATATGCGAATCAACGGGCTGCAATTGGCAGCAGATTGTGCTACATGTTCGAATGCCGCTTGCTATTGATAAGCCAACTGTTGTCAAGATTCATTTTGGCTTATTTATAACAATACGTAATTATTAAGTAACAGGGAAAGCTTATTATAGTCTGAAGAAGAATATGCAAACGAAATAATTTCTGGTTGCTTTGTTTTCATATATTGTGATGTAGCGTAAAGAAAACAATCCCATGTTATCTCAGACACAGAAGCTGTAAAATAAATCTTCAAATGAAACCAAGAATGTATTTCGTCGATAAAAATTCGTAATTATTTCTTAACTTTCAAGTTTTATGCTTCCCTAAATTATTCTGAGCAGTTATTGTGTAGACAAATACGTTTCTTCTATAATGAAAAATTAATTTTTTCTCAACTCGAGGAATTAAAATTTGGTTGAAATGACACGTCGATAAGAAATAATTTTTTACTAAAACATCCCAAAAAAGCAATTTCCACATGTTAATAGCGCCTAATTATAATACATTTCTGGATGTATAAATAACTTTACAACCAGAACAATAAGTTCTCACATAATTGCAAGATTATTAAATATTTAAAGGAGATTTAACTCCCTATTCACGAATGGACACGTCCATTTGCCATCAAAGTTCCTTAATGGAAGGATCATCCAATAAACCACCATTTTTGGAATCTAACCGCCTCGTTAAAACAAAAAGGTTGTAGTAAATTCTGCTACTTTTATGCAACAAAGCTGCTCACAACTTTGGAGATGACATTTTGAATACGGTTTTCAACGAATGAGTAATTAATGTACCTAATACAGTTTGGTCGCTTCAACAATAGTCTGTTTCAACGAGCCGGTCACGAGCCCACAATGTAGAAGTTCTTTATTGATAATAAATAAATCTTATAATTTTACTACGGGAAATGATAAGAGGCCAGAACGTAATAGCTTTTGACTTTGAGATAGGACGAGAAACGTTAATGAAGATAATACTGATTAAAGTTGCATATTCTTGTTTAAAACTCTGTGGAATGTTGATAACAGCGCCATATTGTGACGTCGCAGCATTCCACTGGCGTCGAGGGCGTCGCATTCCTGGCGTCGCGACACGTCGGAAGCGCCGCCGGGCGTCGCGGGAACACAGCGACAATTTCATAACTTCGCTGCGTACGCGTTCAGAAACTACAAGAGATTACTGACTGATTATGATATCGGGGATGTTGTAAATACGATTATGCTGGAGCTAAAAGTTATTACACTGTAACTGTAGGACGAAATTCATGCAAAATACTTTCAATTTGATTCATTTACGAGGATATTGTACTCAGAGCTGGGCCGAGAGAGTATATTTGGTGTGAGCCAATTGCATCGCTGTTTAGACCCATTACCGAACGAGTATTTACAATCATTTCTTCGAGAGTTCGATCTTTTTCTTATCATCATTCACTGACGTCAATATGTTAAAGAAAAACGTGACCATAACGAAGTAATACTTAGGGCAAGTCTTTCAATACTCTGCTTACTTTTAAACGGTTGATTAGTACTGCATTGTCATGGAAAAACCAATGACATTCCTAGAATGACTGTGTTAACTTAATTACTGATTTTAGCAGAGTATTGAAAAACTGGACCTTAATACTGAATCTACGAATTGTTGTGTACGATAAGTTTCCCGATGTTTCATTTAATTCAAGTTTGAGTCCCATGTTTTTTATATCGTACTTTCTCCTTCGTAGAGTTTTAGTTGCTTTTAAGTAAGATTCTTGCAAGAATATTATCCTTCTATTCTATGGGTTCTCTATGAAGATTTTAAAGTTTCCAGAACAACTTCACATTTTTTCTAAAAGCAATTTTCAGCCCCATTAACAATCCTTGCATGATAAATGTACTCCATGATGAAATTCGTAAAATTCTCCACTCGAGAAACGAATTTCTGTACGTTATGTCTCCGTAATTAAGCTAAGTACACTGCGCTATTGTTTGAATCGTCACTTGATGTTTGGAACTTTACATCCGACACAAGAAACATTCATACATCCGGCTTCCTGGTTTCGATTCACGTGACAAGTTCAAGTTACTGACACTTTGTGAGTCGAGATGAATCCGAACTCTGTGCTGTGACGTCAGAAACACGACAGGAATGTGCCGTTTCTTCGCAGCAAAAACACTTTCAATCTCCTAAATACTACTGGATATCGATAAGAAAAGATGTCACCTTCCTTCCTTATTGTAATATTTAATAATATTTTCATTTTCATTTTATTCCGCTATACATTCCATTTTTTCATTTCGTTTTTTTGACAACAAAATCCGATAAAAGCAAATATTTTAATTAAATCAGTAAAACTATCATGCTGGTTCGAGGCCGGGACGGAACCCAAATGAACATCGGTTCCGGTTCCGGTTCCGGTTCAAGTCCCTGGTTAGAAGACATTATTGATATATGTCGAGTTCCTGTCGCATTTATTTGAACACATTTGATTTTTCAAACCAAATTATCAACAATTCGTACACTTTACTGTCTTCCAAGTCATGATTTTCCAATCAAGACATAAATTAGCAAAATGTATTAGTAGTGAACCAAAGTTTCATTCTTTCAATATTTTGTGACAATCAATGCAATAAACGCCAATCTTTCACATGTTCTGATAGACTCTCTTTAAACTAATTCAAAAACGTATGCCGATATGCGTACCAATCTATTGGCATGTTAAAGCCGTATTGGATTCTCGTTTCTTGTGCTCTTCCTCCGGGAGTAAAACGTGATGCGCTGATTTGTCAACTATCGGTTTATTGGACATGCTCTTGCTCTTGCTTCCAGTTGCGAGTCCACCCGACAAGCGGGCGACTAAGGATGATAGCACACTAGCGCATCCAGCGGCGAGTGCCGCACGCAACGGCCTCTTAGCCAGTAAGTTGCCTATCTTCTCCGATGTGTTTTAGTACGCCAGCTGGTCACTCGAGCGCTGCTTGCACGCATTCTTGTATGTTATCCGCAAGCGCTGTTGCCAGATCACCATTTGCATCGTGTCACCGACGTAGTTGATTGATTGTTGTGTATTTTTGCTTGATATGTATGCTTCATTTGTAAGAAATTGTGGTTTCAGAAATTAGTGCTGTCGAAGTGCATAGATAGTTAAGCACACTCCAGATATTAAATCCTATGCATGATGGATGCATGTGCAAAACATTTTCAAACTGAAAATACAATGCATCATATTCACATTTTTTTATTTTCTTGAGCTTCTGTTCAAGTTAAATTATCGCCACTTTCCACTTTACTGGTCTTACCAGATAAAATATTCTCATTCACAAAAGACGCGTTTGAGCGTCCATTTAAGGTTTAATAGTACATGTCTGATTCAGAACTTAGTTTTCCAATTCTATTCTCTGTGAAGAATAATGAGAAATAAGTTTTAAGAAGAAAATCTTCCTGAACCAAACCAAATGAATAAATTAAACTGACGTGCATCATTACATAATAAAACTAGCTCGTTTCACGCAAAACAATCGTAGTTCTTTCAAGAAAATAATCACCATAATCGTTGATAATACCTATTAATTAGCATAGTTAGACGACCCTAGTCCGGATGTCTATTAATATGCCTGTGTTTGCAATGGGTGGATGATTTACAAGCTAAGCACACATCAAGTATCATTGATAAAGTTGAAAGGTTGATGGATAGAAGGGAGGGGAGGGGGGAGGATATTTGTGACGTCATGAGTGCCCACTTTCGAGTGGTATCACGTGGTATGAGATGATATCAAGTCACATCAGAGAGCTATCTATCTATTATGTTGCCAAGGGGATGAGGGAAGGTCTTCACTTTGTTTCCTCTTTCTTGCACCGAACTCGAGTAGGAAGGAAACAAAATGTCGTCGGATATGAAGACGATGTGGGTCAAGATGACCTTGACCACTGAGTATCGATTGATGTATCTCGCTATGTCAGCAGACAAGACCATAAAATGGATATTAAATATCTATTAATTAAAGAATTCCTGTTTATCCGAGCAGTAAAACCACATTTCTCATACAACTCGAACAATATTAGTTTCCATTCCACATTCTCATTGCGTGATCCATTCGGAGACAAAAGTCAGAACAAAAATAATCACGTTATTTCGGAAATCCTTCAATCATCATTATGAGGCTTAAACTGTAAGTACCTACCTGGCATATTATCTTCCTCCAACAAACTTCAGATTATTTTAATTATGGAATTATTAGTGCTTCTATGTAGATGGAAACAAGTATTTCTGAAAGCACGAAGCTAGCACGAAGTAATTTCACGGTTGCTATACTGGATAAAGTTATAAGAGAAGCGATCTGGTATTAACGTCCTCCCACCAATTCTCTCACTTGCTCCGACTCTCTCACTCTACTACTCAGTTTGTACTTTTGGCGAATTAGACAACAGGAAAGTCATGGTAGTTGAGATGTGCATGAACTTAGAAAATCTATTATTTTTGTTTTGGGATGAATTGTTGTAACTGATGTAGAGTGATAGATAATAGAAAACAGCGAATTTTTAAACATAAACCCTGTTTTAAAACAATAATGTAGTCATTGACGTCATAAACCAGTGCATTGCCATGGCAACAAGACATCACCATGGTAATACAGTGTTGGAGATTAAGAATTTACATCACAATTCTACATCACACATCGTTTTTCCCGCCAAAATGTCACTTTAAACTTTTGATATCGTGTTGATATTTACTACTTCCCTATTGAAAATAACTATGGAAATTCTCGGCATAATGTCTTGTTCGAGAAATGTCTACTAAAATTACTGAATTTATTGTAGATAATGCAAGCTTTTAAGTCGCGTTAGCAAATACTTCTAAGGTACATTTTCTCCACGATTAAAACAGGCTAGAGTAGAAGCGGAAGCACTGTGTAACCTAGCAACCAACCACCCGAGATGCAAATTTCATTTACCAACATTCTAAATCTCTTTCCTGCTGCATCGTTCGTGCCTGTGCTTTGCACTCAACTCGAATCACGTTACGGTAACCCTATTCCGTAGCCGTGTTGTTGGTTGAGTGCAGCGCTAGCGCCTCTAGTGGCTGGAGACGAACGCGGGACAGTGTTGCAACACCTCGCCACTAAGTCGAGACTTCCCTTGGGCCTGCATCAAGTGATCAATCATTTAGCACGTGGCATCGCCGCACGGCTTGATGATGCTTCCATCAGCATTTGACGGCGTGATGAGCTCAAGTACAGGACAGTCAATAGCGAGAGTACAGTCTGTGCGAATAAATCAGGAATATTAGTAGATTTCAATCATGTTTTTGTAATTGTGATAGATTTCGGAAGAGTTATTGTTTCCACCGAGATTTAGCGGTTTGAATCTGATATTTGATCGAGATAGTTTTTTTCGGAAACATTTACATAGCGAGATTGTACCTGTACGTACAACTTACAACATGTCTCTTCTTCAGTGTTCTATGTTTTGTTTTTGACATCTTAATGCCTTCAATTGTTGCTTCTGTCATTTTATTGACTGTTCAATAATATTTTGTGCCCAGGGTGTTTATTTTAATTAATGAAATGGCACGATTTTCCCCAAAGGCTATGTCATGATACCTCAAAACAATATTAATTACAGTGTTCATGTGAGTGTTTGTTTGTGTTTTTATTTTCCAAACATTTTCGAGGTGTCGAGCATCAAATGCGGCACCTCCATTGTAATAGAGTGCAACTCTTGACATCTGATTTATCAGAATTACATTTTTAAATTATAACGTGTTGCTAGTAATGCGTAGTTGATGTGCTCTAATTACCAATGTTCGCAAATTGTTGACTGTTGAATGTCGAGTGCTATGAATATTTGAGCAGTCCCGTTGTAATTAATATCAGTTAATCAAATTGACTCATTATATACTAATAGTGTTATATTGATTAGAAATACCGCTCCGCTCCGTCCAGCACGCCTGCATGTTCGCACTAATTGCTGAACCTCCACTTCCCCCTCAGAGGAGGCTTATTGTCTTGCGTCTTTGTCTTCCACTAATCTTCCACTACCATCGCCACAATGCCTAATAATGCTTAATAGATAGTACCTGCATTCGTAATCGGTAATCACTGATTAAATCTGCTACAATCACATTTTGAAAATACATTATCCCATTTCTGCCACCATTTGTAAAATTGTAATACTTTTTTTAAACACAACTCAAACTACTTTGAACATTAAAATTCATTGAACTTTACCAAACATTTCTTATGTGTCAACAAAACGTCAATATTTTGTCTAGTTTAGTGTCTGTTTAGTGAAACTAACCGAAATATTGTAATATTAGGTTTGGTAAAGTTCAAATGAATTTTAATGAACTTAAAGTGAGAATATAATTAACAAATCAAACTGATGTAGACCAGAATAAAACAATGTAAATTCACACGAATCAAGGTAGAAAGTGTTGATGGCATGCGAGCTGCAGTGTGGTTTGCCACCGCTAGGAACGAATGTTCGAGTTGAGTGTCCGAACAACGTGAAATGTCGATGCTATCAACAATGTTTGGTTTCACTCGCCGATGACACAACCCTTTATCAAGTCAAGGATCGCAAGTCACGTGGTTTGTGGCTTGACCTGGCTTGACAGTTGATTTACAATCAAACTCTCGCCAGAGTTCGCAGCAATCGATCACAGCGTCCGCTCGATGACGATCAAAACCCGATGATCCCGAAGGAAGTTTAATCATCTCCAGTAATAGGACGAAATTCATTAATAAACCATTTGGATGCGCTGTGATTACCAAATAATTTGGGAATTAGTATTAACATGAATTGGCAGTATTTAGTTAAATTATCTCGTTCGATCTCGTACGAAATTACTAGGGAGTTACATCGATTTTGATCATATTATTATAATCCAATTTTATCCGTTAACGTAAATGTTGAAATTTTTGAAATCAAGTAAAATATCCAGCCAATTAGATTAAACAGGGTCTGCCCTCATGCTGGTCGAAAATTCTAACATTATTAAATGCAGTTTATTGCAAGGTGTTGTAATCATTAATCCAGCGCAGTGATAGAATATTTGCTCTCCATGCGGTAGACGTCGGTTCAATTCCCGTTCTCGTATGCTTCTTTCATTTAACGGTAGTACATTTTCGAATTCTGGCCGCATAAAGTTTTTTAATATTGCCCAACTCAATTTTCTGACAAATTAGATTTTCCCTCATCCACGTGAAAATAATTTGCCATCATTTAGGCTAACTTTCACGTGAGTACGGACACAGCGATTATTTTAACTTATATTTCCCGTCTGCTCAATGAGCATTTCACCTTGGTGAAAATTTAAAAAAAACATACAAAGCTAATCATTCGAAACATTCATAAAGTTAAAACATTTATTTGGTCCACCGAATTCTGTAATATGAAGAATGCCTATCAATGAAATTCTGATTCCGGCCACACTTGGATGGCTATTGTGTGGTTAACTAAGATAGGATACCACCTGCTTCGAGGCCGATTGCGCTATCTCTCATCATTGTCTCTGTGAATGAACAGACCTCCAGCTGACACGTCTGTGGTCTTGGTTCTATGATCACGTGGGTCCTGTTGCAGAACAAGGTTCGCTGACCATCGTGCGTCGAAGCAGCACGAAGAACCGCGGCCAGCTCTCCGCGTGTTCGTCCTCCTCATTGGTCGACGACGAGACTCTGGACTCTGTCGATCTCGCCACCGAGAACCTGCCGCCTGTCGATACGCCCGACGCCTGCGACAAAGCCGCCATCAGGTATGTGACGTCAAGACAACTTCATAGATATTCAGTACCCTCATTGACTCTGGAATAACCTTCGAATACAATGATTTAGATCCCTGGACCTGGTTCACGAACAGAACACCGATTGATATTCATTTATTTAACACAATAATGTATAATTCAAATTAATCCCTGAGAGAGACAGCTTACTCTGATTGGTGGCGTCGTCATACTGTTTCAAGTATCAGCCAGCAGGAATGAGCTACAGATTAGAATCCACTTACCATTTTAAATATTTGTTACTAGATTTGGAGATTTTTCGGTTTGAAAGGTACCTACGAGTTTATTTATTGGAAAATGTTCAGTCTTGTTCTGACTTCTACATTCTACCAGCTTCCCTTCGGAGATACTTTAAAAAAGCAGAGACAAAATCAATAGCGATTATCACATCAGTGCAATATTTTCCTCGACCTTTTCATATTTTATTCACTAGTGACAAATGGCATCGTTTGTTTTATTACTAGGAAAACGCTCGGTGTAACGCGTTGATGAGCGAGCACCGACACGCACGACATCGCCAATCATAGCACGATCAATTCAATCAAAGATAACTAACTATACATTATTTATTACCAATTTTCCCTGCAACTTTTCATAAACACTCTGGATCAATTAAATAACATATTATTGTACTGATATTTTTCCATCAATCTCTTTGGACAGATATTCAAACACTTAAAACAGCAATAAGTCTGTAAATTCTTGACCGATTGGGCTGGAAATGTGTAAAATATGATGTTATCTAGTCAAAACGTCGTTTTCATAACTGTGAAACACAATCCATATCGTAAAATAAATTATTTTAGATAAGGTATACCTATACCTATGTATATGAAATACATACATAACATTTTGACTACATTATGTATTGCAATATGATCAACTAAGAAAAGAATCTGTCTTACTTGATATTGAGAATAGCCATCTATAAACTTTGCTTTGCTACATAGAGCAACCCAGAATGCAGTGGAATTTCTGTTTTGAAATGTCATTTCTGACAGTTATTAAAACTGTCAATAAGTGCATCTATGTTCTTGACTGGTAGGGCTGAAAATTTGTAAAATAAGAGACAATGTTGGTCTGAACGACCATGCAAAATATGAGTTTGATTGATCAGATTAATCGAAGACCATTTGATAGGTCAAATGGTGGTGTGGCTATAGGCCGTTTTAAATTAAGTATACAAATGAAAAATATTGGTGCCAATCTTTGCTAAGTTTTAAGTTGCCAATCCTTGCTAAGTTTTAAGTTGATCGATTAAACCTTTATGATTGAACGGTTCCTTGTTAATTTTCAAAAATCACAGGATCTCGTTCAAAAAATATACCTAGGACCACTAATATGATATGATATTAGTGTGTACACAATATCAGATATGATCAGATCAATCTGTTGAACGGTCAATATTAGTTTCATATCGTTTAAAACTTTCTGCTCTAACAACCTTGCCTTGTAGATTCGAAGTCGCCGTGAATTTGACAGCCAACACGCAAAAAGTCCCTAAAATGACAAAAACTTTTGAAAATAACGACATATTAGAGTGAAAATTGGAAAAAATACCTTAAATGTTGGTACCAATGACCATGCGAAGTTTTTAGTTGGTCGGTCAATCGGTTCCAGTTTAAATTTCAAAAATCACAGGAAAAATGGTTTCAAATTTGAACCAATTGGAGGATTTGGCTGAAATTTTTTTTGATTGGGTACAATGTTGGTTGCAATGACTTTGCTAAATTTCAAATTGATCGAACCAACCAATCGAAAGATAATTTTTATAAAATTTGAACCAATCACAGGATATCGTTCAGAAAAGATCCCAGGGATCGCATAGAATACGTTAGTATGTGTACAAAATTTCAGATCGATTGGTTGTGCGGTTTGGCCTGGGCTGTGCAGGCAAAAAAAAAAAAAAAAAAAAACACACAGAGAAAGTGCCATAAGAGTACCGTGGTGACGCTCGCTACGCTCGCTCAATTACCTCTGTTTCGCTTTAGCGTCTTTTATTTCGCAATGTTCGGTGGCTTCATTTCATAATCCTGCACTCGACCTCGCTTCCACCTCCACCTCCACCTCCGCCTCCACCTCCACGTAACTTCCACCGTGACCTCCCCCTCCACCTTTATGTCACTTCCACTCAACCTCCACCTCAACCTCGCCTCCACCTCGACCTCGCTTCCACTTCGATCTCGACCTCCGCCTCCACCTCCACGTCACTTTCACCTCCTCCACATCGACCTCCGCCTCCACCGCAACCTCCGACGGCTTCCTGGGACCCTCCCGACCTTGAACAACAACACGGCATCTGGCCTTGAGTTGAGTCGCTGGGAAATCACGCTACTCACGTATTCTTTGAATTCTCTCCTACTTCCGATGTAAACACACAGCTTCGCTCAGGGAATTACTCAACGGTTTCTATTTCAAGCACATTTCAAGGAATATCACATGATATTGGAAAGTAATTTGTAACGACTATCAATACCGATTATTATGAGCAGTAATGTGTTGGCCATCCCTTAGGTATGTGAATTTACGCCGTCTTCGTCAATCTTCTTAAATTTTAATTCAGTGAACTTGTTCTTTGTTATGTAAACTCAAAATGCTTTCCTTCGATTTCCGATATCCTTTTAATCTTTTTTAAAAATAGCCATGCCAACAGACTTGCTTTCTTCGATATAAATTTCTAGTTTGGACTCGAGACGTAAAATCTGATATATACGTACTCCGTTGAATGAACATTACTTTTACATTCAGTCGTAACATGTAAGTATTTCTTGCTTTCGAAGCCCAAGTTTAGTCACAGAATACATTTAAAAGAATCTATCGTCGTTATTGAATGGGAATTGGTGTTCTGTAAATTTAAAGTTGCTCAACTTAAATGTAGTCCCATTGGATTTCCAAAAAAGGTTCGAGAAGTACATTCAGCAACACATCTACAGGAGTTTTCCACACGTGACAAAATCACCGCATTTCACGGATTCTATATTCCACATCGTCATTGTGGTTCTGCTTAGTAAAACCTCTCCCAGGTGCGCCACTGTCTGTTTAATATTCCTGTTCGAGTACACAGTCTCTCTTGCTACTTGTATCTCGGCACAAAGGATCTGCTGGGAAAGTTCCTACCAAAGTGCTGCCTCAGGAGCAGCATCGCTCGTGTCGCTCGCAGCCATCTTGCCTCTCGTTTACTCAGTAAGATCGGTTCATTTCACTTCGTCTTTATAAACACACGCACCAATTAATGAGATAATGTAACAAGCAGGAGTATCGGCAAAAGGCAAGCTCATTAGGAATAAGTTTTATTACAGCTTGTTTCATATCAGTATCACACGATTTTCCTCAATTAAACTTAAGATTCGCCGACAGGCGTGTTTTATCTAACCTTTTCGTTCAGTCAGTCGGTTCAATTGAGTACCTTTCTGCTTTGAATGAATAGCAAATGCATGCAATACAAAGCGTGTCTTTGAATTTAAAAGGCAATAACTTTGGTACAACTCAAGATAGTTCAAACACTTGAGCTTTCAAAAATTCGCTCACTTTTATATCCCGCTAATATTCTGTTACTCATTAAAGTTGTTAACTTCATATTCTTGCAATAAACAATTTTTACAGTACTGTTACGAAGCATTGTAATTTGATAAATAGTGGAGATACGTTGTACTTCTGTTGCGTAGTTTAGCTTCTTATCCGCTTCATCTTCACCAGACTTCTCCCGAATCTCATCGCTTCTAATTGTGAAACCGCAGAGTGGCCTATGCAAATGTCTACAACTTAATGCAAATAGAAGAACATTGCCTATCCACCATCAGAAGGCCGTTTGCGTGTCCCTTTGAGGCCGCGCCAACAACACTGAATCTAATAGTCAAGGGGCCACCACTCTGCCCGCTGTCTGTCGACTCTCCGAGGAACACCGAACTCCACTAAACTCCACAGACCACTCCGATTCGATTTCCGCTGACCAATGAGTCAATATTATTCAAGCCCTCCAGTATAAATTTTACATGAGCGATTTGTGTTTCTGTGAGCATACGTGAGCAGACAATTATCATTACCATGCTATTATAGAGAAAATGAAGAATAAATTAGAGTTTGTTTCACATTCAAAGGTGTTGAATTGGAGTTACATGATTAAATAAACCGACTTGCTGGAGGCGGAGAAAAAAGTTGTAGCAAAATTTAAATTCTTCAAAACTCGAACAATTATTTTTTTGTCATTTAATGATCTCTCCATGTACATTCATTTTTTTATAAATATAAGCAGTCTCATTAAAATTGCACAAACTTGTTCAAGAGCGCAGAAAAAAATATCTCAACTTAATTTCCTTTCTATGGAGACCTATGGAAAATAACTCATATAGAAACGGAAACAATTTGAAATGAAATACACGCATATCATTTTATTTAAGTATGGAAAATTTACAAAATATTACATTCTAACTGTGGAGATATACCGAGTATCGTCTGTGAGCTTCCAGAATGAAAAAAAACTCTTACATGAACGAGGAAAACTCTCTGTGAAACGCGTTTCTAAGCGATCCGTCGTATTGAATGCAAATGTACTGCATGATAGCAGATAGTTACTATACTCTAAGAAGATTGTAAACACTGCACAGTGTTCAATAATTATATAATAATAGTTATAATTAAATAATAATTATCAATAATCCTATTAATTTGCTGTTGCAAGTAATCACAGTACGTTTAATAATAATTTATCGATAGAAATAAATTGACAAATTTTCCAACTTCCAAAACAAGCTTAAAATGTTAAAAATAAAATATTGAAATATTTACCCAATTTCACTGAAATTTGTAGAATGTGATAAATTGTTGACACTTGTGACAACGCAAATTTGTACTGGGTCGGACAAACTGATTATTTTGACTTTCCAATCCACTAGAGGATTTTGACCAAAAACTACACAATTGTCCGCTGGTATGGCAAGTTATTTAGGCTGCATTCCAAATATTAGATAGATTTTTTGAACGGTGATGTAGGCAATAGATAACTCAAAAGCAAATAGAGAAAGCGTCGCAAAAGCATCTTTCTGTATTATTAAACACAAGCGTATTTTACTCCTTTTTTCTGGTTATCGTCCACAACAAATTCGGTAGTGATATTTTCTGTCTCATGTACTCTGCCTCAGAGTTGTGTCAGACACTTGTATGGTTTCTCTCTTTGTTCCAGACTTCGTTGTCTCCTAAGACAGCTGCAACGCGGTGAAATCTCAGCAGAACTCCTACAGAAAAATCTCAACTATGCCGCCAAAGTCTTGGAAGCTGTTTTCGTCGATGAATCCAAGTAAGTGAAAAAGTAATTAAATTTTTTTGTGGGTTCAGATTATTAGTGTCGTTTCTTCCTTCAAGAACCACAGCCTATTGACTCAAACGAATATGACATTAAATGTTACTCGAGAAGCCATCTCTTGTGTTTGATAAAATTGAAGATCTATTTAACTATACATTTTAATACTTTTACGTCATGTGATAAGTGAACGAATGTCTTCTAATGATCTCGTATGCATTTTTTCGCAGTTTCTTCGTCTTACTCCTTGATTTTTCAGGCTGAAGACGACTGTCAACTTAATATCCTCGCAAATCAATTAATTAATGATCAATACATGTGACACAGACACCTTGTTGTGTAGAGACATATTGTACATTTCTTCTACTATCCTTCTGATATCAGCCCACACATCACGTACAGCAGTTTATTTGTACACGCAATAGATTTGTACATTCGTGACGTCTTTTCTGTGTTATTTGTGATATTTGCGTGGTTGAAGCTGTGAGAGCTTATAGTGTTTCCATAGCAACCGTCTTCTCCTCACATCCCACCCCACCCCTTGGAACCCTTTACAACGAGATAATCTGCAACCTTCTTCTTATCTTTCATCAATACGAATAGAATATTCCTTTATTCGAATTTATCTTCATATATTTTATTCTTCGATGTAAAATTAAAGTTAGACGAAAGCGTTTTTATTTTCATCATGGAGGTCCTGGGGTTTTCATAATTCGTATTTCGTTCACATATTTCTTATTAAATCTCTGCGTCCTCGTTAAAAAAATAGAGGCAATCTTAATCTTGTGGGAATAAATTAATTAAACTTCATACGCTTGCCAAACAAAGTTGAGGGGGAGATAATTTAGAGGTGCAAATTGTTCGAATTTTATGCAAGAGAGAATTTATTTAATTGCTATGATTATCATCTTGCAATTGGAAAAAATACATTCACTATTTTTAAAAGAAATAAAAAGGAAATAGATTTAACCAATTTAAAAAATATTAGGTAGGAAATACTACTTAGAAAAGTGTTGTCAAACAAAAATACTTGTACTCGATATGATAGCGCATCAACTGGGTTCGGTTCCAGTCAGGTTTGTTAGTTTTCTGTTTTAGACCTAATCTTACAAATTTCCCGAAGTGCTAGACGTGCTAGTGAAGTCGCTAGATGAGACCACAGAAAACTATGTAAAAGTTAACAACGATAAATATTTGCTTCATCTCTACTAGTGGAAATGTTTTATAATTTCGAAACATTTCGTTTAACTTTTTGTTCTTGTTTAAAATAAGAAAAATACGCGAGACATAAAAGAATCCTAGAGGAAGTTACCCTCTGAGGACGTCTAACCTCACAGCAGCAACTTCACCACCGCGCAGTTAGCGGTTCTGGTTGTTCGTTTGAATAGAGTACTCTACATTGTCTCGTAGTTGCCTCCAGAACGTCGGAATCGTACCCTCGGGGAGCGGCCGCGCAAACGAATCGGGGGACTCTTAACGGCGCACAAGCTGAGTACCTGATCGACTTTTACGACGCCACTCTCGTGAATATCTTGCCACTTACGACGGTTTACGACGGGAGACGTCAACAGCATCAATCTGATCGCCATGATGACCAATAAACGCTCGCCATGTCAGCGTCGAGGTGCTACATCGACCAAACAGGATTTATACTCTATCAAACCACCGCGGATATGACAAATAATTCCGGAAAGTAAAGTGGTTGAATGTATTATTTGATTTAGTTTCCGCTTTGGTTAAATAAGCATTAAACTAGGAAAACGGTCTGTGTAACGCGTTGATAAGTGGGTCATCGTATTGTGTGTGAAAGTAGCTGCTCTACGGAGCTTGGAAGTGCGGTTTGTAAGACAACACTAATATCATTTCAATGTCAATATCAATGTATCAATAATAATATCGCTAATATCAATGTGCAGTCAATATTATTTTTCTCTATTATTGAACAAATTTGACAAATCTTTCAAAATAAGCTTAAAATGTTAAACGTTCGAAGTTCTTGACCGGTTCGACTGAAAATTGGTAAAATCTGATACAATATTGTTTCCAATGATCATTCAATATTTCAATTTGATCGGAGAAACAATTCATGAATAATTCGAGGATTTTAATTAAAAAAAACTAGACTCGTGTGTCTTCTATGACTTCTTCTTCTGTGACTTTAAAATTCCAGATTCTGTTGGAATATTAAAGTTTTAGAACAACTTCCCCTTGGCAGTGCAGGCAAAAGGACAAATAAAACACAAACAGATTAAGTGTTGTAAGAATACCATGGTAACGCTCTTTCTACACTCATTAAAAATAATGTTAAATACAAACTGTCAAATATTCTTGATCGTAGATAACGGGTACCGTGGGAACTCGAATCCAGCAACGGTAATCTCTTCTTAATTACTGCGCTACAAAGCGTAATTGATCCGCATTTGTGTAGGCTGTGTTAATTGGTAAGGGCCTTGGTATCAGCTGCGACAGCAGGTAGCGTTTAAGACTCACTTTCACACAGTATTTATGTCGAGAAGAATTCTAAATTGCAATTAGCGCTGTCACCCTTGGCATTTTATTCAAGATGGAGGCTCTGGCGAATTATTTCAGAGTTGTCAAGAATCTATTGTGAACATTGAGGATGAAACAATTTTGCAATATACGAAGAATATTGATTTTTATATAATTGTTTTGAAATATGCTAAGTTCTGAAGTAATAAAAAGACACGAAAACATAACATATTCGTAGAAGTAAGTACTTGGAAAATCATTTGAATAACTCTTTGCTGATACGAAATTAATCTTAGCAAATTAATATACGTGTGAAAGTTGCTGCTCTATAATAAATATTGGAAAAATCTGGGAAACAATCTTAAATAATATCTTTATAATCTCTTGGAATAAGATTTGGATTTTTTTTAAACAAGCATTAAGGTTCGTAAAATGTCTATAACTCTTGAAGTTCTTGACAGATTTATCTGAACATTTTCAAATACAACTAAAATGTTGGTCCCATGATCGTTCAAAATTTGAAGTTGATGGAAACGGTAAATTTTTTAATTTTCAACCAGTCATAGGATCTCGTTTAAAAACTATAAATTTGACCTTTCTTATGCCCTAAGTGAGTGCGCAAAAATTCAGATCAATTGATTGAACGGTGTGACCTAGGACGTTGAATAAAAAGCAAACAGGGAAAGTGCCATAATAATAGGGGAAAATAATTAGGCAGTGCCGTTTTGACGCTCGTTATGCTAATAAAGAGAATGGTGCTAATAAAGAAGTGGGGTTACATGGGGTAACCCCATATTTCGCATGAGTCAGAGCTCCTTGATATTACCCACGGGAATAAATATATATTTACAAACGAAATGTTGTCAGGTCCAAGCACGAAGTCCCAGCAAGCTTTTCCACGTAATCGTAAAGCTGTGCCAATAGCAACTGCGTACTGTGACTTTGTATTACTTGTATAAATCCGCGCCTTGGGAGAAACTAGTACACCGCGGAAGGATACAATCTCACGGTTGGCACTCATGTCACGTATGCACTCGGAAGTGTTGCCAACTTCACAACACAGACATTTCCCACAATGTAGACACCTGCAGAAAGAAAAGAGTACAACATTATTTATTTATGTGTATATTTGTTGTTGGTTGAAGTGAAATAAGGAACTGACATTCACATAGTTCTGTTAGCAATTTCTCTTAACATATCAACAATGTAATAACTTTTAACTATTATAATAGTTGGTTTAGTAACCAATCCTGAGACATTTGAGCTTGGCAACTTCAGACGAAAGTTTCTCAACAATTTATGAGCTTTGAATCATTTTTTTAACAAACCCGATTCCAATTATATGGGTCATGGGATAGACAACACAATCTTACAAACATTGTCTAACCATCGTCTACACATTTCTTAGCCGGCTAGCCGGGCCGGTTAAAATTGGGTTTAAGTTGAATCCAGTGTAAAAAATATTACTATAGCACTTTTTTAGATAAGTTTTTGTCGTTCTTTTCCGGTTAGATACGGCAAAGAATAAAAATGTAACCGCGATGACGTGTGATTCTTGTGATTTGTGAAGTCGCTCGTGCTCGCTGAACTTCGCGTAAAACACAGGCGTTGATCATCGAAGTAAAATCTTTAATATACGTAATATTATGTGTGTTAAGGTAAAGATTGTAAGGAATTCACACTGCTACTTTTATTACATTGACTCTACTTGATACCATAATGTAAAATAGCTACATGAGACGAAATAAGAAAATCACTCGGCTGAGTGCCAGGGTTACTCACATTCTACTGAATGTAGCTCGTTGCGCCGAAGTTACCGACATTCTACTTGCGATCGTTGAAAGCGTTCAAGCGCAATGCTTGAAACTAACATCACCCAAACCGTAGTGAAGAGTACGAACTAATTGCAGTTACGTAAACTATCAACAGCCGAAACTTTTTTTTTTTTTACAGTTTCGCTTAGAAAAACAAAAGTATAAGACGTACGTTATGTATAAATACATTTCCAGCATATTGACAACTGAATGGGAACATACTAGTTTTACCGCGGATAAATAATGCCGTTATTATTGTTATTACCACGATTTTCCAATAGAATGCGCGCAGAGTTTTTTTTAACCAATACTAAACTCACACTTGAACCCAGGACCTCCAGAATTACACTCTCAAACTCTTTTCCTGGATCTCAATTCTGAGAGATATAGTTAAACTTTAATTTATTTTTCACATCAACAAAACCAATTGAGAATCAAATGAATACATTTGGAGAATTGTAACTCGACTTCTAAGGAAAGAAAACACTACAAAACCAATTCAATATAACCTACTAAATTCAAGTATAATTGAAGAATTCAGAAAAAAATCGTCTAGTTGTGCATTTGCATGGCACCCATCACCCCCACTAATATAATGGTGACATTATTGAGTATTTTAGCGAAAATTTTGGCATTGGGACCATGTAAAATACTTTAATGTTTTTAGAAGATCAAGTATCTCATCATAAACATCCTGACATATCCCATGTCCTCTGCAATGTCAAGCAATCCCGTAACCATGACGACGCGTGTGTGTGTGTGTGTGTGTGTGTGTTCTGTGTTCCTGTGTTGACATAACGCGGATGTGTATTGTAACTATCAGGGAGCGCAGCAGTGACCTTGACTCTGACCACCGAGTGCCGTCTCCAGGCGGCACAGGGACGCCCTCCAGCGGCGTCGCAGGACAACCGGTGACCCACCAGAGGCGACGACTTCGAGCGCCGGTCTGGGCAAGGTCGTTGACCTCACTCCTCGCTCGCTAGCTCTAGGGGTCACTCTTGTCACGTGTTCACACGATAGGAAGGAGATTAGTTTGTAAGACGTGGATTTGTATGACGCAATACTCAAATGGTTGATGCAATTTTTTTTCACCTGTCCACCGATAGTTTAAAATTACAAATAATTTGTTTCTTACATATTAAATATAGAGGAATAGAAATTAGACACTTACTAGGCATGCGCTAAATAATTGAGATTTTGTGCCAGTTTTCGTCTGTTCTCGGTCTTGATTTTGACCCGAGTCATTTATTATGAATTTAGAAGTCACGTCAGCTGAAATCTGACCTTTAAATGGCACAACAAAATTTCAGACGGACACAAGCTAGCACGGCGTCTTATACTTAATAATAAAATAGAACAGCATAAAGTTATCAAAGTTTTATTAGATTACTTAATGTTGGAGCTGTATAAAACAACTTCACCTTCAAAATACGATGCTTTTTTATTACACAGTTCCCTTTGCTAACAAGTTAACCTACGGAAGGAGCATCCTATTTTGCTATGAAGGTATATTTTATATCAGTTGACCTACTGAAGTAGAAGAATTTATTGAAATTTGAAATTATAAATAGAGATTGAAACTAGCTGCTAAAACTCCATCTCTAAAGCATGTTCGAGGATGGCATGAGATAGCCAATAAGCGTCCACGTTGTTTTAGTCACGTGATATCTACTATGTTAGTCAAGTGTGTGTCTCGTTTGCCTGTTACTGTCGTTTAGTCGGAAGTGACGTCATGTATCTCTGTTGTTCATGATTTCCAGCACCGGAATGTGGGGATGATCTCACAAAATCGTCTCTCTTCTTTCTCTTCTTCTTATTCTCCATCCCACTGAACTGCTTTCTCTGTCTCTCTTCATCATAAATATGTTTTTTAGCTCTCTCTATCTCTCTACTGTCTTTGTGTACCCTCTTGCACTCTTCTAGTTACCTGCACACCTCGCGATCTTTCGCTTATTATTATTATTTCGATTCTCTTTCCCAATGGTGCAATAGTGTAGCACGAGTGTGTCCTCCAGATTGCCATGATATCTCTCTACTTGGTTCTGTTATCCTTGCTGTTCTAGATCACTGGACTCGAGACCGAAAACTCCTCCGACTCTTGTATATAGGTGTGTCTTACTATTCTAGTCACCGTCTAGTTGCATGCTCATGCGGGGCTCGAACTCGCGACCGCTTGGTATGCGACGTGCAGGAAAGAGCGCGCTTATCGAATTAATTTTTTCCCTTTAGGAAGATTGCATATTTTTCAAAAAATGCTTTTATCGTGAAAAGTGGAAAAAGAGGAAGTGTTTTTCTTTGTAAAACTACAATATTAGTGGAAGACGTTGTGAATAACATCAAGGGAAATTTTGCGATATTAAATTCATATCTGAAAGCTACTTCATCGTATTTACATTGTGTATTCTGCACAGTTGCTTCAACCTAATTAATTAATTAAGTTCTGTTGATGCATTTCAGTTCTTAAACTGGAAATAGTTGCAATTAATGGAATAGGAAAACTTGAAGTAAAAACTACGTTGACTGTATATTAAATATACAGAAATTGTTAATTAGTTTTCCATACATCAACATGGGGAACTGGATAGCAACGTATTAAAGTCAACCTTCACACTGAATATATAAAAGTGAACTACATTTTCTCCTTATTCCTTTTCACTTGCTTGAGAATGAAGCAAATTATAATAAATCTTCGTTATTTATTTTACAAAGCAATAGCCAGATGCAAACATGTAGAGCGGGTTAATTAAACAACTAATAAAAAAGCACAGCTACTAATACACTAACATTGTATAAGCTTTTACTTGCAAATGTCGAGCTTTTTGCTCTCACGTCACTCTTTTATTTAATTGAACGTACGCCGAGTACACGTACGAGTATGTTTACCTTTTGTGTATAAAATGTAGATAATTAGTTTGTAGTTGTGTCCAGATGGTAGAGTTGAGTTTGTAAGATGTGGGGCATTAGTTGCACTTCTCTAGCACTCTTGCAGGTGAATCAAAATGGCCGTCTTCAAGACGTCCTGGCCATTTACAGACAATATCAGTGTTTACGTCAGTGTAAAGGTTTCAGTTACGAGACAAATTAGCGTCAATTTGATAAGGTTGGATTATTGATGAGTTTTCAATTTGACGATTATCTGGAATCGTTTTGTGGAGGCCTTGGCTAATTTTTCTCAGTAACACATTTTTGCCTTCGAGTATTATTTTCGTCTTCTTCAGCTATCAAAAGCAGAAGGTCGGAAATGTTTTGATATTAATCTATAATATCCACTGAAATACAGTTTTCATACTTATGAAACTTACATTTGCTTTTGTGTTTTCTTACTTTTTATATAAGCAAATCATATTTCATTTGATCTCAAGCAAATCAAATCACAAAAGCAAACGTAAGTTTCATAAGTATGAACACTGTATTTCAGTATTTCAAATCATATTTAAAAGAAATGTCATTATTTTAAAACCTCGCTAATCAAAACAGTAAGCACCCAATGTTTCTATAAGAAAATAGTGTCGTGAGTGATGATTCAGAAAATAATTAAACGTCTATAATGTTCGAAATGAGATAGAATGTATTTCTGAATGTTATTTGCCAATCTGCCTCGACTCGCTGCTCGGATATTTTGCAACGATTGAACATCTCCTTTGCGATAAAACACTCGCATGTCTCCGAAGAATCAATTACATTAATTGCCCAGGCCAAGTGAAGTCGAGACAGCAGCGGCGTGCGGTCGGCACTGCTGAACACTGCAGCGCATCCGACACAGCTCACACGTTTCCCCTGCCCGCGCGCCACTGGCGCAACCCAGTGCCGCCAGTGGCGCGCTCCCCGGGGAGAAACGGGTAATAACGCGAGGCTATTCGGTTACATCATACTAATCTCATATTATCTCCGTGACTCGGTTGATAAATCCCCCCACCCCACCTCCCTCAGGAGGCGCGGGAGGGGGTGGTCATGTGACATGATGCAATCGCCTATGGTGGAGCTTCGGGAATATTCCAAACAATAGACGAGGTTTATGTGACATCTTTTAGAAATTTACTATGTTACGAAAATGGAATTGTGCAAAACAAAAGATTAACTATTTTTACAATTTTCCAGTCTCATGAGAAAATACACACTGCCTTTGTCTATCGGATGGGCAATGTGACACTAACAAATAATTTATTTGTAAAATAATATAACGTTAAATATTCTTAAAATCACACGAAAATAAATAAAGTTGTGTACATCAAATAAAATTAAAAAGCAGTCATACATGTCATATACATATACTTAAAACTTTGTCCCAAAAGCAAATATAAATCCTCCTTTTTGTAAAATTTAACTACACGATTCTTTTTAATAATGTGAAAATATCAATCTCTTTTGACAGTAAAGATTTTCCGTCAAAATTCCCGATCGTTTTCGAGCATCTTAGCCTGTGCACTGGTTGATGTAAATTGATTGTTCGAGTTGAGCTGAAGTTACACAGTCACGTGGGCCTTTAACTTCGTTACAACCGAGATGTCGGAGTGTCCCGACATTTGCAAGTTCGCAACGCAAGATTTGCAAGCGTAAGCAGCTGAGCTCTCGAGCATGACTTATTCGCGTCTCTGACGGTCAAATAACACGACAAGAAGGAAATGAGGTGCTGAGTTGTCAAACGAGGCTTTAATGTCATGTCGTTTTCCATACACAATATTTCTTATTTATTTGCAAAACTGACATTTCTGTACAAGATTAAAAGTGTTTGGTGAAGATATTTCCACATGTCAAACAAATTGAATTTGTATACACCATTCTTTCATAAATTGGATTTATTTTTTACTTTTCACAGAGAATTTATTTACATCAATATTATATCAAGCAAACTGTTACTCATAAATATTATTATAATTGTTTTCAATACGATAAATGTGTCAATCACACTGACGATATTTTATTGTTATATGAAATAATCAGGCTATGTTTAATATGAAGCAAATTCACTGTTGGCTTTCTAAAATCATGTTCAAAGTTACCTGGATCTTGTTCAATCTTCATCAAAATGTCTGAGATTTCACTGGCTGAAGCTCTTACCTAAGACTTCATTATCAAAGTTCTAAGTATGTTGATCAAAGTATGTTGAGTAAGAGATAATGGGAAGAAACAACAAAGGGTAATTTTCACCTTCGTAGCTTCTTAAGAAATGCATATTTTGCATTATGTGGTAAGCTTTATACCTTGAAGTGAAAACTATTCATATTACGTTATAATACATCATATTTAGAGTTCTTTTGTAATTACGTTTTGTAATCGCCTTTTGTACTTACGAACCATTCCAAGATTAAATTTTAAAAACATGTAATCCAATTAAAACTTGACATATAAAAAAGAATGTGTCCTACTAAATTCTAGTTCAATAACTTAATGTATATTGATTTGACCGTGTAAGTTCGAAGTATCTTACTATTATTGCTAATTTGCCTCCAAACATCTAATGCATTACCGTTTGTATCCAGACACGCAATGAGGTAGGGGGTGGGGGAGTTTTCCACCCTCTATAGTAATAAAGCAAGTTTCCGAAACCAATGACAATATTGGAAATTCACCGCTTCAGTCTATCCGCCGTGGACAGTGTGGGTGTTCGCGGTGTTGCATGTGCTTTGCCGGGGACAGTGGAGGCAAGCGAGTGTTGAACCGGGAACGTGGTGAAGGAATGTTTTGGAAATACTATGCCAGTTGTAAAACTTTCAAGTGCAGTTTGTGAAACGAGGAGGAGGCAATAGAGCAGTCAACTTTGTGCATACACTTTTTAACACGAGATTGGAAGTGATGATATATTGTATAAATGTTAACAGTTTGGATATTGTAAGTATTTAACCAATTTGAAAGCAGTTTATTGGTTTCTTTTGATTCAACGAACATCATTAGTCTCCATTTTCTTCCAATATTTTCTCGTTTTAATTTTCATGGTTGAATATTAAACTGTAACGAAGTATGATTGCTAGTTCTAAGAAATAGTATTGAATTGACTTCAGGATTGATTGCCTTTTTACAAGTTTTAATCAGTACTTCCAAGTTGTAATACTTGCCTTTTTATAGTGAGACTTGAATTCATTCCCTAGTTTTATATTAAATGCAAATTTCAATGTTTGCTTATTGGACTAGCAAAAATGCTGAATGTACTTTAAAACATTTCCTGCATAGTGTGTTGGTTTCATTATTGTATGTTCAGCATATCATTAAATATGCATATCCACAGTTCTGTATTTAAAGTAAGTTTGTATTCTGGATGCTCTGTCTTTTACTATGCGACATGCTCTCTCTTACCTAGCTGATGTGTAATGGCATCAGGCAACGTTATGGATGTAATATGTAAGTTCGAAATGGTCGAGAGAGACAAATTTAGATTTGTTGACAAATGTGTAAACAGTCTATTGTCACCTACTTTGTACATGAGTAAGTTTCAATAACAGTTTTAGATGGAATTGTTTCGTCTAAAATAATTAAATATGGTTTCAAGTTTGATAAAATACACTATAAAAGTAATAGTAATCGTCACTTTCCATAGTTTGTGGCCATTTGTGAACCATGTGGCGTCACTTGTGGCTGTATGAATCTCATGTTGAGAAACTTGTGACGTCGCATTTTAGCGAGATGGATGATGGATGAACAGGATGTTTTGACGTTTTTTATTGTTATCTTTAATTTCAATCCTCTGATATAAAAAGTTACTATATATTTATATTTTAAATATATTTTAACTAATTTTTTTTACGAAATGTAAAACGAAGTCATTTGAGGTGAGAGTTTTTGAGTTAATGTACATCATTTGTCATTGGGAAATTCAGTTGTCTACGTGAACCTGTCGTAGCACTAACAACATGTTCGTGTTTGTGGGTGTCCCGGCCGGTTGCGCCTCCATTAACGTCTTCCCCGTGTCTCCCACAGGCGGCTCGCGGACGAGGACGATGAGTTGTCGGAGGTCCAGCCGGATGCCGTCCCGCCGGAAGTGCGCGAGTGGCTGGCCTCCACCTTCACCCGCCAGTTGGCGACGACGAAGCGGAAGTCCGACGAGAAACCCAAGTTCCGGTCGGTCGCGCACGCGATCCGCGCAGGCATCTTCGTTGATCGCATCTACCGGCGTGTCACAAACACCGCGCTTATGCAATACCCGGCAGATGTCGTGCGAGTCCTCAAAGTGAGACGACAATCTTAAGATGATAATTATTTTTTGAATTTCTTTTAATTGGTTCAACTTACATTATGGTTTAACAAACAAGTTGGTGCATGACAATAATCAACATGATACATTTTGTTGGTTTTTTATGGTTATGTGTACCATTTGTACCATTTGTATGGTACCAGTTGTATGGTATATTTAGCACTATTATAATATATTATGTTGTTGGGGAGAACTCCATTTTAAGATAATCGATTGAAACACAATTCTAAGAAAACGGCTATTGTCATTGATTGATCATCATATTCACAACTTTCGAGTTGTTGACATACAGAAATGAGGCAGCATACTTCTTGTATTATGCCAATTGGATATTCATTAAAAATTAAACGATGAGATATAATTCTTCAGATTCACATAATTTTGAATTGAACAGATTTCCGTGCAGTAATTGGACACGATTATTTCTGACGTCAAAACGTTGGAAGAGCGAACTATTGTACTGGACTGATTCCTGTGGCGTAACATTGTGCCTATAAAATTCTCCACACTAAGAGAGTCATATTCCGATATGAGATATTCTAGATCAGCTTTTAATGATGCTATTCATACTCGTAGTTGTATAGAAGATGCGGTGCTAGCAGTGGAGTAATCACCAAGTTAATAAAGCAATGGCAAAGTAATTGAAAGTTTCTCATTTCACAAAGTTTTTTCAGCTATAAATACAAATATACGATATATATACAACAAAATGTGTAACGGATTTTAAATATAGTTTGATACAAGTCAAGTCGCCAGATTGCTACTCAGGCAGAGTGTCATTGGTTTCTTATCTTTTGCTTCAAACCGGTGACGATTTATCTTCATTTGACACGATTCTTGTTCCTTCCAAACTTTATATGATGACGTTGGATGATAGTACTCTAGAAAAATGTTATTCAGATGTATTTTACTATTTTTTATTTTTTGACGCTGTCTTATGCTTATAAAAAAACATTTTTAGAAAGACGATTCCTTTTCATGTGACACGTTTCTTGTTCCTTCCAGACGTTGGATGATTGGTCATTCGATGTGTTCGCACTGAGTGAAACTGGCAGCAGTCAGCCTGTCAAATACATCGGCTACGACCTCCTCAATCGCTACGGCATTATACATAAATTCAAGGTAAGAGCGCGCATGTAGATGCAACCTCACGAAACACTGACAGCTATTGACTTGATCACTGACACAAGCTGAATGGAATTATCTAGGTTACGAGAGATGCAGCCGCATCTTTGCATTCACAAGGTGTATGTCGAGAGCTCATCTAATCTAAAGAGGATGCACATTTTGACATACACCGTTAGTTGCACGTTATATTCATTAAATTAATCTACATGCATACAGTGATGCACAGAAATACACATTTATTTTATAAATATAGTACACATTTCAACACACGAGTTAGTAGAATATATTAGATGAGATTTCCTGAAATAAAACGGCGTGTGCATCAAAACCTCAGTGTATGTAATTTGATAGCCGATTTGTCTTCTGTGTGCGCTCCAGTTGTTCCAAGTCATGACATGTCTTGCGTTGTGGCAGCATCTTTAAACTCCTACTTAGTTATGTATTCTGTCAAGTCAGATGAGCTGCAAAGAATCGATTCAATATCCCCGCATTAACATGCTGAATACATCACATATTTCACGGACTATCGCCTCCAGCTTCGTCGGCGTCGTTAAAGGCGTCGTCGGCGTCAGATTTAAACCCTTATTTCACAAACTCTGAGCACGTGTCATGTCTGTTTTACATACTAGACGGCTCTCTACCTACCGCATTTCCAGACGCGTTTACATTCAGCTTTTCCCGTAAGCTGTTAAATGATGGTTGAAACTTTGGTCTGAGATCAGAGAGCATCGGGCGAAGGAGTTTCTTGGACGATGTGATGATTGCGATTTGGTTTTCAGGTTCCTTCGACGACGCTCGAGACGTTTCTCTCTCGGATAGAAGACGGGTATTGCCGCTACAAGAATCCCTACCACAACAACATGCACGCCGCCGATGTCGCGCAAACCGTCCACTACATGCTCTGTCAGACAGGACTTATGGTAACTACTAGGAAAACGCTCTGAGTAACGCGTTGATGAGCGAGCACGGATACGCGCAACACCTCGAACCGAAATTATGTTTATCGAAAATGTCCTTAAAAGCCAATAATTCTTGAATTTCGCCACAGACTTGTATGAAAATCTCCAACAATTCCTAAAATATTGGTCCCAATAACCACGCAAAGTTTTAAGTTGATCGATTCAACCTTTATGATTGAACGATTCCTTGTTAATTTCCAAAAATCACAGGATATCGTTCAAAAAAATGTTAAACGGTCATATCAGTTTCATAATACGTTTGAAAGTTTCTGCTCTAACAACCTTGAAGTGAAGATTCGAAGATTCCGTGAAATATGAAATTCGAGAAATATGATAGCCAACACGCAAAATATCCGTAAACTGTCGATAACTTTTGAATTTAAACACAGTTTAGTCTGAAAATTGTCAAAAATACAGATAATGTTGGACCCGATGACCGTACAAAATTTTAAGTTGATCGGTCAAACGGTTCTGGATTAAATTTCAAAAAGCACATGAAATTTTTTTTTTAAATTTTAACCAATGGGAGGATTTGGCTGAAAATTTGTAAAATAAGAGACAATGTTGGTCCTAATGACCATGCAAAATATAAGGTCGATCACATTTGTCGAAGTCCATTTTCATTTTTCAGCCTATCAGGAGATGTTTATTTAAATTTCAACCAATGAATGGATTTCAAAAAAATTAGGGTCTGCAAACAGAGAAGGTTGGTTTTACATGTGTGCAAAATTTCAGATCGATCGGTGAAACGGTGCGACCTGTGTATCGGCTATTAGCAGCCAAAAACTAAAACAAAAAAAAAAACAAAAAAAAAAAACAGAGGTCCGTGCCAAAAGAGCCAAAAGGAGACGCTCGCTTCGCTCGCTCAATCACGTCGTTTGCAAGTACACAGGAGATATAAAGATGTTGTGATTGGGTTAGCAACATGAGGGATATTCCAGCACGTTTCCTTCTCAGAAAGTTCATGTTGTACACTTTGTTAACTAAATTAAAGTTATGGAAGATAAAATGCGCAATAGAATCACCTCTCTTATAATTATGTACCAGCCTTAATTTTTTAATTAAATCTGCTTCCGTTTAGTTTTAATTACTTACATATTTAGAAAGCTTTTGGTTTCTCTCCTACCATTGCGAGACATAAAAAGCTTTAAAAATATTTTCATTTCGTATGTTTATTTAGTTTGTTTGAAAGAGATACAACATTCTTCTATTTAAATGCATGAAAACATATCTCGCTGCTACACTCTACTACAAATAACTCTGTGATTACCTACTGTAGGTACTCCATACTAGAGAAACGCTTTAAAAATACTCCTCTAATGGCGGTACTGGTATATTCACTCATATGTTTTACAATAATTACTTTTCTCGAAAAAAATAATTCCTCACACATCTGCCACCATTTGTAATATTTAACATAAAACCCTTCACACTCTCTTGTAGTACGATAGAGAGGATATATAACGCTGTTTTCTTGTACTTGCGCAGAACTGGCTGTCCGACTTGGAGATCTTCGCGACGCTGGTGGCCGCCATCATCCACGACTACGAACACACTGGGACCACGAACAACTTCCACGTCATGTCTGGCTCAGAGATCGCGCTGCTCTACAACGACCGCGCGGTGCTGGAGAATCACCACATCAGCGCGGCGTTCAGGTAACTCGTTGTTCTGGTCGGGCGTTTACAACACAAACAATTCAATACATATATTAAAATCCCACATATGCCACCATTTGTAAATTTCATAAGTGTTAAAAAATGAAAATCCCACCTCTGTCACCATTTGTAAATTTAATAAGGGTTAAAAAAATTAAAAACCGGAACTTTAATTTTAAATAGACGCTACAATTTAAAAAAAATATATATAGCCAGAATGTTGACTTTATGCTTGTTTTTACATCATTTTCTAGCAATTTTTTTCAAACCCTATCACTGCCACCATTTGTGAATTTTCTAAATATTTGTGTAAATAAAATAGCGCAGAATGAAGAAGTACAAAATAGATACTTCAGATTATCATAATACACTGGAAACGTCCTCTAGCAAAAAGATGTTAAACTACTATTTCTGGCATGCAAGACAAATCTATTCTCAATTGATTTTATTACCTTAGAACGAACTTAGATTATTTAAATTCGTTTTGATGAGATATACTTTTTGAAAACACTCTGATTTTGCGCAGTCATAATATTGACTTTAAACCTATTCCTACCAATATGTATTTGTAAACAACGACATTTTCAATTGAATGAATGTTCGATGGAGGGTAACGTACAGATACATAAATATTTACACAATTGATTGAAATTTAGTTTCACGGACGCAACACACCCGTCACTGATTCTTGCTACGAAATTCCTGTCCTGTGGTTTCACGTGACGTATCGTGTATAAATTAATGCAAAGTTAACGAGAAACGTCGACAAAAAGTTACGTGGTTCAGGACCTAAAGCTGTTTAAATCAACATTGAGGCGAGGTTGAAATAATTCCCCACGCACGTGTATTGTTGAGCCGGGAGTGGAGCAAACAACGGAGCGTTCTGATTGGCTGCGGCTGGAACAATGCGTTCGACTGAATGGAGCGTGCGTTGCGTGTTTTAGACGCAAGGGAGTTACATAATAGACCATGTCACTACCTCAGAGACCCAGTCAGCTTGTTAGCTAGCGGTTTAATAGACATCAAGGCCTTTTTCCTCTCGGAGTTAACTCGTTCGTTGCTTGACGTTTTGTTTTGAAAGTTAAAATCAACTTCTATTAAATCACGTAACTCTTGCCATTAAAATTTTGTGTAAATTGCTTCAAAGCAAAAACACATTGTAATGAACCATTTATGCCTACTACTTCATTAGTAATTATTATGTATGTATAAAGGCCGATGCACAATTGACGCAGACGGACGACGCGGACGGACGACGGAGACGGATACGATGTTAGGTATGACATATTCAATCTGGTTGTTCACAATCGGACGCGGACGGACGACGACTTTAACATTGTATCCGTCTCCGTCGTCCGTCCGCGTCGTCCGTCCGCGTCAATTGTGCATCGGCCTTCAGGTATGACGAATTCGCTCTGGCTGTTCACAATCGGACGCGGACGGACGACGACTTTAACATTGTATCCGTCTCCGTCGTCCGTCCGCGTCGTCCGTCCGCGTCAATTGTGCATCGGCCTTCAGGTATGACGAATTCGCTCTGGCTGTTCACAATCGGACGCGGACGGACGACGACTTTAACATTGTATCCGTCTCCGTCGTCCGTCCGCATCGTCCGTCTGCGTCAATTGTGCATCGGTCTTTACTCATTCTTTACATTGTATTGGCAGCCATGTGCGCTGTGTCAAGTGTGCGATCTGGCAACCCGTTGTCTGGGCGGCAATCACTGGTCTTCAAATTAGTTATCTTCGGAGCCTTTACAATACGTGTATTCATAGTTTCAATTTCAATTTCAATTTATTTATTACATCTTGCAAATAGTACAGTTACAGGTGGCAAGGAATACATAATATAAACTTAACACTAATTAACAAATGGAATATGACAGTAAATATAGTACAATACCTAAATATACAAGGATATATAAAATTTAATTAAAGGTAAGGAAATATAGAATTTGAATAAATAATTATGTAGGTTAGGTAAGGTATACTTAAAACTAATGTTCATCAATATATCTTAAAACATTCCTAAACCTTTTCATCGTACAATCCTTCTCAAGCCCTACCTCAACCACAACACTGTCCAACCCATTCCAATCCCTAATCGTTCTTTGCATGATTCCATTCATTCCTACTTCCGTTTTTGCGTTCCATTCTTTCAACTGTCTGCCATGCCTCTTCCTTCCATTTCTTTCCTTTCCAACCAATTTACATCCGAGCTCTTGCCATCCACCAATACTTTTAACCATTCGAAGGAGATTACACAAGCGTGAGGATCTCCGCCTGTCCTGCAATGTTTCCCAATTTAAATCTTTCATTAATTCCGAAGGACTTATCCACAACTTTTCCAAAACACCTTTCTCGTTCCTTACTATTTTCCATTTCTTCATTTCATTTGATACTCTTCTGATACCAATTCTCTGAACCCTTTCCAATAAATCTATTTCATTCTTTTTATGGGGATCCCAAACGGTACTTCCATACTCTATTATGGGCCTAACCAATGTCTTATAGGCTTGATTTTTTACTCCCTTATCAGCATCATTGAGATTTCTCATAACATAATTGAGATTCCTTACTGACTTTCCTATTACTCTATTTATTTGATCCTTCCAGTCCAATCTTTCATCCATCCATACCCCCAAATACTTATACCCACAAACTGTTTTAACCACTTCATTATTTAAATGGTAATTGACTTGCCTTTTTCTTCTTTTTCTAGAGAAATGAACTGTCTCACATTTATTCAGGTTTAAAGATAGTTTATTAGACTGTAACCATGCTGTCAACGTCTCTAAATCCCTCTGAAGTACCTCCTCATCATTGTCATCTTCAATTTCAATTTCAGTTTGCACGTGACATAATCTCATTGTTGTCACCAACTTGATTCAGCACTGGGATCATGTAACTTTTGTCTACAGTCGATCGACAACTCTTATGGGAGAATAACATTGACACGTCGTCGATCGATTACAAAGTCGAGTCAATGCTAATCTCTTATAAGAATGTCGATCGTTTGTCGATTGAAGTTATTATGATTGCTGTGCAGGATAGCTGTGATTCTATGCTTTTTGACGAAATTTGATAGTTTGGGTATTGTAGGCTCTGAATAAATCTTTAAAATGAAGAGGAATCGTTCACTTTAAAAAATGCATCGATTTACCTCCTCTAATACGTTAAATCTGGACCAAACAACGTGCCAACATAATGTCCGCCCTCGGGGGAAAACTTAAATATATTGCATTACTGATATAAAACAATAGAAATCTGTGCAAGAAATGAATTACATTTCTTTTAAAATATAAATTCTGATTAGGAAGAGTTGTTACCAAAGAATTGCATAACGAATATAGGGGGTCTATTCTCGAAACAGTTATCACGTCATAACTCAAGTTATGGTATCATAAGGAGGTTTGTCCTATCACTCACCATGTTAATATTATGACTTTTCGTCATATCACGTCACTTAAGACGTTATAATTTTTTCGAGAATAGGCGCCCAGAACCGTCTTCTGTTAGCTAATATGACGATCCGATGCACGGATGTATGCAACCAGCGTTACATTTGTTTCAGCTAACATGCCTATTTGATTTTCATTACCTTTCAACAAATTTGGGTAATGCAATTTAGCTTCAGTTTAGAGATCATTACAGTCATTAAATAAAATATTCACTGCTACTTTTAGCTGTTGCGCAGTCGTAACATTGGCTTGATACCACATTCCTACCGACATGTAGGTGCGCATGGGCTTGATGTGTTGTGCGAGAGTCACGTTCACTGTCGAGCGAGAACAGAGAGTTTTAGACAGAGATCGAAATAAAACTGACAACAAAAGTCACATCAAATCAAGCAGTAGGTGTGTGTTGAGTTTATTCCATTTCGCTGTGTGTTCGTTGCGAATTCAATTAAATTATATTTGATAACATTGTCAAAACAGACTAACTTTTATTATACGTGGTGGTAATGGATGAAGGCATATTATAAACTGTTCATGTAGGTATTTGGGTAAATTATGCTTTTAACATCGCAATAAACTTGACAGGAATCTAGTCGTTACATTCCAGCCAAGTAGTATACAGTGCCCAGATGATCTATAATAACTTAGTACAGTCAAACTACAAAACTATAATACTATAAGGCTGAGGCTGAGGCACACATTTACTGAAAGTACCTATCAACATGCCATTTTCGCCTTACTGGATATTAAAAACTGAAAATATTTAATTATCTTTGTTATTACCTAAGAATGGCTAGAATATGAGTTTGTCATGTGAAAGCGATGCTCAAGCTAAGTACAAGCAATAGAAGCACGCAGAGTGTGAAAGTAACGCATGTTTCGTCTTGTTTTCAGTGTGCTGAAAGACGAAGAGTGCAACATCCTACAGAACTTGTCGCGCGAAGAGTTCCGCGAGTTCCGCACTCTCGTGATCGACATGGTTCTGGCCACCGACATGAGCTTTCATTTCCAGCAGCTGAAGAACATGAAGCACGTGCTCACTCTAGCGGAGCCCACGTGAGTTACTTGCAGTGTGCAATAATCCCACAGCTGCCACCAATTGTAGTGAGATTAATAAGTCGCTATTTTATTGGTTTGAGTAACAAAGAGTGCAACTACTGCAGAAAGTCGTTGACTCACATTTTTTGAAAATGTATTTACCAACTTTATTAAATACGTAAGAAGTCAATCCCATAGGCGAAAGCGAAAACTTCCAAAAGTTAAAAAAAAAGTTTTCACTCACTCCACAAAAACAAAAAATAAGTCGTTGGCTAAAATGAACTACGTACATTTTATTGATTTTTTTTCTTTTTTGTAATGTCTACTACCTACTATGTAAAATGAATTAAATTAAGATGCTATTATGTAATGTACTTTTGGATACTAAAGCTGGGTTCCCATACTTCGCATCGAATTCGCTTCCGGTTCGCTTCGCTTTCGCAAAATGGCTACATTTTAACAAAGGAAATCGTCCATGTTTACATTCGCATGTTCACTTGTTTCGGTTTCGTTTCGGTCTCGTCAAAGTTAAAATTGGCTCAACTTTAACGAAACCGAAACACGGGAACATGCGAATGTAAACATGGACTATTTCCCTTGTTAAAAGGTAGCCATTTTGCGAAAGCGAAGCGAACCGGAAGCGAATTCTATGTGAAGTATGGGAACCCAGCTTTAGTGTTTTTCTTCAGAGCTAAGTACGTTGTAACTTAATTATCTCCGAGCAACAAAATGTGAGTTAAGTGATCTTTAAGTCACCCACGTCATGGACTCCATTCACCTGCTAATGATGTTTCAGCGTGGAGAAGTCCAAGGCCATGTCGCTGGTGCTGCATTGTTGCGACATCTCGCATCCCGCCAAGCGCTGGGATCTGCACAGTCGATGGACGCGCTCCTTACTGGAAGAGTTCTTCCTCCAGGGGGACAAGGAGAGGGAGTTGGGTCTGCCGTTCAGTCCGCTCTGTGATCGCAACAACACGCTCGTAGCAGAGTCGCAGATAGGTGCGTTGGTGCCACATCAAATCATTCACATGGGACTGAGATATACCTTTGACTCAAGATAGGTATACAAGTGGGGTTCTTAAATACACATTGTCTTCGATAGAGGAATTAACTAAGATGTTTCAATTGTTAATTTAGGTAGATCCTTAACTTATGTCTCAGGATTTTCCACTTTAATTTAACTCTGTATTTATAAACAAATTGAATGAACACTCTAAACACTTTGTTGTGTTGTAAGCATTGTCTAAATTCTAAGCCTGGCTGTAAAATACTCCGATAAAGCTTCCTAATTATCTGACCAACTTGGATTAACCCTCTGTGTTCACGGTTAATTGGCTGTTGCCATGGTGACTTTCCGACCGTTAACTTGATCCATTCATTGTTTACAACCCGAACTAGTCGAGCAGAATTTGTTTGATATTTCCGAACGCAACACTTTTTCAGAATATAATATTTGTGCTTCACAACACAAAATCAACAAAATTGGCATTATAATAGCTAGTGAGATCTCACAAAATGTACAGTCCACAATGTTTACCAAAAAGTACTTTTATTTTAAAGTTATACCTCGCTTGTGGTCGTACGATTTTGCTGGTGAAATGTCTGCATATATCGGAGCATTTGACCTGGCGATTCCGCCAAACACTGACAACGCAAATAAACTGACACACATGTTCAGGTTTCATCGAGTTCATCGTGGAGCCGTCACTGGGCGTGTGCAGCGACATGCTGGAGGCGATCCTCGGCCCGATCCACGCCTCCTGCAAACCTCTCACCGGCGACAGCGAGCCCGTCGTCATCACAGAGGAGACCGACGTCGAGAGGACCAAGAACGGTCAGTTCCAACTCCTGTTTACCAGACTTGACGCTTGATTGTTCTCTGCTTTCTCCTCCCTTACTGTCCATTTACTTCTCTACATTCTATAACTCTCCTCACATCTTCAACCTCATCTCTTTCTTTCTATCTGTAATTTAAGTAAATTGTAAATTAGCTGTTAATTAAATTGTAAATTAGCCTGAGGGGATAATTAAGCCCCTCTATCAAAAGTTTTCTTAATTTTAGCCTCTCGCATTTTACTTACTATACAACTCCATTAAATAAAATACATTTTAGAGAAATATCCGACGCTGTTGCAAGCAGAATCAACGTACGCAAATGAACCAAGTTTCCGACTGAATGTGTGTTTCGTCTGCGCAGGCGCGTCTTCCAGCCCGGAGCCAGCTTCACCGCGGTTCAAGATCAAGAAACCGTGGATCGCCTGTTTGGGAGAGAACAAGAAGATCTGGAAGGAGCAGGCGGTCAAAGGTACAAACAAACATCATGGGAAACCACTCATTCAATGTTCAAAATGAACGAGGTCATCAGTGATATTTCTGGTATTTCTCTGTGTGTGGGGGGGGGGGGGGGGGGGGAGAAAAGACAAAATCAATGTTTACTTTCCAAAAAGAAGGAAATTCATATCACAAGAACTTGCGAACTTTTTATAAATATTATTTGAAATTATTACAAATAAAGCTTTTCAATGGCATAAAGTCTTTCGCAATGTGTGTAAAAATAGAGAAAATTCTCAATTAATTCAATAAAATATCATGCCGAAATCCAATATTCTCCCAATAGTCTCCCAATAGTCTCCAATAGTCTCTAATAGTCTCCAACAGTCTCCAATAGTCTCCAATCGTCTCCAATAGTCTCCAATAGTCTCCCAATGTCTCCAATAGTCTCCAACATTCTCCAACTGTCTCTTACTGCAAATTAGGCACAAATTTTTGCGCCGGGTCCCAGAATTTGTGCTGACATGGGGGGGGGGGCGAATTTGACCCCCCCCCCCCTCACTTTCAAGGGTTGATATCTCGGAAACTAGCAGAGCACAAATTCTAAGAATTTACATGGTTATAACACAAATTAAGCACACATTTTTGTGCATGGTCCCAGAATTTGTGCTGGGGTGGGGGTGTCAACTTCACGTACGTTCTTTTGTTTTGTCTAATAAAATCAAACTGAAAGATTTGTATATTTTTCTTTTTTGACAAATGGCCATTTCACTTACAGACGCCGAGATGCGCGCTATCCAACAGTCCACAGAAACTGCGACCACCGAAGAGTAGGCGACTTGCTCGGGCGACGTCGGGCGACGTCGGGTGCCGTCGGCTTCAAGCAGTCAAGTGTCGGAACTTTGTCAGTGGCCGCGAGTTGACGAATAGAAACACAGGGACGAAACGCGAGATCAAACACCTCAGCTGAAACGCCGCTAAAGAAAACGCTTCGTAGCAAGCGTGTCTTTCGAAGGTTACATTTAAACTGACGCATTTTCACGTCCTTAAAAACTGTTATGCCTCTATAAACCAATAGCTACCGCAAACTTTGACTTATTTTCGAATCATTTTCTGTGGTGCAATTCGGCAAGATGTATTAATAAAAAAATATCTCTCTAATCGATTAACATGGCAAGTTCAACTTGAAATATTTCGAGACCTCTCGTCTGTTATTCTGGAATCTCCTCTCGTTTACTAATAACTTACAAAATGCCTCCGATTATGCTCATCAGATACCCAATTTCTTCCCAAATCAAGCAAATTTAATTATAGCAAAAGGCCATGGCGTTAACGTAAGTCTCTCTGCGATCAATATGTGGCACTCTTCGAGTCACATCTTCTGGATCATATATTGTTTTAAGGTAACACAGAGTGAAAAGTCATTTGAGTGAATTATCATGACAAAATATTACTAAAGTAAGGTCTATAGGTTATATAGATATCTGCTAACGTACTATTACTTATTAGAGAGCTTACATTTAATTTATTTTGAATACATAACAAACTAGTGTTCTTGGATAGATGTAGATATGTATGTAACGTGATGTTCGCTGGAACCACTGTTTTATATCAAATTAAGTGACATGTAAAATTAAGACGTTATTATTTTTGGACTGTCCGAGAATAGCACAATCTTCTAGTATGTATGTTAGAAATTTGTGAGGGAGTGATGCATTGAAAACATGAAATATCATTAAGTAATATCTTCATTATATTATAGTAAGACTAAGCGGAATGGTACAATGACGTTAGATACAACTCACTAGATGTTCCTCGTATCAAAGATGGAAGTAGTTTGTCATTTAATCAAAATCATCGTCTTAGAAAATCATACATTTTTACGCTTGTGGTACAGAATTCGAGACGGGTTTATACTTGTTTATTACATTTTTTACTGAACTCTCAATAATTGAGGTAGTGTTCAATGTGCAGCAAATGAAATCAAAACTAATCAGTAATCAATGTTGAGCGTGCTATGTCAATAGATGATTCACAATGACAGCACGGTGGTAGAAAACTAACACATTTTCACCTCATTTTAACAAAGTTTACCTTATAGTTTCGATCAAACTGGAGGTGTATCATTGTTGTAAACTGACATAAACTACAAATAAGTAGACGAAAATATTAACTATCAACCGATGTAAAAATGTATTGCTTTTTCTTCAACAACTATTTGCTGAAATTCACTGGACATCAACGGTGGATACAAGAATATGACGGGTTTCTACTAACGTAATATGTGAAAATATATGCAATGAATGCCTCATGACATTATTATTAGTTGCATCAAATCCGCTTGTCTGTTTAGGAACCAAACGGACGGCAATGTTGTTGCTATGTTCACTTATTTAAAAGCATTGCTATTGAACATGGCAATGTGATCGATAATGATCGCTCAAATATTATGTATTAATTTACAACAGCTGTCCACTGAAATGTAGTTTTGTGCAACCGTGTTCTGAATTCACGGAGTAACTTGGTTGTCTGTGTTGTCATATTTATGTTGTGAGAGTTTCAATTGAGAATTGGTACAATAAGATTGTGTCATATGTGAAGCACAGATTTCAACAAATATTTCAAAACGTTGGTTGACATGGGTTCTGGTCTGTGTATTTAACTTCTCTGTTGACAAAATTAACCCAAAATGAATTTTACCAAATGTGTCTCTGGATGATCGTTCCAATAAAAAATCTTTTCATTTTATTAAAAGAAATTAAAACATGCATAATCACACCATAATTGAAAATTAAGAATGCTCCCAGACATTATTTTAGTGCACATATACTATATAAGCAGGTATAAGCACTATACCTACTCATTTAGAGTTAATTTATTGGTTGCCTCGTTTTCAGACACCTCGAAAATATTGAACTGTTTTTCACTGTTTCCATACATTTGATAAAGGTGAGTCCCTCAAAACTCAAAACTTATAGAAACAAAGGCCCTCAAACCCATCTCGGCAGAGATATTCAAACAATCATGGCCTCACCGTGCAGTGTTTTCTAATTAATTAAGTTACCAATTTCACCAGATTTTTACTTCATTGACCTATGTTCATCAGTTCAGGAACTGAGAACCGCATTTATATTACCAATTAGTAATATAATAGTGTAGTGGTGTAATTATTATAGCAATGTAATTTATTTAATTAAGAATATAAACAGGACACCAAGAGCCATGTTCAATCTATAATTAATATAAATAACATTTTGGTAAATAATATAACTTTTGAAATCAGATGAGGGCTGTGATAAAATGATTTGATGATCAACCAAACTCTAAAATGTTTGATTGTGTAAAGATTTGAAGTGACGATGAGATTTGAATGAGTTTGACTGAGTTTGGCCTGTAATAAAAAATTGCAGATAATGTAATATTTATAAAAGGAAACATTGTATAAAAATTATATTGCCATAGTGTGTACATAAACGATATATCAGCACAATTTCCGTCTAACTTATTGCCCTTCTTGTAACCCAAATTGCTAGTCGTCCGTCTATCAATTTCCTTTCTCCGAACATTAATTCAGTGAGTTCTCACGACTCACCCAAGTTGGTACTTTGGTACACACACACAAAAAAGCGGTAATGCAAGTACACGTACTTAAAGTTTTATTTTGATAGATTTTGATGAATTTTCATAGAATGATCTTACATATTTTAGTCACTCTTAACTATTAAATTCTGTTTATAAAACATACTTAGTGGAGCGGTTGCTCCATCCAGCCAAGTCGTACTGTACACTCACACTCACTCAACCGTTAATGCCTAATAAACTGAGGAGCAGACCAACCACTTTTACTGTAGCAACATGGCATTTTCGGCCTACTGGATCTTAAAATTGGAAAATCTCACATTGTTGCGAAATACCTTAATTTCGAGCTATGGCACACCCCACTACATAATAACAAATTTGGGAACAATAGGTTATTCCATTTGCGAGCTAGAGGGCCGTGAAAGCAGTGAAATTACACCCCTTCTTAAAGGTATCTGATTATAATGATTCTGATATCAGGCAACCCCGCTATCACCGCCACAGCCTAAACGGCTGAACTAATCGATCTGAAATTTTTACCACATATGCACTTTTGGCGTCTGATGATACCTTGTCCTTACGAATTTTTTGTGCGGCCATTTTGAAACCGGAAGTGACGTCACATCTTAAAAACGGATGGACCTATCGGGACGAAACTAGCGCCAAACGATTCGGACGGTCTTCTTTATGAAATATCAATAGTCGAAATAGAAATGTACTATTACCAAAACCGGAAATGACGTCATAAAAATGCCAAATCTGACTAAAATAATTTCTTATAACAATAACTACATATTCAAAAGGCTTATTATGTTGCATAAAATATATAGATACAAATTTTAGGTGGCAGTGAAGTCAGCCGCCATTTTGAAAACCGGAAGTGATGCCATATCTCGAGAACGGCTGGACCGATTGGAACAAAACTTTCGCTATACTTCATAGCATATTATTTAAAGCATAGTAACAAGCACAACTTTTCTTAGCAACCAAATCACAAAAGCGTATTTTTTAAAGGAATTATAGTCTTTGGTGCAACAATATAATATGTCACAAGTTGTAAGAATAAACTAAAAAAAGGAGTGATATCCCCATAAAAAAAACACTCCGTGTAAAAATACCAACCAAGTCTCTTCAACTTAAAAAAAAATAGAAGAAATCTAAAAATTCAGCACTGAAAAGTTGTGATATCAAAAAATTGGCCAAGTCAAAACTTTTCAAAAAATACTTGGCGCATCGTTTTTCTAGGGATAGATATACCCCATAAAAAAACACTCCGTGTAAAAAAACAGCCAAGTCTCTTCAACTAAAAAAAAAATTATGAAATCTAAAAATTCTGCACTGAAACGTAGTGATATCAAAAAATGAGCCAAGTCAAAACTTTATTTGAAAATTAAAAAATACTTGGCGCATCGTGTATATAAATAGCTTAGAAGTATAGGCTAGATATAAATACATATACTTATAGTACCTATACCTACAATGCCCTAAAAAAACGATGCGCCAAGTATTTTTTAATTTTCAAATAAAGTTTTGACTTGGCTCATTTTTTGATATCACTACGTTTCAGTGCAGAATTTTTAGATTTCATAATTTTTTTTTTAGTTGAAGAGACTTGGCTGTTTTTTTACACGGAGTGTTTTTTTATGGGGATATCACTTATTTTTTTAGTTTATTTACACAATTTCTAAAACTTATTAGGGCAACAATGGCTAATTCCTTTAAAAAAATACGCCATTTCCGAATTAGTTACTAAAAAAATATTGTTTGGAGCTAAATTTAAACTTAAAGTGATATGCCATGAAAAATTGCGAAAGCATCGTTCCAATAGGTCCAGTCGTTTTCGAGATATGGCATCACTTCCGGTTTTCAAAATGGCGGCTGAAAGCTCTTACACATTGTAGGTATTAATATGTATATAAATACTAATATTTCATTATAAGCCTTCTGAATATATAGTTGGTTTTTATATAAAGGGAAGTGAATTTAAGCAGATTTCGCTAAACTATGACGTCATTTCCGGTTTCAGTAATTAGAAAACTTTAATTTAACTATTGTTATTTCATAAAGAGGACCGTCTGAATCGATTGGCGCAAATTTCGTTCCGATCGGTTAAGCCGTTTTTGAGATATGACGTCACTTCCGGTTTCAAAATGGCGACTACCGGTTTGATTTATAAAAAGGCACCTCAGACGCCAAAAGTGCACATGTGGTAAAAATTTCAGATCGATCGGCTAAGCCGTTTAGGCTGTGGCGGTGATAGCGGTGTTTCCTGATATCATCAGATAGGTTTTAAAAGGGGTGTAATTTCACTGTTTTCACGGCCCTCTAGCACGCAAATGGCATAACCTATTGTTCCCAAATTTAGTATATGGAGTGGGGTGGGCCATAGCTCGAAATTAAGATATTTCACAACAATGTGAGATTTTCCAATTTTATGATCCAGTAGGCCGAAAATGCCATGTTGTTGCTTACAGTAAAAGTGTTTGGTCTGCTCCTCGGTTTATTAGGCATTTACGGTATGTTGAGTGACTGTGAGTGTACGGTACGACTTGGCTGGGTGGAGCGACCGCTCCACTAGATTTTATGTATAGATGAGTATATTTGATTTCCGGCCTACTTATTTACTATTTATATGCACGATGCGCCAAGTATGTTTTGAAAAGTTTTGACTTGGCCAATTTTTTGATATCACTACTTTTCAGTGCTGAATTTTTAGATTTCTTCTATTTTTTTTTTAGTTGAAGAGACTTGGCTGGTATTTTTACACGGAGTGTTTTTTTATGGGGATACTTATAACATGAAAAATTCGCAAACCTAGGATGTAATTGCTTCAATGCTATTTCATTGAAACAAGTCTTATCAGCATTTATTAATTATGCATTATTAAATTTAAATGATGAATGTATTTTTTGATATGAGTTTTAATACACATTGTTATACAACATATTATTAAAATCTTTAAAAGGGGAGGCCAAAAATTCATTACCAATTAATTGATGCAATACTTACGTTTTTTTCGGCGTAATTAATACCCAGAAAAAACACTCCGTGTAAAAATACCAGCCAAGTCTCTTTAACTATAAAAAAAAATAGAAGAAATCTAAAAATTCAGCACTGAAAAGGAGTGATATCAAAAAAGGAGCCAAGTCAACGAATTTTCCAAATTTTAATCGTACCATTGAAATAAAAATATCAACCGCCGAGAAATACTTAAAAAAAGGACTTGGCGCATCGTTTTTTTAAAGACACTTTTCTATCCTAAAAGTATAGGAAGAACTCTACAAGTATATTTTCCTGAGTATATCACATTCATTATCGACGAATCATACTACGTTTTAATATAACTAGTACTCTTACCTACTGGCAGTTTTGGTATTTTGTCAATATTCAGAGGAAATAAACGGATAAACGAATAACGAATAAACGGAAGCGGCCTAGTCTATTCGTTATTGCCACTATTTCTAGGGTCATATTAATCAATCATACTTCTCAATATCGTGACTGAGGGAAATAGCGAAAGCGCTCATACAAGAAGGCCGTCAATGAGATTTGTATTATTATTATTATTAAGTCTATATTCTCAACAGAGCCAGGCTCCACTAGTGAGAATGTAATATAGAGAAGGGAGGAGAGGAAACCCGGTACCGGCATGTAGCCTACTCCTGACGAAAGATACCAAGGGGACCAACGGCTTAACGTCCCTTCCGAAGGGCGGTGTAACATTCACAGCACGAGCCTCCACAACCCGCGCCGTCGAGAGACTGATAACAGGTGGAGGGAGGTCGTCACACTGACCCCCAAACACCCCAGTCTCTCTGGCCCAACGGCAGCAACCTGGCAAGGCAGAGTTGAATGGTCACCCATCCAATCGCTGACCGCGCTCAATGTTGCTTAACCTCGGTGATCTGACGAGAACCGAGGTATCCATTACACCAGCCGTTGGCAAGTGACTAGTGCACTGAGCCATGCTGCTCAAATAATTACTGACTAGATTTTTATCTAAAGTAATACGTTATGTAATTTATGAATTTTTTTGGTATAAAATGTTAATTAATAGCAATTAATTACACGGCGAGAAGGTTCAAAGTATAATGCTGTAGTAGGTATGTTGATGTACCCACAAAACTATAGGTACCTACCAATCACAAACACAACTGTTCTGTATTTATTGCTTGTAAGACAATGCTATGTTTCTTTGCGTACTTATATTTAAATTTAAAATATTTTACAGAATGTTCAATATTTAATTTGAAAGTTTTGTCCCAATTTTTCTAGGCATTTCTGAACTACGTAGTATGTGAGTGGCATAAGCTTAAGAATAGAAAAATGTCTTTAAAAAAACGATGCGCCAAGTCCTTTTTTTTAAGTATTTCTCGGGGGTTGATATTTTTATTTCAATGGTACGATTAAAATTTGGAAAATTCGTTGACTTGGCTCCTTTTTTGATATCACTCCTTTTCAGTGCTGAATTTTTAGATTTCTTCTATTTTTTTTATAGTTAAAGAGACTTGGCTGGTATTTTTACACGGAGTGTTTTTTCTGGGATATCACTTCTTTTGTTAGTTTATTCATACAGCTTGTAGCACATGTCCGAGCAGGGACTAATTTCTTTAAAAAAATACGCCTCAACCGATTTGGTTACTATGAAAAGTTGCGTTTGGTATAAGATGAAAATGATTATCCAAGAAGAATAGCTTAAGTTTCGTTATAATCGATCCAGCCGTTTTCGATACATGACGTCACTTCCGGTTTTGAAATAGCGGCCGAATTCCGGTATAGGTAATAAGAAAACAATCTAGTTTTATCTAGTTGATACCTTCATGAACGACCATCTGAATTCCTAATCCCTATATTTCCGTAAAATCGGTCATGCCGTTTGTAATATATGACGTCACTTCCGGTTTCATTTAGTGGTTCCTGCCGCCATTTCCGGTACCATTAATTTATTTATTCATTTTTCACAATTGATTTTTCAAATAAATAGCAGAATGAATACGCAGGAGCTAGTTCAGTTGCAATCGGTACAGGCGTTTTAGATATATGACGTCACTTCCGGTTTCAGGAATGGCGGCCGAGAACACTGCTACCTTGAATATATAAATTGTATTGTCTATGTTACAATGTAAGTTAATTATGTACGTATTTTAAGTATAATTTGTTGAAATAAGTTAAATATTGCGTATTTATGACGTCACTTCCGGTTTAGAAAATAAGAAAATAATATTTTTTTTATTGATACTTCATATAGATGACCATCTAAATCGAATGGCGCTAATTTCGTTCTAATCGGTCCAGACGTTTTTGAGTTATGACGTCACTTCCGGTTTCAAAATGGCGGCTTCCGGTTGGTTTTATAAAAAGGCACCTCAGACGCCAAAAGTGCACATGTGGTAAAAATTTCAGGTCGATCGGTTTAGCCGTTTAGGCTGTGGCGGTGATAGCGACGTTTCGTGATATCATCAGAATCATCATCATCTTCAGAATCAGAAAGTGGTGTAATTTCACTGTTTTCTCGGTCCTCTAGCGCGCAAATGGCATAACCTATTGTTCCCAAATTTGGTATATGTAGTGGGGTGGGCCATAGCTCGAAATTAAGATATTTCGCAACAATGTGAGATTTACCAATTTTGAGATCCAGTAGGCCGAAAATGCCATGTTGTTGCTTACAGTAAAAGTGTTTGGTCTGCTCCTCAGTTTATTAGGCATTTACGGTATGTTGAGTGACTGTGAGTGTATAGTACGACTTGGCTGGGTGGAGCGACCGCTCCACTAGATTACGTCATAGGTGAGATATTAATTTCTCTGCTACTTATTGGATATAGATACGCGAGAAAAAGAGAATGCACTCCTTCTGCTCATGTGCAGAAGGGCGTATGCCCTGCCCCGCAGGGCGTATTTTAAAGAATTTCAACAATTTAAAAGTGATTCTGGTACTCTAAAATGAACAAATTGAATCAAATAACCTTCCAATTGTTGCCCCCGCAAGGCGTAATTTTTTCGAATTTTCACAACATTTTCGATTCCAGATCTTTATTTAAAGAGCCATTCAAAAATCACCAAGGAGCCGCATTGTGGCTCCGGAGCCGCAGTTGCCGACCCCTTATCTAGAGTATATTTCCTGATAATATTTTCAAAATTTACAAAAGTGTTAATTTAATTTAATTTTATTATTTATTTGTTTTTATCCTAATCCTATATCCTTTCAAGTGGGGGCACTTATTGCCCCCTTGGGTAATAAGTGGATACAGGCATACCCCTTGGGTATGCCTGGGATTATCACTGACCACACTTCTTGAATGGAAATTAGAACGTTTTAAGTTCTGTGACGGAAAGTTGCGTCGTGTAAATACAAAATTGTATGAAAAATGGGAATGTGACACAGAAGTTGTTCAAGAAATTGCACCTTGTAAATGGGGCTTTACACAGTTAATTCAAGCACATTTTGTTACAGTTTATTTGCTGAAGTCTATTTTTACTTTCACTGCAAAATGAAAATGACTGTAATGAATAAACTACTGCGTTTGAAAATTAATTGGTTTCCTAATTGAAGAATCTCTCCTATATTTCCATTTCATCTTGGTATTCATCAATCAATAATCATAAATACTACTTATGTCTGTGCAAGAAATTATTAATTTTTCATGCAATATTTTAAGAATACATATATTATGGTGTCAGGCAATTTTCACAATAAATCATTAATTTAGAATGAAAGTGACTACATAAAAAGATCTACTCGGAACGGGATTTGAACCGCAATGCTTCTGCATGGTAATCTAGCATCTTGACTACTGGTCCACCGTACTCCCCAACCTACCTCCTTCTATTGTTGATTGATCATCAGTGTTGAGTAGTAAGTTACCTCATGCCTCTCTACACCCCTCACCCTGTTAGGAAACCGTTTTGTACAAATACCGTTTTTTATTGGTTTGAGTCTAAGGTAAGGCGTGTTGTGTTGATAATCTCTTCCCATTTGCAAGTTGTTGGGAAAGTTGTAAGTTCAGGTATCTAGTTACCATGCGAATTTCTAAATCTAGGTATATAATAGAGGGTGGGTGTTAAATAAATCTCTTCAGTAATAATTATTATTTTTAATATCTACAAGTTTCGTTTTAAATCTCAGTAATACCTTGATTAAAAATCATGTATCACAACTTTATATCACACATGAAACATAATACATATAATTATTAGATGAGTTACTTCAATTTTCAACAACATGATAGAAATTAAAATAACACGATTTAACGTCCGAACGTAACATTTTGTAGAATTATTCACCTTCAGTCTGGGGTATTTACATAGAGCGATATCAATAGGTAAGTAGACAATATAAAATCATACCTCCGTACGATTTATACAGTTTGCTGATGGACTGACTGATGCTACACATATTTACTATTTTCCAACCAAGAGAGATCATTTGGGTTAGAATATTTCATCATTTTGACAACAGAGTATTGTAAATGTACATTTAGTAACACTGACAACGAAATAATTGGCATTATCTCTCAGAATATTTTGTCTCTTTTGATAACTTTTAGCAATTTTAAACCTTTATGCAGATGAACCCTATTACTGTAAACACATACTGTAAACTCGTCACAATATTGAAAAAACTTGGTGTTGAGATTTGAAACAAACTAGTATTTGGTAAAATCAATGATGATGTCACAAAATTATACACAGCAGGAAGTTTCAGGTGGATCAATAAAAAATATCGTATCAATAGTATAATACAAGTGAGACTTGCTCTCAATATATTACAGTTCCGAATCATTTCTCACTGGACAATTTTGATTCCAAGATATATTACTTCTATTACGACATATGTACACATATATAAACGTTTCTCTCTTGCACACTTCACACGTAACGTTGTAAAATAGTCGAGTTTCCATACAAAACATGTCCAGATCTGCTTGCAGAGTAATAAAGTTGATAATAACACACAGTTCTTGTGTTCTGTCGCAGTCATTGAACGAAGAATGAACCACCATGTTAAAAGCACCACACACGACGTATAGGGGGGACTTGTGTTAGTAAGAACCGGCAGAGGCTTATACAGATAGAATTCAACACTTACACATTTTTTTGTTACCAATAAGACCAATGAAAATTCTTTATCTGCTTTCCTTGTTGAAGTGAATCCTTGGTATTATAATAAGTCGTCTGGATACGGAGGGGTGTTGTTATTATTTTGCACCGCCTGGATGGATGCCATTTTGTAGTTGATGGGACCGTAAGAACGATAATCGACGTCGGCGTAATCCAAGTCCGAGAACTCGGGTTTGTACGGCTGAAATAAGAAACGGAAACATATTAATTTCTATATTATGTCCTTTGCCTTCAACATAACTCATTCTTAAGATAAAGATACAAAGTGTCAATTAGTATTGAAGTACAAGAAAATTTTGGACTGTAGTTAAATTCCTAGTGAATACAGGGTTGCCAGATTGGGCGACTTGTCGCAATTTGGGCGACTTGACCCTACCATATCGCGACCAACTTTTTGGTGTTGTCGCCGATCGCCGATTTGGGCGACTTCGCAAAATCCTTCCATAAAACACATTTTTGAAAAAATATATATGGAAACTAATACTTTGAAACTTAATTTCCATAATTGTGAACTAGCAATTTTAGGTGATCGAAATCGCCGAAATTTCTAGTCCAAAACGCATAGAAATGGCTCTATTTCATTCTTGAAATTCAAAATTTTCCCGGGCGTGACCCGCGTATTACTGGGGGGCCCTCCCCCCAGACCCCCCCATTGTTACCTTGAGCAAAGTGTTTTCCGCAATATTTCGTATTTGGGCGACTTTAAAATTTATAGTAAATATTACAACATTTCAACTTTGGGCGACTTTTGGGCGACTTCACTGCCTGCCGCTGCGACATCAGCGCTCTACCTTCTGGCAACCCTGAGTGAATATAGCACGCAAAAATTGTGAGTAGAGATAAGAACTTTGGATAAGTACCTACTAAGTAGTATGCATTAGTAGTATTTCAAAAATATGTTAGTTCGTTTTCCAAGTGCTCAAAAGTTAATGTTGGAAGTGGAATGAAGAATCGTCATGAAAAAAATTTCACACAAGTGAAAAAATAAATTTGTACCTACAACCGAGAATTCTTCTAATAAATGTATGTGATGCTGGCTTTCTGTGGACCCCCCTGCAGAGGAAAGAATCATAATTCGTAAAACAACCAACAAAGTAATTTTAAAAGAATACAGTTAACCTTTGAGCACTTGAAGATGAACAGTGAAAATGCTGAAGATGTGATTGCTGTTAATGTCAAACCAATCTTCAATCAAGCAAATGCTCTTACACTACCGAATATGAATATTTGTTCTCATCCTTTTTTGAAACTTATCTCTCAAAACAAATGTAAAAGTAACTATGTACGTCGAACTAACTGAACAGACCTAAACATCGATCTCCTGCCCGACGTCGTGAAACTTGAGTACAGCGTACTCTGTAGGTTTCGGAGATGGTATTGTTAGTGGGATGTGGCGCATCATTAGGTCGGCGTAGACAACGCCGTTGTCCGCACTGTCGTACTCGTAACAGTGAGGCTGTTGATATTCCAGTCTATATTTGCCAGTTGGTCGTGTGCTGCCGTTTCTTAACTCGTCCCGGTGCAACGAATGGCACCGGCTCTCATAGTGGTTAGTGTGGTTCGTTAGATGTGGATGATGGTCGTGAGGTATTAGATCAAAGTGGTGGTTTCTCTGGAAGCAAACGATCATCATGCTGGTTAGACACACACATGCATTGTATTCCGATGGCTGAACATACTCTAAGAGATATAGTCGAACACAAGGGTTATAGGAGTTGCATGTTTATCGCTGCTGTCAACGTTTTTGTGACCCATTTAGGAGTTCGTCACTTCAATTGCAGATGTATACTGAGTGTTAATACATATTCCTAACATTTCAGCATACCTATTGTTTCGAACAGTACTACAGTACAGTACAGAACAGTAGTTTGACTACAAATAAAAAAAAAAATATTATTTTTCATCAATCAATGAAATTGCATATTAAATTTAAAAATGAACAATATTATAAATCCTCACGGTCAATAAATAAAATCGGAAGTTCAAAGCAAACTAAATTATGAGTTTGATGCAAAATAAATGTGACTGAACAAAATGATAATATGAATCATCATGAGCTACAAGTGTCTTTACTCATAGCTCAAGTTGCAATTCGTGTCAAAAATGAACAATTCAGTGCTCTACAGAAAGTGCAAAATGATAATATGTTTCAATTACTTTCTAATTATGCTGAAAATAGGTAGTTGACAATAATTGCAATTCTGTCCACCTCATCGATGCATACAGTGCATACTCTCATACTGTCGGCTTAGACTCTTTCCTTGAGAGTACCAGATTTGTGATATTCAGAAATATCACATTTCAAAGTGTCTATATGAGACAGTTAAAAAGAAACACTTACGCTGCACTTATGTGTTTCTGGTCCTCGCCAACTCCAAGAAACTATACATTTATGGCTTGATAAGCAGTTTTGTTTTTGATGGACTTCAAGACCATGTCATGGTAATGCCAATGTTCACGCTGGTTGAGCGAACTGACCTGATGATCTAGGATCGGCAGAGGGACGTTCTGATAAATGTGTTTCGTTCTCGTGGAACTGGGGGCTTGCTTTCTGGGCGCGGGGATTGGAGGTACGAGTCTGTCCATGCTACCGCTATTATTGTTCAACTCATTCACGCTGAGAGTCGACCTCACTTCGGGTGGATTCTCAGTTATTGGTAAACTGTGAAGGTGGAATATCTTGCGCTGTCTGTGTTCTAGATCCTTCCTACGCAGCCTAAGTGAATAGAACTGCGGGTAAGTGTGTTTCTTGGCGCGAATTTTGAGCGAGTGACATTTGTCTGGAGGTAATGACGTGTTGGAGCGAGCGCAAGCGATGTGAGGACCGATGTGGCTTCGGGTTGAGCCATATCCCGACGATGCGTATTGACTCAGCTGACTGGACGGTCTAACAAGCTCGAGCTGAGGTGTTGAACTAAAGACGGGTGCAGGCTGCAAGCAAGGTACAACCATGCAGGAATACAATCAAGCAAAACAAACAAAACACATCATGCCAAGCAAAATAAACATACCAGCTTCTTTATCTTTATTGCCTTTTTCCACTATAACAGCAGGTAAAAAATGTGCAAATGATTTTAAGGCAACAACAATATATGAAGAACAATTATGTTCTCTACCTTGACAAACTAAACTCAGAAATAAATAATTAAATAACATAGTTTGAATAACAACAAACAAAAGGCTAAAACAACATGCAACTTGTGAGTATTTGGGGAGATTCTTCGAAGTGCCAGGTTCAGTATTACATAACTTTAATTTAAGCATCTGAGATTTACTTTCATTAAACGTAATCAGCTCTCTCCAGTGAAACCTGCGATGTTGATCAGTACATGATTACATGGTGCCTTGGATTCACATTTTTTTTATTGAAGTTAGGCAAATGATAAGTTTCCTCAGATTTACTGATTAAAATGAGAATGAGAATGAGATTTTTAATTGTGTTTAGTTTCAATATTCATGCTTTGAGAAAACGGGATTTATTCATGTAGGTAATTTCAATCACTCATTCATGCTGGCTTAATAATCAATAAATGAAAATATTAACTTACATTATAACAAATAAAGTTATGATGTTAGACAGCAGTTTCAAAAATAAGAGATCCTGTGTCAAGAGTGTCCTAAAAGGAGGAAAGTTTTCAAATGAACAAACTAAAATTTAAATAAATTATAATCAAATGTAAAACACAACAGTAAATTTAAAGTGTGTACACCATGTGCAACAACATAATCAAATAAAAGATACCATTTGTTTGTTGTTAACTTTTGTCCTCATTTCTGGCTCTTACCTAATCCTCAAAATGTAACTGCGAGTGTTGTGGAGTATTTTATTTTTTTCAAGTAAACTTTGCATAGTATATTTGAACTCGTTGGTTCACTTGGCGACCAGCCAACAAACTATTTCTTGCAAATATGAGAATCCTCTGACAAAACAACACTTTGTCTCATGCAATGAGAATAGGACGGAAACACGAACGATTGTTCTCTACAAACAATTCTGTAGATTTGTCAATCTTGTAATTGTAGTTTTAGGCGAGTTTTAGGTTTGTAAAATAGTTGACATTAAAAAAGGAGAAAGATATTATGAGTATGACTGTGACAAAAATTATCATTTTATATGTTTGTTATTAATTAATAATTAAGAGGCAAACGGAAGCGAACGGAAATCGCACGGTTTATCATAGCGATTTTTTGAAATTTTGTCTTCCCACTTAATAATTTTTAAAAAATCAGATAGTAAGTAACGACTCATAACAGCCTAATAGACTAAATAATGCCGCACACTGGAGTTCATTATGACCTCAGGTGCGACCTCAAAGTGTTAAATACGATATTTTTTATAAAATAATCGAAAATAATCGTATTTAACACTTTGAGGTCGTACCAGAGGTCATAATGAACTCCAGTGAGCGGCATTATTTAGTCTATTAGGCTGTAATGGGTCGTTACTATCTGATTTTTTAAAATTATTAAGTGGGAAGACACAATTTCAAAAAACGCTCTGACGAACCGTGCGATTCCCGTTCGCTTCCGTTTGCCTCTTAACAAATAGGAACTCTGTGCTCTGAGCAGTTATCAGTAGCTACAGATATCAAACTCTCATATCCTAGTCAACAATTAATAATTTTCCAAATGAAAAACATTCACTATGTCAACTACGCTCTATTGAATCGAGTCCACAACACCCATTGTAATCATCATTAGTGGTGAATGATTTTGCTAGCTGAGCACAATGAGAGAAAGCAATGAACATGACAGGTTTCACTGTGAGCTGGGTATTGTGTGCTGGACGAGGGACTGTCGCTCACCTTGTTCGGCGGGGGTTGCATGCCGAGGAAGGGCAGGTTCTCGTAGAACGCTTTATCACCGTCCGGTTGCAATAGACCATCATTCGGTGACATGCCCAGATCTTGTGGGGACTTATCTTTGGTAGTTAATTGATTTGGATCTGAAATTAAAAGCAAAACATACGGTTTTATTGCAATTTAATTTCATCAAATTTAGATCATCATTGTCGGAACCTAAAAAACATGTTTTAATGAACAATCTGAAATTCACTATGCAAAAATTGTATTTCATGGTTTTGAGAGTGAGAATAAATTGATCAATTAATATGAACTTTAGATTTCCACTTGCTACAATATTAAAGAAGGTAAAAAATTATGAACTAAGTTCCTAATTTTTATTGCACTACCTATAGTACCTATTCCTACCACACACACAGAATGACGGCAACTATGTTGAACCGACCTCAAGTGCTACACAATTATGTAACGGAAGGTGAACACTGTTTTGACTATTAACTGACCTGTTCCCGGCTTTTTTCGTTTCCTCGAGACTCCATTGCTGATTGGACCATCGAGTTTCTTGAAAGTCACGACTACGAAAAATTAAAACACAAACCATGCGAATCACAAAACTACAAACAAGTAGGAGACAATCAACACAAACATTACAACAATGACAAACAAAGAAAATGATAGTAATTGACAGGTTTCATGGATGAGGTACGACACAGTTCAAACAGCAGACTGGAAACCCATTTCTTACCGTTCGTTGGCGAATTTAAATATTAGAAATGAATGATAGAAGAGAAGCAATATGCATACAAGCATAGCAGCATTCCTTGAAATATGTTTGAGATATTTGAAGAATGTAGAAGACGCCTGAAAGATGGATTGATGGCAATTGTCCAAAAGTACAAAGGGGCTGTCGATTTATTTAGTACCATGAAATAAAGTCTTGTCAAGTGCAAGTCTCAGAGAAAAAATCCAAATGGCGATGATAATTTTTGTATTTAGTTGGTATAAAATGGATACGCTCTTCAGTTATTTTTCCTATTGAATTGTTCTTTGTTTATATAGGTATACAAATTTTTTTCATTCAGATTCAAAACTTGAACAAAAGCGAAAAACAAACGTGAACAAACAAGAGCGATGCGTGACCTTGAGAATTGCGATCAATGTATATCTCAGACGTCATTGCGTTGGTGTTTACCTCCAGACTTCCCGTGGAATACGCCCGGCAACGTTGATCCGTCATTAGAAAACATCTGCCTAATCCTATGAGCTCGACTATGTTGACTCGTCTCCTCGGGTCTCAGGTTATTCATGCTGAGAGCGCGTCTCTGTTTCTGCTTTCTGCTCCGCTCTTTACGTCCGGAGACCCTCTTGGGCGCGAGAGCGTTGTTGTTGTTGGGCGTGCTAGCCTGCGGCAGCCGCGCGGCGCTCAGACTGTGAGTCCCGTTTACGTGCACGAGAACGCCCGGCCGCAACGGCCACTTGTGCACCGACATCGGTGGCGCCGTCACACTTCTCGACTCACAAGCGTCTCCGTCCGGACTGTCATTGAACATTGAACAAGCAACATAACACGCTGCATGCAAGGCATGAGGCAAGGCTATCCAGATTCCATTCTTTATGCTAGGACTACAGATGTGAGACTATGGACTGTTAACCCTGGGTACCTATTCTATATTTTTTTTTGATTTCGTCGCGACCAAATTCATTTCGCTGCCATTAACATAGCATTACGCCGAAATGAATTCGGTCGAGACGAGATCAAAAAGAGATATAGAACAGGTACTCTGGTGAGACTCTTCATTTTTTTTATGTTTAGATTCAACATGCCTCTAAGAGCAGAGTTAGAGCTAGAAAAGTGTTTGGTTTATGGTTTTTTAAGAATCAACATTTGTTCACTCTCACTTAGTGAAAGAATATTGATTTAGCAAACAATCCAATGCACTAGAACACTATTTCATAAAATCATGTACATTTTTACTAATCAGAGTTCGTTTAAATATCTTCAAGTGCTTGAATCGATATGTTAACAGTCAAATATTTAAACATCCGATCCTCAGTATTTTAATACTAAAATAGTAAATAGTAAATAAGAAGTATATTACACAATTATTTTTGTGTTTGATCAGAAGTACTTAATCTGGACAGCCTCATTGAAAGGATTTAGAAGACATGAAGGTTGACAAAAACATGCATGGCAAAGTTTTAAATAAGTTCATAAATATTAAAGAAGGAAAGTTAATGCAGTGTGAAAGAGACATTTAGGATGGGGGAAATGAGTGGAGTTCATCATGCTTTCAAACTCAAAAAGAAAACTAATCTTAATCATACCGGTGTTGTCTGCTGGTCCAAAACGAATTTTGGCGTCGCATTGAGATCAAACTGAAGTTGCTAAATTATTAGGATTCCCATGTCGACATCCTGAATATGATTTATTTCAGAAATGAACAACAGCAAATTGCATGCTGCAAGCGGACTGGCTCAAACAAGTAAAATGATCATTCTTCAAAGACTAAGACACAAAAGGAACAGGCAGCAATCTTAGCGTTAGCAATGTACTTACATGGCGGTCGGGCGAGGCCCGTGGAGGTTCATCACAAATCTCTCATAACCACTGCAAAAATTGCATGATTTTGACTTTATTTCCAAAGCAACAAGTGTATTATTTTTGTCTATTTGAATTTTGGGTGTGTAAGAGTTTCTAGGTGAGCCAGTGAATGTGCTATCCATTATTTAAAATCTATGTACCATGTGTGAAAGACTGCCTTCCCATCCTTACGCTACCGTTGCCTTCAAATTTTGCAACCATTCCATGGGAACCCGTTGTTAAAGCTCCTACAGTTTGAATATCTCTTCGAACCGAATGAAAAAGCAAAAAGAAAGAAGACAAGAAAAGTGTCTACTATATGGAATGTAGTATTGGTGGGGAAGTAATGCCATGCACTCTCAAATAACTTGATTAAAAAATCAGACATTTTCATAAAATTCCAACACTACCATCGTCACAAAGTCTCTTCGTTCCCTTTGAATGAAGAGATGGCGTACGTTTATTAAAGGTAGTGGCTTAATCTTAAAGAATTACTATTTTGATTGATCCTAACATTCTAGTTTATCCATAGTAGCTCCCACCTTCATTTAATTGTAATGTAAATAGAATAAAACGAAGAACCACTTACTTTTCTCTTTCCTCCATTTCCACGGGATTATTGTCTATAAATTAAAGGTAAAACATAATGTTAGTCAGCTTGCTTGTTAATTCTCAATTCAGTTGATCTGCCATGCAATAACAAAATCCAATACTTTAGAATGTGTTTCTTTATGAATCAGTATTAATTGCGGTTAATATATTATTGTCATGCTGACTTTGTTAATATTATAACAATTGTAGAAGACTGAATTAAGACCCAACAAATCGTTTAGTTTTGTATCAAGAAGATATTAGCAGTAGCTTTAAGAAAATTAACATAAAAACACACAAAAAAACATTAGCCTAAGCGAGACTTCTTGTACTTTGCTACAATTCAAAAATGTAAAAGCAGTGTATTATTATTGAATTGAACACAACAAACTCCCAAGCAGTAGCAGAAAATGCAAGCGTGTTATCGCAAGAGGCACATCACTTACATTTGTCTTCGGCTCGTTTTCTCCTGCAAACGACGATGATGATAATGCAAACGATCAGCACCATGAGAATAGCTCCGACTATGATGGCTATTATGTAGATCCAATTGTCGTGCTCCATCTTCCCCCACCAGCCGATGTGCGCTGAAAGTTAAGAGACAGTTGTACTTGTGAGAAGACAAGCGAGGGAGAAGATCCACCTACCAGTCTACCGTCAGCACTAACTACTCGACTAATGACTAATGAGACAACGAATGAGCACTAACTAGGAATGGCGACATTTAAAACAGAATAACTACCACCTTGAGATTAAAAACTTCCAAGAGTTTGTTTACAAAGACGGGAATATATGATGACAAAGATGAGAGTATTTAACTAGGTATATTGATTGGAGGATAGACTGAAAAATAGTTTGATATGGATAAGAACATTAATTCGATCTACCGTCTTAGGTCCGTGATTAGGTCTTCAGTGTTATGAAGACAAGAAAGATGACAAGGTGAGTGAGTGTCTTTATTTCTTGCATTTGAAAAGAAATATAATTTAAGGTGGGAAGAAGTAAGAAATTGAACCTGCAAAACTGCACGCAAATTACTATTAAAACATGCTTCAGAGAAATATTTTTTTTAAATTATGGTGATATGTAATACAATCTGAAACAGTCAATAAAATTGTATTTAAAATGATGTGATATGACAACATGTTAACCGTAACAAGTCTTGAAAACCATCGTAAGCAATGCCTAACAATAAAGAGTCATTCAAAAATAGAACATAGCAGTAATGAAATGAATAATAATTGTATGATAGCCACAAATAGTACAGAGCTTTGATGAAACCGCCATCTAGAGAATTGTAAGAGAGGCCAAACGACTCTCAAGATGGCGGTGCTTTGATGTTTGCTGGAACGCCTGCTAAGGCCAGAGCGATGAGAAAGAAAGAGAGAAGGCAGTGTGTGTATGGTAGCCTCATGGCTAGAGAGGTGGATTGAAACATGCTGTCCGGACGATGCAACAAGCAATGCGCACGAGGCTCTACAGGAAAACAGTCATACCTGTGTCTCTGAACTTACTACTTTTCTCCTGGTAGGCTAAAAGCATGGGACAACATTCAAATCAGTATCACATGTCTGTGGTGAGGAACGTTTCTTTTAAGGTGGAAAACGCAAAGTAATAAAAATAAATTGGTAGAAACAAACATGTTATATTAACAAGTAGGTAGAACAGTGTGAGAACTTTTTAATTGATGAGCAAGGAACAAATGTGAGAATTAGACTTTTGAAATTGCCACAACAGACTTGGAATTAGTTATGTACCTACTACTAAGAAGATGGTAATTTGGCAAAATGTCAGCTTCCATCATCACTCGATCACAGAATTGTACCTAATTTAGAGACCTAGGAATCAGGCCAAATGCTAACAGCAAATTCACGTTACAGAATTTAAGAAATATTAATGGACAATCACTCGAAAATTTCACAATTTAGATTTACACATTCTAATTTTACGGAGCATCCGTCGAAGATATTCTATTTTTGCATCAAATGCATAATTCTCAAGTGAACATTGTTAGTATCAGGTTTTCTAGCAACTTACAAATATACAATAATAAATCCCCAGTTTGGAGGGATCCGAACAGGGATGAATTCAGATAATTTTCTCAAGGGTGAGATGAGAGGGGGGGGGGGGGGGCAAGTAAAATTTTAAGAATAATGTTCAAACCAGATTTTTATAATATGAAAAGTAACATGGGATAATATTTACACACATATATGCACGTAAACAATGTGGGGCCTAGAGGAGGGTCCCCAGCAACATGCAGACCCGGGGGGACTAGACATGGAACAATTTCAAATTTCCAAGTGGATTTGATGGGTTTCAGAATTTCTCCATGGGAACTCTAAATTTTGTTGAAATACTGTATTAAAAATCAAAATATTGCTTTCTCTATAGTTTTCCTCACATTTTAATTGAAATCTGTGTCATCATTGGAAAATCATTTTTGTGTAAGTTTCACTTCTTAGCAAACTTTTCATAAGTTGCAGATTAACCTCATTTTGCAATTCCATTCTAAGTGGGGAAAGAAACGTTGAATGTTATGATTATGACTTTGGGCATGTGCTTGAAAGCAGAGAGGTTGAAAGCCAGAAAGGTTGTACAGTTTTGAAATACATACGTATGTGTTTTTCTGAGTAAATGTACTGTTTTCCATATCAACTGGGATACAGTGGAATCAACACTACAAGAAAGGGGTGCACAAGTGCCATTTGATGTCAGTACAATGCAAGAAGACCATGGCAAAAACGCGGGTGATTTCAATGCTTTGAAAGCAACACAATCAGGGACTTGAGGCATTATCAGGGTGTAGAAAGATGATAGAAGGGAAGACAAAGACAGAAGAGAGAAAAAAACCAAACCACACATTCAAAATTACAGTCTCGTGAGAATTAAACCCACCAAAAATGTAAATAAAGCATTATATTCAGCTAAGCAATCTACCAGGTTTAAAACACATCACATTGGAACACTGATATTTACAAAATTAAGGCTACTTTTATTGTGTTTCATTTATAGTTTCTACTTTAAGAAAGTCCACAGCAAATTATTTAACATTGAGATACTGAATTAGACTGAGGAATTAAAATGGGGTGCTTTCACTTGTTATAGATAATGACTTAGTGAAATCATGTGTGTCTGGAAAGCTACATGATCGGAATACTCTTACCTGTGACGTCTCTCTCGCACGGTATCGACATCCCCACGCTGTTGTTCGCGAAGCACAAGTACGTGCGGAAGTTCTCCACGCGAGTCTCCAGAGTCAAGTAGCTCTTCAACTCCTTCTTCTCGATGTTCTCCTCTATCGTCTCGTTCTCGTTCTTGATCTTCCAGGTGAAGTCCACGTCGGTGGGATTGGCGTGCGCCGAGCAGATGAGCACCAACTTGCCGTCCATCTCGCTCTGTGAGATCCCGCACTCGGGCTTGACTGCGGGCATAACGGAACACGTTTCTAAAGAGACAGGCACTTTCATACCAAGACCAATCAATCGGTTGGTCACTGTTGCTACCGCCATCGCATTTGAGCTTAACATGTCAACTTATTTCTAAAAAGTAGGAATAAACTTCTTCCGACTGTCAAAATAATGCTACTCCACGCGTTAAGTTTTATGTACTCTCAAACATGGTGGCGCCGTCCAAGCGGGAGAAAGTTTTGCTATAGCCCTATTGGCGTTTAAAATCAAATGAGTCGACATCTGCAGGCTGCTTTGCCAACTAACCTATCTAGGTGAAAAATCTTTTGTTTTTCATTTGTTTTCACCTGTCAATGGATATTCAACCGGTGAATTTACGTATTTAAAAGCAAACTAAAAGCAGCAAATCGATACTGTAGTGTTCCTCAATGTTCAAACAAAGAATCAACAGCTGCAGATGGAGTCTCCTTTCATTTATTCCCGAAGGACGCTGTACGGGAGAAACAATCATCTTCAATCTGCTTTGAAGATTGGCAAAAGGGTTTCCAAAATGCATGTTAGCTTCATTATTCTATGATGTTAGTGTGTGGGGAACATTTCAAAGCAGATAACTTATTTTACTCTGGTAAAACTAGTAAATTATATTGTTTTGATATATCTGAAATAAGTTCATAAATCGTCAATGAAGGCTGCTCTAACCCGAAAACACTACATAATTTCTATACACCTTGTCTATACTACACAGGACAAGTGCTGCTACCTAACCAGGTTTTAAACGCCAATAGACAAGATTGTTGCCGACAAAATCAACTAGGTTTCTTTTAAATTAGGAAATTATGAAATGATTTGTTGTTGAATAATGAAACTTAATGTGACATTCTTCAAGGCTTGGCTTGCTTTGTATCAACTCACAAAGAACATTGATTTTGGTCTTCTGCATGATGCTTCCGTGTCTGTTGGAAGCCTCGCAGATGTAACTGCCGCCATTCTTCCTCGTCATGGCGTGGTTGAGTGTCAAGGAGCTGCTACTGATGACCACATTGTTGCTACCCTCCTGACGCCAGAGGTATGTGGCTTCCGGAGAACCCTTGGCGGAGCACAGCACGGTCTCTGGCACGTGGCCTTCGATCACGTTCACCACCTTGTTGGACACCTCAATCTTCTCGGGCGGATCTGAAGAGAAAAACAGTCCGGTACAGCAAACCTACACTGGCACGTGACAACCACAGTATGTATATTTATTGCCATCCCACACAATGACAAGAAACAACAAAATTACCATTGCGCAGCGCAGCACATTGTATCTCATCTACCTAAAAAGGATTTCACTATTTGAGCCACCAAAGTTGTAATTACCTACTGCTTAAATAAAACAGGTTGATAAGTGACCGACTGCAATGCAAGACAAAAGTTACATTTATGTTATTCTTGGATCATTATTCCCCATTAGATAATCGTTACCTACTTTTCATTTGCCTAGTCTACATGAATCCTTATGAGCCCTCAACATATTTAAAATATTAATTTTAATTTTCCTCAAATAATTTGTGATATGAAGAACTTTTTTAAAACAATTTTTAGTTCTCTAAAGAATTAGGTACCCCTCGTTGTCATTGAATGAAAGAATACCATAGTACACATTAAATCATGAACAAAGATCATGGACTTACACTCTACACCGAAGCGTGTGGTGCTCTTGACCCCGGGCCCGACGGGGTTCGTGGAGCTCTGACAAGTGTAGGTGGCGCTGTCGTGGATGCGATCCAGCTGACCGTTGGGCCACGCCGACATGTTCCACATGAGCGTGGACATGATGGACTCGAAGTCGTTGGTCCGCGTGTCGGGCGGGACCAGAGTGTTGCGCACCGTGTACTGAGCGTTCTCCTGGCCGAGGTGCAGGAGTTGGTCGTTCTTGAACCACTGCACGCTGCACAGCGGGGAACACTCCACGCGGCACGAGATGTTGATGTGCTGCGCGCTCAGCAGGGCGCCGGTGTAGGGCGGCAGGCGCTCGATGAACAGCGGAGGAGCTGTCAAACACAGCGTAATTATCAACATTGCTTACAAGGATTCATAGTTTCCATCGTGTATTAGGTCATATATCTGCTTGAAACATCTTACCTAGGTAAGTACCTTTTTTATTTATAAAGCACCTCTCCAAATATACTACGTGGAGTAGGATTAAGTGCTCAACAACCATATAACAACAATCACAAAAAATACAACAAAAATACTTTTAATCACAAAAAAATATACAGGTAGGAGGTTATGAAATATTTTGCCATCCTCTGGAAATTGTTTTTCTATTCCTAATAATGATCAATGCTTAGTGCAAATTTAAAAACCAACTGAAAACTATATTGGCAAAGAAATGTGAATGGGTACCTACTCCTGTTCAAAATGCACAAACTGAGTGGCTAAATTATAGGTGACAGCTAACAAGTAAGGGTTGTTATTGTTGGCCTTGTTTTCCTTTGTGATCAGCTTTTGATCGGGACCTTCCCCAAAGCAAGTAAACGTGTGTGCTTACCGAACACCTCTATATAGACGGTCGCCGACTCCCCTTCACCACCCTCGTTGTGTGCCAGGCACGTGAAGTTGGACTCGGTCTCCAAGGTGACGGGATCGATGGTCCAGTTGGCGGAGACGACATCTTGGATGAGATGAGTGCCACGAAGCCAGCGGAATGTGGTAGTGTCCGGTCGACCGGCATCGTCCACGCTGCAACTCAGCGTCACCGAGCTCCTCTTCACGACTCTCGTGGGCTCGAAGATCAACGACGCAGAGCCAGGAGGATCTGGAGACAGATTCAGTTACACACGTCATTGAGGTAATTCAGTTTACAATGTGTATTTTAGCAGAAAAAATCATCATCTTCATCTGTAAATTTGTAAGTAGGTACCTAGGTACCTACCTTCTGTCGAGATCGGTACATAAATCTGTTAGAAACGATGTAGGTATAGTAGGTACCTACTTACCAACCTATCAATACAATAATTATAAAATAAGTTTAGATTGGTACACAAATTAAATTACAATTCAAAGACATTCCAAATTCCAAATTTTCCAAATTTTTAATCTGTTGCACTAATATACACTCTGCATCAATCTCTGCATCCACAAACCTTCTGTATCTCTTCATTGCTCTATTTATTTCCCACCATCTAACACGTTCCCAAACCTAGTAAACCACCTTATTTATTGACCTTGTTGAGAACAAAGTGACATTTAAAACCATCCTCCCCTCAGCCCCTCCCCCATCCAAACCAACACAACAACAGGAAGTTGTCATCACGCTCAAACACCTCACTACTCCACGTGGTCAACTTGAAGACATGGTCAGTCTTTTACTCGATTGATTTTAGTGCAAATCAAATATTAAAATTAATCAAAAAAATTAGGTTTAGTAAATAAGTGAGAAAGTCGTTCAGGGCAAATAAGAATCTAACATCTTATATTCTAATGGTTGAAACAGATATTCTCATATTTTCACTCACTAGTCACTTCTTTCTTATTGCAGGAAAACTAATCTTTTCTCTTTTGAATGATCAAAGACGGAGACTTACAATAGACTGTGAGCTCCTCGTCAGCCGACAGCGGCCCCCATCCCGCCTCGTTCATGCCTTCGCACGAGTAGTTGCCATGGAAGCTTCTGCCCACCACCTCGAGCAGCAGCTTGCTGGGGTCGATGTCGCAGAAGGTGTAGTCGAGCCCGCGCGTGGAGTTCCCACAGTCGGGCAGCTCCTTGAGCAGCTCGCCGTCCAAGTACCAGCGCACCGCCAGCAGCAGGTCGGGGTTGCCCGACTCCACCTTGCACATCAGCGTGATGTTGAGGCGGTCCAGCTCGCGCACGGGAGTCGGCGGATCCATCTGCAGCTTCACGATAGGCTTGACTGTGGACAGACAAATGTTCCGTGACACACTGGTTCCGGGGTGTTTCCCTTAAAAGTGTAGGGGACAAAGCCACAAATAATTTTTTCTCTTAGGTACTCGTTTTGGCAGGGAGTTAATATTAGAGACTTTTTTCGACGTGAACAGTGACTTTTAAATGTACTAAGTCAACGTTAGGATGGAAATTCAAGATTATTATACTTTTATTCTACAGATCCGAGTATTTAATGTCACATAACATAAATAATACAAATAATCGGCAGATGAATGTGCGATTCATGGATCTCATTTTCTTAGTACACCGTTAATTGTTAGAAGACGTATTCTTCGATTTTCCCCCTCTGTTGATTATTATTTCAACTTTTGGGTAGGTAGGTACTCACAGAAGACTGCGACGTAAACGACGTCGTCGGACTCTCTCTTGCCGACATCGTTCTCCAGGAGGCACGTGTAGACGCCCTGGTCGTAGCGCGTCGAGTTCTTGATGAGGAGCGTCGTCTGGTCGACGGTGCTGCCCTCGTAGTGCTCGGTGTTCGTGTTAATCTCCTGCCCGTCGCGTAGCCTGTAGAAAACAGAGAAAACACACAATAGTTTCAGTTTCAGTTTCAGTTTTATTTCCAATTATTTTACATAGGTAGGTACATAAAACAATGACCCTTGAGTAGCAAGCTCTCATGTTTAGGGTATGTGGAAATGTACAAGTGATGAATCACATTATACTGCACTTCTATATTCTATTTACTACTACTACTATTGTTATTAAATGGTAATTAATTAGTAATACAATGCATAACAATAACAGTTGATACGGACGAACTTAATATTAGGAATATTTAGGTATCTAATTTTCTAGATATCTAATTTTTCTATCTTTATCACAGAATACTGCAACACAGCAACAAGCTGTATGAACACAGCTTCTTGCATACTAAGCACGGGCGCATGATGTGGAGATGTGCAAGTTGCAAATAACAAGCTAAATATTATTGCATTGCATTGAAGAAGCTTGATTGAAGAAGACTGCTTGAAGAAGGTGGTGTTGCACTCATATTAGAGTGCCGTGCTTGTTGATCTTATAATACAAAATTGTATTTTTCCTTTGGTCACAGTTGCGTCATGTTTTCTAAATTTCATTATAAATTATCACATAAGTATATAGAGGGCCGTGCCGTTTTCATGGATCTTATTTTTAGAAATGTGTAATTTTTTCTTTGGTAATTGTTGCGTCATGCTCTCTAAGCTTCCTTAAAATTATTGCATACATAGAGGGCCGTGCCTTTTTCATGGATCTTATTTTTAGAAATGTGTATTTTTTTCTTTGGTAATTGTTGCGTCATGCTTTCTAAGCTTCCTTAAAAATTATTGCATATATAGAGGGCCGTGCCTTTTTCATGGATCTTATTTTAGAAATGTGTAATTTTTTCTTTGGTAATTGTTGCGTCATGCTCTCTAAGCTTCCTTAAAATTATTGCATACATAGAGGGCCGTGCCTTTTCCATTTCATGGATCTTATTTTAGAAATGTGTATTTTTTCTTTGGTAATTGTTGCGTCATGCTTTCTAAGCTTCATTAAAATTTATTGCAATATAGAGGGCCGTGCCTTTTTCATTGTATTATGAAATGTGTATTTTTTCTTTTGTTCTTTTAGTAGATTTTTTTTCTTTGGTTGTAGATGAAACTTTTTAAGAATGCTATGAGATATATTATTTTGTGGTGTCGTGTAATCGTTTATTTGTTTCGTGTCCGTATGTACGACAAGTACCTAGAGGTACCTACTTAGATTATCTACTTGAAAATAAATATCAGACTTTTCACATTCTTCCATTCGATGCCAACTGCAACTGTGTGTTGTAGAATGCGAGCAGAAAACCTCGTGGAAATCAAGTTCTCGTGCTTCCCGCAACCTTGACAGCTTGTGTAAAAAGAGTTGTGAAAAAGAGTCGAGACCTCCCGCCACGCGTCGCGTGAAAAACAATACAATCTGCGCCAAGTTCCACGCGCTTCCTGGAGCACTACCACCCACTGCTAACTTTATTCGTTCCTCCGTCGCTTGCCTTGCCGTTATCTGTCATTATCATGGCGAGCAGTCCGACGACACAAGTCTTATCAACAGTGGCGCGTGAAGATTTTAGCGTCGCACAGATTTAACTGTTTGTTTTTCCTCATTATTTTTCTAACCTCGTTTTTCACCACTGTGTAAACAAGTTGCAAGCTCGGTCGATACACCAGCATGTTATAGTTTTAGAGTTCAAATATAGTAATCTGTTCCATCTACAATAAAACTTCGTCTACTGAAAATGATTAGAAACGAGTTCTTTTTGAGCGAAATTCATCAATTTAAATTCTTACATTAATCAGTACAATAGTCTTTCATGTCCATTTTTCAGTAAGTCAGCTCATGTCTGTCTACATGCTACTTAGGCTTAAGGTTTCCAATGGGATTCAGGTAGGTATCAATGCCAAGCCACAAAAGTGCTATCAATTTGGTTAGCAGATGGATTACAAGAGGGGACAATTCGCAATACATAATCTTCAATTGTCACACACAAAAAAAGCAATTCGTAGCAATGTCGACCGAAAATCAGAAAATGTTCAGAACTATACTTTTGCTTAATACATCTACTTATGGGACGAAGGATTGTATAATTCTTACATTGATGGATGCGAATGAAACCAATATAAAGGTAAAACCGATGAATTACACGACAGAAAAACGTCGAGACTTGTATGTTGCTCTAGTAACAGAAACCTCCCCGCTAAGTTGTCTAATAATCTACATTCTCGTATGTTCTGTTTAATTAATTGTACGCTTTTGGTCGTTGTTTTGTCGACCACCTCGCCGTCACTCGTCCGATCCAGCCGCTTTTATCAGCAACATGTATGGACCGAGTCGCCGTGAGTGGGTGCCACACAAGTAGACGTTTCGTTTATTTGTTACAAAACGTTATGTGAGGAACATGCTCTCCACAATCAGTGGGTGTTTTCAACGTTAAGTTGACTAAGCAGTCGTTTACCAAGCGTTTTGCGTGCTAATTGATAAGAATTAGCTTAAAACTCTCTTTCTGCTTCTTATGCTTAGAAATATTTCAACAATAAAATGCTTTGCTAAGCAATTATTAATATTAACTTGGAATTTATTCTATTGTCTACATCCCTACAATATTTTCTTAGAATATACATTTATTTTTTAACTTGCTTTGGGAGTGGACTCCCAAACAACTGGTACTGAAACATATGACGTTTTCCTAAAACGTATCGCATAAGAATACTTCGCAAATATAATTCCCTCCATATTTGTTTAATTTCAACCTTCTAGAAATTAATTATATTTCCGACGTTTTAAACATCCCAACAATACAGTTAAATTACCTACATGCCTCTATTATTTAGTTAACTATCTGAGCCTAAACTAAACTTGGCTCTTGCCCTATCGCTAATTAGTTCGCAAGGATATCAAATCAATCAGCTGGCTACCAAACTATTACAAATTATGACATTAATTATTATGGAATAGCTTTGCACATCATTTTCACATTTGCACGAAACTGGCGTGCATCACCAATGGGCGCTTGTAGTGCTATCTGGCGTACTTAGGAGCAACTAAAGCACCGTTTTATGAGAGTCAAGTTCCTCCAGGGAGTAGACAAATAGGGGCATTAAAATTCATGATAGCGAATGCATAATCTAACCCGGACGAGCCTATTGTTGTTGTAAGGATACAAGTCAGTAACAGGACGATCTAATTTCATTTGAGTTCCCAGAATGAAAGAGAATCGCTCGTAGTAAAACGGATATTATATGAAGTGGTCATTATTAACATTGTTATAGGGACCGCCATTTATGAATCATGACAAGAATTTAATAATTAATGATTCAATTCACTTGTGATACTTCGCCTGATATCTAGCTATTAGCCTGGTACTGACTAGGTAAATTAATTATGCTTTGTAGTACTTGTAACCACATCAAAATAAAAACCAATTAATTTGATTCTCTACTTCAAACGATTTTGTATACAATTACATCAAATGTATTCTTCAAAATATGTTAGTTTCAGGAATTTCAAAATGTCTGTTATAAATAATAGAGCTATGCGGTGTGAGTTTTTGCAACAGAATAATTGGAATTAACACCGAAATACTTTTTTATAGGTTATTTAAAAATACAAATATAAAATATTTAAATTTTGAACACTACGCAGTTGCCTTATTCACAAAACCACAATATAAATAGTTTTCTAGTAATAATTTGCAACTAGTATGCATGTGAATTGGTACGATGTCGGCGCGGTATAATCCGACCGCATGGCTGGATGCTGGCGCCCTCGCAGTGCGGCGGCGGCGGTGTAAACTACGACTTACAGGGATTAAAACTCGGCGGCGGAAACCTCCGGCAAAGTTACGCGGGATTAGAGCAAGACGTGATAACGATACGCTCGCTCCACACGCACACACAGGACGGACTAAGCTGATGAGAACACTTAAACAGATCAGGCGTGTAGCATTGCTCTCCGATTGGTGCGAGACTACGAATACGTAAACCGCACGTTTTTGTTTCGGAAATATTGTTCTGTGATGTGCTACAAACGAAAATGAGTGTTAGCAAATAATGTCTGGAATTGTGAGTCATTTTACTAAGATGACACGATAGTTCTGATAACGCATCCCGCAATACGTACATGTGTTGCGGGATGCATTCTGAGACCGGCTCCTCCACCGCCGATACTCGTCTTTTGAGCGTCACGCTCAACGAAAGATAGATCGAAAGTGACTTTAAAGTGAATCAATCTCCGGATTCTTTATAGAAAACAAAATTTAAATTAATTTCTGTTGTTGCAGAGTGGAGATGAAAGGTGGGATTTTCTTGAAGCATTTTTATTTCAAAATTGTTATTTCTTTTGTGATACAAGTCAAAGAAAATACTGTGTTAACTTGTGGATACTGGTTAAGGATTTCGAGTCAGATTTTTTGTAATTCCCACGGCTCGGGGCTAGCGGCCATGATAATGTTATTAATTCTGGTTCAAATATTTCAAAGCATATTATTCTACCATTATTTCTTAAAAGTATCTGTAAACAGCTCGGTAACTAAACGTCACAACAAAATTAATTTTGATGAAAAAATCTACCCCTTCAGGTGATTCAACAACGTCGTACCGACGCAAAGTGTGCTATTAATAATTCCACAAGAGGCGGTTCGAACATTCTGAAGTCTGGAGGGCAATCTGTGCTTATAGGAAGTAGAAATCGTTACAATCTGTGCAGTCAGCAATTCATACCAATGATTAACCAATTATGTAACCGCAGGCCAACTGCGTGTGTCAACTTGATAAAGCGAAGTGGGCGCAAGAAAATGCGCCTCACGGATTCATTTATCTTCATATTCGGCCAGTTGTGTTGAGTTTAATGTGATAATTGAACATGTTATGAGTTATGACATGGAGAGAGAGAGAGAGGGGGGTGGAAGGCTCCTGACGTCATCAAAAAGGCGCACACGGAGCCGAGAAAAAAACCGAGAGACTTCTGTTTCCACTGCCTGAAGCAATGGCTTAATCAGGTCCGTCTCTCTCTCTACAAGCAATCCAACATCGCCTGGACATTCTAGTTAGCAGCCTGGCGGACGTTTTTACTTGCGGTCCTTCATTACTACCTCTTGCGCGCGCTCTCGCGGCTCTGTTTGTCATCCGTGGGCGAGCGACGCGTAGGAAGAGCATATCACTATAGTTAAACATATTATCTGCTGGGCTGAACGTTACGCATAAATCTACACACTTTTGTACAAGTCAGCGAGACCAGACGTCAACGTCACCTCTAGCTGATATCTAAACATTTTCATGTAATCCCTTTCGGAGGCAGAAGTAAATTTATAGCGCTTTTGGAATTATTTCTCTAACCGTGGAATATATACACAATTGCGTGCACATTGTATTTGTGTAATGGTCGAAGCGTCGTAGGTAATAGGAAACACAGTCAGAGCACAAAGATAAAGAAGTTAGAAGTGAAATAGGGAGTTTGGAGGAGAGAAAACCAATAGAAGTTCAAACATGCTACACATTCACAATGTCCAGTTAGAAAGAGAGAGCGAGAGAGAGAGAGAGAGAGGGTTTGAGCGTCGTAATGCTCCGTTTTTTATACTTATAGAGTCCAGTCCCGGGTCAACTAATTTATAATACCGGATCGTTTTCTGTTCAAAGTATCGCGGCAATGCATTAGAGTTTCGAACACGGATAGCGATTATTCAGCCGGCCAGGGTGGTACATAACTCATGCAGAAACGCCGAGCGGTCGAATCTCGACCTCAGTGCGAGAAAAATACACGTTCGAACAAATCGCTGCTTTCCACTTGGTTTCATTGCTCACATGTTAGGGCTGCCTTCAAATAGAATCAACACATTTCTGCGTGGGGAAAATTATAACCTCGGATGGACAGTTTGCGTAATCAATGTGAAGTATCTATCGGGTGAAAATTAAATCGCGGCTGTCGATTACTAGCATAATCAATAGATATCATTGGCGTTGTTATCTGATATGTAAAGAGATAAAATATTATTTGTATTTCATACCATATTTAGTTGAAGTGGTATTTACGTTCAAAATCTGTATGATTATTTAAACTGTAGGTATACCTAATAAGAAATAATTCTAAAATCAGATACAATAAAAAAAGTTGAAAAGAAATACTCCTCATTTATTAAGATGGAAGTTTCTTAACAGGACATCCCCGAGGATGGCTCAAATGCCAATGATTTATGTAACTGGGTCACTGTGGGTCATCGAGGCAAAAGAAACAAGACGGCTTTCCTCTCGCATAGTGCATCGCCAGTCTCAATAATCTGAAATCAATTCTTTTTGATTATGAGATATGAAATATTCGGGGAGACGAAGAGCCCTCGAGACGTAGTGCCCAGGCAGGTTCGGGGGCAAATGTCAATAATTGGAGCAGAGAAAGAACACGAGCAAAAAAATAATTACTAAAGTAATTTCACAAATTAAGAGTTTAAGTTGGTTGTATAAGGGACTGCTTTCTTTCCTTAGATAATTCGAAGCATTAAAACAAAGCAATAAAAGAGAATCCTGTGTGGAAATTTCTTTAGAATCGCTCTTGTAATGCTGCCCTGGAGCGTGTATTATTCTTAACTGGATTTACATATTGTATTACGACTTGTATTGGATGTTATGATAAGAAGTATACCTCCATTAGCTCTAATAGCAGTCACTTTTGCTTGAAACTGCAAGCTTAATCCTCCCCTGCAGCCGGGAATCTCTGATGATTACCTAACGTGGCATAATTACACAAGAATACGCCATGAATTCCATTACATACCTGAAAACTTTCTAGGGATCGTAGCACGTTAGTTTAATATGCAGCAGCGTTGAAAGAGTTTCATAAAACTATGAATTATTTCATAACCCAGTAAATAATTGACCAATCTTCCGCAAAAATTGCAAAGTGGATTCTGGAAAGAGGCACTTGAAGAGTTTTATTAATCAAAGACTTTTAAACTGTAAGTGGATAAAGTTTGATAAGAACCAGAAATCTGTGAGAAGCGTTTAAAAGAATAAGATAAACTTAGAAAGAGAATGGAAAGTTGAACAATTTGAATAGACAAGACTGTAACTTTGTCATTGGAGGGGTTCTCGAGTAGTTTCCGCTACTTTTGAATGATACAAATAGACGCTTCTTTATTTTATATCTCTCCGTTGTATTTGGGAGTAATGAGGCGTGCGGGGTACCCGTAAAAAACTGTACAGATTTCTTCTTTTATTCCTTGGACCGTTCTGTTTAATAGGCGCCGCTATAAATATCATCGAGTGATGTCTTTGGGCCGGGGAAACGCCTTGCCTCGTACGCGTAAAGAATGAAAGAAGTCGCGATTTGAAATTCAACGGACTGGAAATCCAAACGCCCAAATCGCAGTAACTCAAGATATACCCAACTAATACCGTGTTACAAATCGTGTTTCCTACCAAACGACAGAAACATTATAACTCTGATTTAACCACCCTCTCTTTAATCCACGGAGTAGACAATTTAGTTTTTTGAATCTGCCCCATTTTTTGTTTTTAATCCAGCGTAGTATTCCTGTATTTTGTTTTACAAAAAAAAAACTCTATTGGAAAGATATATGAAAATTGGAAAACAATGCGCTACTCCATCACACCTTTGGGGGATGAGCCGTTTGTATTAATCGCCCGCAAGGGGAAATAGCAGAAAAAGATCGGCTCTTTGCTGTGAATTACGATAATGTAATTTCGTTTTCAATAAACATTACATTATCATATACCAACTGACTTTACCAACTTTACCAACTGAAAGTTAAAACACGTCATTATGTGCCAAAGAGAAACTGACTCAAATACGGCTCATCCACCATGACATAAAACATGATAAAGTTGACAACATAAACCTCTAATCAAGCCTCAAGTTATCTCTTTACAAGAAATCTTAGTACATCGTCAAAAGTTGCAAACAACAAGCCTCATTTTCAAGGAAAATCCACTTTATAAAAAATGTTTCACAGTAACCTACATCCGACCTCGCTTTCTTCGACAAACTTCCACTGGGTTAAGCTTTAAGATTGTTGGTGTTTATGTCTAGTCGCAGCTCGATGAAGGCGTCGCGGCGTCGACGACGCCGGGGCACGTCGTTCTCATTGGACATTTAATAAACTCGATGAGACTGGAATCGCGATAGGCAGCGAATTGACTGGGAGAAACTTGGTAGCTGGAGAGTTAATGATTCAAGAATCAATGTGCTGACTGCAGTATTGTGTCTACTCAATTTAGAAAATTAATACATCTGTTGAACTTTTGTCCGAAGAGAATTGTCGAATCTCAGCGCTCGACGTAATGAATTGAGAAAAATCCCAAAAGTTTCATCAGCCGCCCTTCAATGAAGTTTGAACGTTTTATAAGAGAAAAACTGGATGTCGGTGTCCAATCATAGATTTTATCCATCTGCGATTAAACTTTTGTGGGACGTATCGATAATTTCAACAGTTCGAAAGAATCGTAAAAGCGAAAATCGTATCTCTGTCACAAATATCTTTTCTCTCACGATGTTTGACACAAACCATCTTCTGGACGATATCGTCAGAGTTTTACGAAGATGTCTGCCAATACGAGAACTAAATTAAATACTTCAAAGTAAATAAATGTAAAAAGAAAAGTATCAGTCGATCAAAACCAAGCTAAACAAATTAAAAATTCTACCCAGCGGAGTGTGAATAGCGGACAAAATACCCCTGGTTTTATATAAACGTATTGAAGCGAACCCCCCTTTCGTTAAATAACCGCTCAATCATACTGAAGGTTTTCGAAACATATCGGAGTTGATTCCCCAGGTTATCAGAAAACTTACTGAAGAATGGAAAACTGGGGCAGATACATGATATAGAACTTCTCTAGTTCCATACCAATTCCTAACAATAATTACGAGAATAATCCCTGCTGTTATTCAGAAGTAGCTCTGCATTCAATAAGCACCGGATTGAATAACGCCAGAAGTATGTTGATTTGCAAATCAGTGGACCATAACGCCATGGTGCCCTTCTTATGTAATCAAGTTATTTAATCATACCTACAAATGCATATTAATTTAATCTTCATTCTGCTAGGTAACATCCATTATATTGTATTTTATATTTACAAATAATTTCTTTACGAACGAAGATTTTGAGCTAAAAAATTAATGATCGATTTTCCATAAAATAAAATAATACTATAGTCAGGACGTATCGTAAAAGCAGATGCATTTTACTTAAAGGCACAAGATTTATGTGTACCCCAGTCTACGGAGTCCAGGCCGTGAAAAGTGATATATTCTCAGTCACGAGACTGGAGCTCATGTTCTGCTGGATGCTTCAGTGGCTCTAACTACAGAGGGAGAGATGAAGTCATAACACTCTCGGATGCTGCTCCGGAGCCCACGAGATCGAGAAGGTCGTTGCGGTTTGTAATAGCACGAAACTTGGGATCCGATCGATGATATTGTAAAACACCGTGGGCTATGGATGGGTGGAGAATTGAGATTGACGAGGCGCTGAAATATGATGTTATACCTAAATAGGTGTTATAACCTGTGTAAATATAAATCGTTCTGCGAGACAAAACTATATAGTAACATTTTGGAATGCAATCAATGTTGTGACATTAATAATTAAATCAATAATTCAGTGATTGTAATATTGTATTATTTAAAATACCTACTTATTAAAACAATACTTACAATGCAATTCAAGCTCCAATCCATTATCTATTTTTGGCTCTGTTGTCCAAAGAAACTCATCATAACCAGTTCAAAACTGGTGTGAATACATACTTATTTTGGTTTTTCAAATAACTGATTGGAAAAACACTTGAATAAAATACTATTTTTCAATTCTTTTGTCAACTTTAAGTCATCGTAAATAAATTTTAGTTTATATCTAAAATGCAACAACTTCATTACGACATCGTTTGAATGACACTTGTAGAGATTTTCAAATTAATCGGTTGTTGTGGTCCTGACGATGGAAGTAAAACTGAATTGAGTGAAACAAAACCACGATCAAAATAAACATAGTTAGTTATTTTCCTTTCAATTATCTTTGATGTTTGTTGGGTTATCCCTAATTGAGTTTACACACAAGACTCTAGTTCCACTATTTGTCTTGAGTGCACTTCAAATGCAACTACACTGTCTGTGTCATCACAATCACCAACTAATTGAATTGAGATTCAGAGTGCATTGGAAAGTGAGGTATGGCAGTGAGTGGGGTTAGCAGGTCTGATTGTTGAATATCAATATCAAGTATTTATGCAAATCAATCGGAGCGTATTCGTGAGTGAGTGGGAAAGTGAGATCATGTGTGTTCGTTCAACACGCTGTCAACATTAATATGTCATTTGATGATCAATTATTGACCGGCGGACAATTGTAACAATGTGGCGGGAGCTCGAAAATATACACTTTGAACGATTATCCTGACTTGAAAATAAGTCAGATATTGAGCCTGGATGCGTTTATGAGATACTACACTCTCCAACTCGATTCATTTCTATATTGCATGATTGTTAATGACTCTCATTACTTTTTGCTCCTGCTGAAATACCTAATAACTTCAGTGTTTTACTTATCTTATCTCGGTTTGCAGCAGTCGTTACTGCAATAAATTTGCTATTTAACATTATTTTCAAGTCACTCGTTCTGCTATTTGTCGGCGATGTCGTCACTCGTCTCGCTATTGGTTTCTAACGACGAAACTCGTCTTGCTATTCGTTTACGATGACATCACCACGTCAGTTTACCTCACGAGGCGAATATCTCGAGACATTGAGACCGCCAACAGCACTTAGCTCGGTGACTATAGTTCCTCAAATGATTACACGGGAGGTAAATACTCCTCATAACTAAACGATAATACCTAGTACACGGTGTGCGAAAGGTTGACATTGCCAGGGGCTCGTTGAAGCAGTGTGAGATAATGCTTGGAACTCTGAGATTACACGGAGCAGTCGTCAATGAGGATGAAGTAATCTGTTATATGGCCACACCTTCGGCGGTACTCGCCAGTGGTTTATTTGGGAGGCTGGGTCGCGGCTTATGTGTCAGATGTCATGGGAGCCAGGAGCTCTGATTACACTTTCCCGAACTTCCGGAGCTGCCAAACGGACAAAATGCGGCAAATCAAATGTACTACGTCTCTGAACACTGTAATTAAATCTTAATCTACCTGCGTTTTCAAGGACAGTACCTGTACAATTTACCTATCCATCATCGAGTACTAAAATTCAAGTTAGATTTAAACAAATGGGAACTCTCTACATTTTCTACTGTTTTGAATCATGTCGCGCGTAAGTTGAACGAGTCCCTGGCAACGAAGAACTACCATGGCACAACCGTGAGCACTACCATTATTCTATGGCACTACCGTGAGCAGAGTTGAAGCGCCGGACCACCGATCCCACTCAGCCTCCGTGATGTAACCCCCCCCCCCCCCTCCCTCCCTCCCCACAAACCCTCATCGACAAACTGGTACATAAGTCCCACAAGTATTATGGCTTTTCTAGATTTTAGAAAACTCTTGAAACTCATTCAACAAAATATTTCTAAAAAAAACTAAAACGTATTTGAACTGATTGCCTTCAAATTCGTGGATTACGAATAACTACACTATACTCTCCCATGGCCCTCTTCTCCTATCAACTACTTTGCCCTTCTTGTCCTTCCAGTTTCTTGCTTCTTGTCTCACTCTGGTGACGAAATCTTCAACGTAAACATGGATGGATCACTGATTGCTGATGCCATTGGCAGTTTCCATATCCATTGGACGACATTTTCATGCGACATAACTGGTCGTTTAGTTGAATTGAGGAACGCTGCCACAGGAATGGCAACACAATATAAATGCTATGCTGTGTACATTTAAAAAGTATTATGAGGAACAAAATAAATGTTTATTTTTTGTATTAAATAAAATAATAATAATAATTAAGTGTCACAAAGTTCTTCACAGTATCCTTTACAGATTTCGCCCGTAATTCTTGTTTTACAGGTAGAATGTTTTCATCAAATATCCAAATCTATGCAAGAATATGCAACCAATATTATATCTTAAAACGAGTAAATTAGACGAATCGCGCTCGATATCTCGACGGAAAAATCAACTTTTTTGTGTACAGAAAACTGAAATTTTGTTACTCAATAAATAATCCCTCTGAACTTGATACTCATTATTAAGCCTATATTCTCAACGGAGCCGAGGCTCCACTAGTGAGAATGTAATAAAGAAGGGAGGAGAGGAAACCCGGTACCGGCATGTAGCCTACTCCTGACGAAAGATACCAAGGGGACCAACGGCTTAACGTCCCTTCCGAAGGACGGTGTAACATTCACAGCACGGGCCTCCACAACCCACGCCGTCGAGAGACTGATAACAGGTGGAGAGAGGTCGTCACACTAACCCCCAAATACCCCAGTCTCTCTGGCCCAACGGCAGCAACCTGGCAAGGCAGAGTTGAATGGTCACCCATCCAACCGCTGACCGCGCTCAATGTTGCTTAACCTCGGTGATCTGACGAGAACCGAGGTATCCAACACACCAGCCGTTGGGTTGTAATGTGATGTGGTATTAAAGTGACTCCCCGGTGACAGAAACGGTTAACGATCTAATGGGGAACGACGATATCAGACCAGTGTTTTTTACGACACCTAGCGGAGAATAGAGCGGCCATTGCTTCCAGAGATAAGCGTAATATTCCATCATCGTTCTCGTCTTTGTCTACAATGCTCGCTACACTCAGCTTTACTCGCAACAACTCAACAATCGATAAATAAGGTGGAACTCTTAATGGCTCTGGATAAGCTGCTGCCTCTTCGAAGGCGGTATCTTTTTTGTCGCCCTTTTCTTAATGTAATGAGATTTATGAACGGAGAATCATTCGGGAATATATTTTCGAAAGCCTGGCTCTATTGCAAACGGCTATCTTGAAATGAGCTCCACTACATTGACTAAATAGGTAATTAAGTTTGGAAAAGGTTCATATTGAGTTTCCTTATTATGTGGGTAAAAATATTATTACCATTCTTATCTGATTCGAACAAAATGTTCTGCGCCAAATAGTTCAATATTTTTACACTGTTTTATCAGATATAGGCACAATGAATGGTATCTTATTAACCAACATAATATGTTGGTTATTAAGATGCCATTCATCAAGCGTACTTCAACAAGCGTACTTGGTGTAATTTTAAAATATAAATAAAGCAGCATTTTATATTAATTTATAACACAAGTGGCCACTGCAGTCTTCACACGCATATAGTTAAAATGTCGTTAAGTCACGTCTAATGTGCAATTTGTGCATATTATGAACGTGTAAATATGTACAGTCAGGGAAACTAGATGGTTCATACTCTGCCTCTCTCTGACCCATATAAAACAAGTTTATGTTATGGGTCAGAGAGAGGCAGAGTATTAACCATCTAGTTTTCCTGACTATACTCAGGCTGGTGATTTTTGACCACATAATTAATAAAGAGGTAACAGATGAAATAAACTTGTTGACTCTTATTTGGGACCTTGATTGAACCGTGCCAAATACAAAACAATGCATCCCCTTGGCAGTGCACCACAGTTCATGTGCATTTCCAAGCTTTCAATCATACCTGTCAGTCACGCCCACGTGCATAATATTGCACTCAGTATATCCGTCCGCTATAATATTATAGTAACTAGTCAGACAACGAACCAGGGTATGCCAACACATATAAACTCGGCAGAATGTGGTATAACATTAACGCGAATTGCAGGGGGCATAATGACAATAATGCATGCGATTGTGTGGTCAGAATCGTCTATCAAGCTTAGTCAGGCTTACCAGACACAACACTGGTTTTCCTAATTGAATGGACAATATGTTTGAGTAATTAGTACAGAGGTCCTGCAGGGAAGTATCTCGAAATTAGAAGAAATCCGAAGGGTTGAAGGAGATATTAAAAGAGTATGAAAAATACAACTTTGGAACGATTGAGTCATTCAAATTCTTTCCTTTTTCCCTTTAATAGCTAGGTTAAGTAGTAATGACAATGGTTTTAGAATTGTGAGACATTTACGCTGCAGAAGTTTGCAAAACTGGAGATTAAAATAAAATAAAAACGTAATTATTAAAAAGGCAATTACTTGTAACAATTGTAGAGAATAATAGTTATTATCATACTTTTGCGGTTCAGTGAAACCCCACCCGGATTAGAACTGGTAAATAGCCAATGGGGAATAGAGATTTCTATATGAGAATCATTAATAAAGCGAGTTTAACCCGTTTTTTAAATGTGATTTGAGTTAAACCGCGCTCCCGCCGCCATGAAAACCGCCGGGCAAGTTTCGCCGCCACCCGGAGTCGAACTCATGACTTATAGCTCCATGAAATATCAATCTGCTAGCCGAAACCGCGGCATAATTTCCAATCCCACGTAATGGAAATATACAATTCGATTTGATTTAAAATTCGTTTTATTTATGTGACGAGCGGTTTCCTCTGCGTTGATCATTCATCGAGAGAACGCAATATGCGATTCAATCACAGATCTGCGATCAGATTATTGTGCAGTCAACCGATTTGCAGAGCATCAATTGTTTCAATTGAATTACATTCCGTTCATCGGATTGAAACGAACGAGTGGATATTGCATCTGATTTCAACTGCATGGAATAACTACCGACGAAACGATGACAATTAAAGTATGTTGGTTGGAAGTTGTGTTTTCAACTGCACACATAAATCAAGTTCTTACATCGGTGAGCATCCAAGTGATATCTGGATCAACATCAACTCGTTCAAGAGTGGAATCATCTCTTCTTCAGATATGTGATGCTCGATTTGAAATTGGAAATAATATCGAATAATACGTTCGAGAAGCTCAAGTTTAAAAGGAATTGAGAAAAATCAAGAAGTTGGAAGTCATTTTCATTGTTGGAGATTTGACATCGTTCGAATTTAGAGTCAAAACTGATTCAAAGTATCATAGATATTAATAAAGTTTTCGTCGATGTGCAGTCACGTTATAATAAGCTTAGGGAATGATTGTACCGTAAGAAAAAAAAATTACTTGTAATTCATTTTTTTGCTATTATTATTCTTGCAATGTGATTAACATTTGAATATAATTTAATGTTAGTTTCTAGCATATCTGAGTTCAGGCACGTCTCAACTAACAGAAAAATGATTCTAAAATCTAATTTAGAGGAGACTTCCCTATCTTTATAAAGCAGAGTTTTCTTATTTGGCGCAACAAGAAGTGTACTCACCATTTGACCGACTTGAGAGCAGCAGGATTCGAGTCGTATTCGCAGAAGAGCAAGATGTCGGTGGACTCGTTGACGGTTACATTCTCCGGGTTGACCGAGACAATCGGCGGATCTGAAATAAGACGGACATCATGACTTAGCAGCTCGAAACAATAGGACAGAACTTCACTCCAGAGTTTGCCGAGAACATTGTTACGTGCTGTGCTGTTTTCAACTTCCACACACACACTGGAAGACGAAGTTATGAATATTTCATAAAGAATTTCGGCATGAGTAAACTACATTTTATGTAATGAAATCAAAATGAGACATGACGAGTTCTTCGTTTACTTTTGAACAACAAAAAGACAGAACTGGCTCACCTGTATGAACTTAAAAAATGAACACTTACATGATATGAAAAATATCACAGTTTTTTAAAATGTTGGACCGCAAATCTTGATTAAAAGTTACTATTAAGTCAATGTGTGAGAATAAAAATTAAGTTTATTTTCTGAGTCTACAATCGAATCGCGGCATTCGAGTAGCATGAACGCCCACAGAGTTGTTAAAAGTAGATTTGGAACATATTGTTGACGGAATTTCTTTTCAAGTTGCAATTATTTGCTCGTTCCAGACTATTCATTTTAATTCATATCTCAATAAAGGATTTTTTAGTAGCAGATTATCGACGGTCAATTTTAATTTTCTTCCCGAAATAACTGCCCTCTGTCGGGGTGAAATCGGGATCCGTACACGTACAGGGCAGTCACTATTTACTCGTTGGTCCAGTCATGTGTTACTTTTTATAATTATTCGCACTGAATGAACATTTGTCTAAAGCAAACAAAATTAAAATAACGGAGCAAACACGGAAAAAATGAACAATTTCAATTGTGATAAAAAGCGTGTTTAAATAAAATACTGTTCTAAATCAGATAATTCGCCAACTGAATAACCACGAACACTGTTTATAAAACTGTATCCGCTCAAGTGTGAATTGTTTTTTCTTCATTAATATTCACAATATGAAATGGAAACTATAATGCTGCCGATCATGCTGTAAATCACCCCGGACAACAAATTTACAACGCAAAACAAACAATAGGAAATGTCAACCGAGAGTCGCGTATTTATTGCATTTTCCATGCATTCTCCAACACGAGGTAGCATCTGTCCTCGAGGAGAACTGAATATAACGCACGGGGAATAGAAAAGTCCAAGTAATATTCATGCGACTCACGTTTTCAAATCAATGTATATTGGCGGGGACCTGTTTCAAATATCAATGCGTCTCTCTGAGGCGGGTGAAGACAGATTGGGAATTATCGAGGGATGGTGTGGACGCCGTTGTGCCGTGGAGGTGTTGCAACATCGCTGTCATGACAAACACTTCCAAAAGGTGACAACCCACACCTGCCACCAAGTAACAGGATCTGCTGCGTTGTGCCGTGGAGGTGTTGCAACATCGCTGTCATGACAAACACTTCCAAGAGGTGACAACCCACACCTGACACCAAGTAACAGGATCTGCTGCGTGTGGACGCCGTTGTGCCGTGGAGGTGTGGCAACATCGCTCCATTACACACGATATACATTTTTTTTTATTAAAATTTTGGAATCAGCTTTCGAATTTGTGTGAAACTGAAGGGGTATTCGGTAACTATGTAATTGTATTTTTGACCAGTAAAATTATACTGAAATGAAATGCAAATACAATTTACATGTAGTTACTTGTAAAATATTTTACTATTGCATGTAGATCTATCCAAGCTTGTCTATTCCTCGAAATAAAACTCTCCTAGTATCATCGAAATATCTCGGTTGTTCATTCAAATGCATCCACTTTTAAGACTGCTATTTGCGCGACGTCGATCGTTTCATGTCGCAGAACAGCATATTCGTTACTTGGTGCATTCCACGTCTAGGTTGCTATTGAATCAAGCTCAAGAGTGCCACTTTGCCATTGCCTTGCCGTGGCCAGGAGGAAATATCCCAGACTTTTAGCTTGATAAATCGTATCTGGTACGAAGATTCTATTTGTGAGAGTATCATGGCAGAAAATCCGCTCCGACGACAAGTGCATCAACGAAGTGCAGGAGAACGTACTTCGAATACTGTTTATTCAGTCAGTGTTCAGAATAAGATCCATTTGACGTCTTTCTAAAATATGTCAGCTACAATTTCAACCATTGTGATCACCAATCTAGTTTATATATATGGTAGGATGCATTGTGTAAGACTCAATATCATCTTCACATATAGATAATATTTGAAATTTGATGCAATATCATTGACACTCTATTAAATTTAGGAAATGTAGAGCAAAAAATTTAAAAATATTTGAGATATACATATAATTTAATAATTTAATAAGATATGTATCCTGCAAAATTCTACTTTTTTTATATCCAATTATTCTTTTTTATCCGTATAAAACAAATTCTTAAATAAGTTATTTAGATATTTATTAATTGAGTCTAGGCCTTTCAACATTGGCTTGCAATGACACATATTTCCTTGTTATCCTGAAGTCTACAATACGTATGCTGTAGATATATTCGTACCCGATGGTTACATACAGGACGTTACATTAATCAGAAATAATTTTATGTTTGTCGTCACTAATTATTATTTTGAAATGAAAAATATGCAGAACTACGCAGAATTTTTTTTTTGTTGAAATAAAATGTTTGAGTTCTTATTCAGTTGGGCATGACAGCTCCAGTTATTAATTTAGCTCAGAATGCAAACAGTCAATAAGAACTCCACGTTTTACGTGTTTTTAATTATATAAACTCCAATACTATTTTTCATTCCGATGTCGAAGAAAACGTAGAAACTCTGAATACCGTGACTAAAAACACTTCCTCGTCAAACTCTGCTCTCAATATACCTCTCAAAGATCGAATAAAAAACTTTCGCCGAGGTTTACAAATACCTTCGAGACGTCAGCTTCATTAATGGAAAACTGTGGAGTTTCACGCAACTCGGAAAACTAATTAAAAATAATGTTCCTCTTCGAACTCGTACGGTGCTGCCTTTGGCAAGAGGCGGCGAAAACTTGGACCTGCTCGTGAAAACTACTCTCCTAGAAGTAGAGTAGACGTTATCCTATTATTGCCGGGAAGACGATGCTAATCTGCTCTTCAGCTGCACGAAATGATGACACTTAGTTGTTATTATACGATCTGTAAAAGCAGGGACTAGATTCATATCACCGTTCTACAATGTCAATGATATTTTGTAGACCATCACACACCTGTTTGATGTACATGTTATATCATCTTTTATCTACCTGTTTAGACTGTCATTTTTTTAGACTTCACTATGACTTTAGCGTAACCAACATTGCTAGCTTGGCATCAGTCGTTACGTGTCCGTTCCGATTAGAAAAGTTCTTGATGCTATGTGAGGTAAATCAACTGCATGAACTTCATGTTTCTATGGAGCAAGCACGAATAACTTTTCTATCTTCTAATTGATTAGCTCGTCTCAACTCTCGTTTCATTAACCTCATTGGCTCCGAAACGAGACTACATCTAATTTGCGCGTTACTGCTAGATTACTTGTGAACACTTACACAATCTGATAAATACGGAGAGTGTTTTTAAACTTTTAATTAGCGAAAATAAAATGATGGTGTGCATAAATCTCGGAGCCAAGGATGTAGTTCAGGATTTACAAAGTTCTATTTAAAGTTATAATTTGAAATTGGCTGAAGTTCGCCTATCGGATGATTCATGAGTTAAATATGTACCATGTTTGAAAGGGAAAAAACAGTTTTATTGGTTTGAAAAATAACTTTTTTTAAAACAGAAGATGAATTGGGATCGAAACGGATCGATTCGTATTTGATGCGTCTCCATTTAATATAAATTTACTGGACACTCCTCAGTGGAATTAACTCAAAGCTCGAAACGATTGCCGACATCGACATAACCATCAAATCCTTGTTTGCTCTCATAACTTCTGCTCTTTTTGTACAAAATCAACCGTGAAAACTTCTCGTTTCACTTTCTTGCGTCAAACGAAATTGACAACTTCGTTTCATACTCTTCGAAGATTCTCGATTCCTCCCCTCCGTCCCCATCCCTTGACAAGCTCCACCCCAATTTATATGTTCACTCGTAGGCCTAGCATCAGACATCTTTTTTCAATTAGGAAACAGCGATACAATATTTATTTTGGAAACATGTGCCGAATAAAATTGCAGGGAGAAAAATAAAACAGAAATATAAACGACTGGAACTTCGAGCTATTAATAGCAGTTCAAACATATTACAGCTCCTGGCTTTGTGATTCTATCGACATCGACAGAGTTTTATTTTAATGACGATATCTTCACCCGTCAGTTTTTATTTCTTTAGTGCATCCCTATTTTCAAACTTGTACTATGTGATGAATGTGCATTCGTTCTACAATTTTTAATATATTTCAATTTCAAATATGAATTAACGAATGTACACCACAACATGAATGTTGATTCGATATAGAATGTTAAGCTTTCACTCTCATAAAAATTACAAATTATGGATATGATATATTGTATGTTTACGTTCAAAGAGATGTATACCCACATGTCAATTTACAACAACAATAACAGCACAATGTGTGCAGGGAGCAAACACTACTCCAATTCCATGGTGATTTTGTGATTATAAACAAGTAAATCCTTTAAACCTGTGCGCAGCAAACAACAATATACGATGTGTTTTATGCCGGTTCGACCAGATCTCGCTGTAATTACTCGTATCAATATAATACCAAGCTTGTTAGCCCGCCATTTTATGAAGCAGCGAAGTTGGATCAGTCGAAATAATGTGGAAACTGCTCGTGCAGATTTTCCCATGAACATTGCTGGCTTAAAACAGTTCCGAATAGTCATTGTAAATGGTTGGTGTATCGAAATGTGATTTCAGTTCTGATATATTTTTGACAATTTGTTTTGAACGAAGTCGAACACGTAATAAATTCAAAAAACACACATTACAATGACTTACAAAAACTGTTAAATTTTGTATTATTTGTCATGTTAATCATAAAATTCCGTTAAAACTTAACAACAGTTTAATTGATTAATCTGTCAGACATATATGTCTGATATAAAATATCAGACATCTTCGTAAGTTGAATTACAAAGCAATATAGCCTCTGGTTTTATGAATTATTCATTCGATTATGATAGGAACAATGCACATGTAACCTACTAAAATAGAAATACAGTAGATATTTATTAAAATAATTATTCAAGCTGAGAAATATGTGAACACAAGAAACTCGACGACTGTTTTTGAAAAAAACTATTGATAAGAGCAAATGAGAGAAATGAGAAATGAAAGAGGAAGAAATATTTAGGACGAGAATGTACTGCAACATTTCCAATTATCGATGTACTCTCCAACAGGTCTCACTGGACAATAGAAGCGCCCTGCAGGTATCCTCTTTCATGAGACACTTTAATACACAATGCCAGTAGATCAAATGTGATTCTTCCGTCTCCAGTGTCGACCATCACGACAAGATGTCGGTATTCTCGACTCTTGTTTCATGTCGTCAATTGTTATTGCATTGTTCGGTACATTCCGCGAGCAATCGGACACGACCGGACGTCGGTTGCTCTACTTGCAGCGTCGCGACGCTCGTCATAGTCTCAACTGACACTAGTTGACAACCACTGCAAGACAACTGTGTCAATTGGGGATTATTATTTCTCATTACTTCTTCAGCGAGTTATAAAAACATTCCAATTACAAATAACACGAAATGTTTTCTAAAAATAGAAATCTTCAATGTTTTACAATATGGCTGAAGGGTGGTTTCAAGTAGCAAGCATATTTTTAACTCGACATTCATGGAAAATTGTATTTTGACGGATTTTATTCATATGTAATGAATGACAACGATTCTGAAATTGAACGAATCACCGAGCACCTTGCTGAACTTTATCAATGATCAAACACTTTGTTACGGTAGCATATTCCAATCGAATTAATTTCCGATTGATTTAAACGTAATTCTGTTCTAAACGTAACAAAAAACTCGATCTAATTAAACACGTGTACGTTACTAATCCAAACATCAAGGCTAATTGCTTTGATTAATTTAGGATTACTAGAAGGTTCATTAGAGCGGACGTGATCGAATTGCAATACTCAGATTAAAACAATTATTTGACTGTGGACTGAATATTGTATAACTTCCAACGATATGTTAACACAACAAAGCAATGTTTTTATTTGTGGCATGAAATTATAATGACTTACCTTGCACAGTTCAAACTATCAATCATATTAATATAACACCATTTTAATGTGATCGGTTACATGGTTTAAGAGAAGGAAGCCTATAGAAATGTTTTGTAAACCCACCACCTAACTTCATTATATCTTTTATTCAATGAAAGTTTTGATTTAAAACATCATACATTTTTGTAAATATTTGTATAAAATAGTTCAAACACTGGATCGAAATAAGATCTTATCATCAGTTCAGTACTAAAGTTGTAAAATCACATAACGAATTAATTCAACATGTATGACACAGTTTATAGCGAGACGAAGTAAACAGCACTACGATTTAGTTAAAACGTAGCACACGACAGTTGGTTGAGAATTTCTAATCTAAGTAGTCTCTTTTGAGACTTCAACTTGACTTGTCTTGTCTCGAACTTCACTCAATTGTTTCTTTACTCAGTCAAGATTAGTCTACAGTCATGTCTCCTCAGTCAGTCTATATTTCACTTAGCTCGGAAAATAATACCGCAGTAATATTTGTTATTAACATGGAGTACGAGAACTTCAAATTAGAAACCATGGAAGAAAAACAAAGCATATGAAGCTCGCATGTTATGCAAATATATGATTTACTAAAACTTTGTAATTCCTTTGCGAAATGAAAAACTATCAAACGTCTTAATGAAAATGCTAAGTAAGCCTTCTAGCATATGTTCCTAGATAGAAAAATAAATATTAATAGTTTCTTATAAAACATGCATTCTTTCAAAATGATTTGTTTGTGTTTTAAGCATGTTGTGATGTATTCAAAAATAAAATAAGAATCATCCCAATCGTTGAAAGCGTCTCATTTTAACCACATTATTTATTAATCGTTGATTTTCCACACTGCTATAACTCCACGTGGATTAGTCTACTTCAACACTGCATCTTGCTCGTGTTTAATTTACACTCTGCTCTATGTGTAATGTCTAAAAGCACTGCTTAGAGGGTCTCATTACTCTGCAATGTTTTGTGGTCTCAGAGAACGCATTAAAAACAGAGTTGTCTCTGAATATTTTAATTAAAACATTTTATACTTCTACATTTGCCAGAAATAACAGTAAGATTCTTTGAGTAAAAACAGAATTTTTAATAAGTTATAAAAACAACATTTTCTCTTCATTATCAAGCAAGTGTAGAATAAAGACTCATCGGTACGTTTCAACTGAACAAAGAGAGATAGCGCTATGTTTGTCTACGGAAAATGTCTTTTCTCGGTAATCTCTTGCAGGTACCGGCTGATAATGACCAGAATCCATCACGTCGGCGACATACGATGCGAGATGTCGGGTAGTTTCATGGTTAGTGGAGACGAATTACCTGCTCCAAGACACTACTTACCGTCTCACGTCGCGGACATGTTCCTAGTTGCAGACCGAACTGCAGACATTGCAATGCCGGGCATGACACTGACAAATATGCACACTTGGAAGAATATTCAAGCCGGTCGCAAACGCTGACAGATGACCTAGTTGTGATTTCATTGTCTCTTTACCCCGGATCTAAAAGGCCGATGTCCACTTGAGTGATTCTTGAAGTGAGCTCATAAAAGTGCGTTCACGCAATCATATTTGTAATGGTAAAACTTGGTAAAACCAGTAATTTTCTAAGAGAGTAGTATACTACAATATAACTATATTTGTCGACTTCAGTTATGTCAATTATTGATAGAGCTTGATTACATGATTCCAAAAGTTCGAAACGAAAACCCGAGAAAATGGACATCGAACATTCTACCTCTTATAAGGTACAGATTTTGAATCTGCGCAAGACACCTTTCGAATTAACTAAAGTCAGTGTTTTGAATAATTAACGACTACAAAATTGTGAATATATTAGTGATTATTATGCCTTATTGAATCATATGCTACATTCATGTTTCTAGTTATTATTGATGCTACCACAATTTTTAATACCGTATTTCCAAGTTGTCGACCACGCACCCGGGATTACGTCATATTTCTTAGCGATAATTCCCGCAAGAAAGACGTCCATCAACTGTTGCAATCTCCACCGACGCTCCACTAACACGGCGTCCCGACGCTCGGGCTAACACGACGACGCGACGCTATGCAAAAGATAAAACATGCATAACGACAGTGATTTAGAGCCGTGGTATGACGTCACGTAATGGCGATCCGATAGTGACAGCTTGTGTGGAACAACAAAACCCTGGCAACAAGAAGGCGGAGGAAAATCCTTCCCAGCGAGAGACCAAAAATCCAAGAGAGAGAAGATAAATGGAGAATGTGAATGACCGGGTCGAATATCCTAAAAGCATGATGAAATTGAATAACTTGTATTTCAGTTGCTGATTAGTAGTCAGTTTCAAAATTAGCGTTCACTTGCTTTCATTTTGTGCTCTTAAATCTGATACCGAAATTCATCAATTGAATAAAACATTACAGTATGTGATAATACAATTAATTTATTTTTTTCAACTAAGTTAGGTGATCCTCACTTCATTCTGCCACTAGAACGCAGAAGTTTCTTCGAGAAAGGAATTTCGTGTAACAGAATGACAAGATAGCTATGGGGTGAAATCTCGTTTGATTCAACAATCTCGATCTTATAAGTAAGCGGTGTGCGATCCAGATGACAAAGAGTCGTGTTTTGTGCAGGTGTCACGAGGGGTGCACGATTGATGGCATACACAGGAAGGCTGGAGTAGCCTACCTCATTGATAGCCTACTGCAGTATTGTTCGCTTCGTATACAACACTTTTCACATAGATTTATTTACTTGTTGGGCGGGGGGGCGAGAAAAACGAGGGGGTGAATGGAGAGGTAGAAGTGGGTGGTGTCGAGGGTGGTTTCCAAGGGAACATGACACCATTATCGGATTACAAAGGATAACACGTGTGTCAAAATGCGTCGCTATATAGAGCTCAGTTTGTTTGTATTGCCGTCTTTGTGAATTTGACATTCGTGACCGATAAATTATTGTTAAGGAGGTTACATTCGGCCATGTTGAAAATCGTGCATCACAGGTTGGACTGCATATTATAATAATATTGATTCATGGTGTAGCGTTCAACGGAATTAATGTAATGTTTTCAGTAGATAAAGGATTATTGCGACACGAACAAAACGACGGGCGAAAATGGGAAATCCGGACATAATATTTCAAATTATATCGCCAAGTTCAGAGTTGACAGGTGGTAATTAATGGTTGGAATACGTGAGTAGAAATTATGTATTTCGTCGGTCGCAGAAAGTCAGAAACGTACACAATCGTTCACTTTTCAGAAACGGAAAACTTACGATAGTCAAATCGTTGAAAGAAATCCTCACCTCAGCCACCAAATGTAGTGAGATTTTTTTTCTGAGTTAGCATAATAAATTGTGGGTTTCTATATTTATTCAATTTGTAATTTTATGATTAAAAAAAATATTCCGAATAAAAAAAAATTGCAGAGTTTTACTTTTCCAACTCTGTCCGGTGAGACTTTATTCTTTATACAAATATTCGAAGTAATCATGTAAATAACTGGACTGAGTCTACGTGGTTTATGCAGTGAAGTGATTGGTTTTAATGATGCGACGGAAAGTTTTATACGTTTCCGTTTATGGGAAGAAACAGGAGGTCGTCTTATGATCCTCTCCAAGAGGCAGTATTGTATAGTGCCAGTCGTATTGTTTATTGTTTAGTGCCAGTAATATTGTTGTACTTACACAATACTTCCAGTGTCATGAACTCCTTCATCGGCTTTTCGTTCTTCTCCTGGATCACCTGATTGGTCGCCTCGCAGGTGAGCGTCTCGCCGTTTTCGTAGCGCGTGGCGGTGAACATCAGCTGGCTCTGAGTCTCGTAGGTGCTGTCGGGCTGCGGGCAAACATCATGATCATGAGCACATGGGGAACAGAAGGTCAACATCGAGATCATGAGCACATGGGGAACAGAGGGTCAACATCAGCTGACTCTGAGTCTCGTAGGTGCTGTCGGGCTGCGGGCAAACATCAAGATCATGAGCACATGAGGAACAGAAGGTCAACATCAGCTGGCTCTGAGTCTCGTAGGTGCTGTCGGGTTGCGGGCAAACATCGAGATCATGAGCACATGAGGAACAGAATGTCAACATCAGCTGGCTCTGAGTCTCGTAGGTGCTGTCGGGCTGCGGGAAAACATAAGATCATGAGCACATGGGGAACAGAAGGTCAACATCGAGATCATGAGCACATGAGGAACAGAAGGTCAACATCAGCTGACTCTGAGTCTCGTAGGTGCTGTCGGGCTGCGGGAAAACATAAGATCATGAGCACATGGGGAACAGAAGGTCAACATCGAGATCATGAGCACATGAGGAACAGAAGGTCAACATCGAGATCATGAGCACATGGGGAACAGAAGGTCAACATCAAGATCATGAGCACATGGGGAACAGAGGGTCAACATCAGCTGGCTCTGAGTCTCGTAGGTGCTGTCGGGCTGCGGGCAAACATCATGATCATGAGCACATGAGGAATAGAAGGGAGCAAAGAGATTGTGAGCACATGGGGAACAGAAGGTCAACATCGAGATCATGAGCACATGGGGAACAGAGGGTCAACATCAGCTGACTGGAGTCTCGTAGGTGCTGTCGGTCTGCGGGCAAACATAAGATCATGAGCACATGGGGAACAGAGGGTCAACATCAAGATCATGAGCACATGAGGAACAGAAGGTCAACATCAGCTACTGGAGTCTCGTAGGTGCTGTCGGGCTGCGGACAAACATCAAGATCATGAGCACATGGGGAACAGATTGTCAACATCAGCTGACTGAGTCTCGTAGGTGCTGTCGGGTTGCGGGCAAACATCATGATCATGAGCACATGGAGAACAGAAGGTCAACATCGAGATCATGAGCACATGGGGAACAGAGGGTCAACATCAGCTGGCTCTGAGTCTCGTAGGTGCTGTCGGGCTGCGGGCAAACATCATGATCATGAGCACATGGGGAACAGAAGGTCAACATCGAGATCATGAGCACATGAGGAACAGAAGGGAGCAAAGAGATTGTGTGAAGACAAGACGCATGGTGAGATGATGAAAATGTCAGAAGTCTACAAATGTTAAATCAGACAATTCGGATTTATTTGTTGCCCTCTGGTGCTACGAGCTCATTTCTACCTTTAATTTCGCCTTTTTCGCCTTTAAGAAGGCGTTTGAATTCTCTCAATATGGAGTCGCAGGCATCCGTTAATAACGTGTTGATCATCTCCCTTTGTTGTATTATAGCGTACCCTTCTAAAATCGATGACCCAGTTATATAACGAGACATCTCAATTAATTAAAAATTAATATAATTGATTTTAGAAATTATTCATCAAATGCACAAGATGTTTTTCCATACTTCAATGTCTTCTTCAATTTCGACAATATTATAACTTACCTAGGTATAGTAATTATTTAATTTTGTATTGTGCAAATAAAATAAAACGATAAATGTATAATAGTTGAAATTTTCCTGGGAAGAAAGTAAAGGTAAATAATTTCAAAAGCGGATATTTGCTACTATTTTCGGAAGCCGAAATAAACTTAAAATTGGAAAGTACGATCCGCACTTCCATGTTGGAAAGAAAGAGTACCTCTTTTATAAAATCCAAGAATTTATGAACCTCTTCGAAAAATATCTACCATTTTCAACTATTACCGGGTAATTTTGTACTCTCCTGTAAGTTAAGGGCAGTTTGAACAAGTACGTTGTTCACGGCGTGTTAGTAGTGTTAACTGTAAGGTACAACAGTGCATTACCGTCCAGATATAAAGAATGTAGAAGAGGGTTTATTAGCTCGGAGACTAAGGGGATCTACAATAGAGATGTATGATCCATAACATACGAGCCACTTTAGCCAACCAGACCTACGTGCTAGTCCCCATTGTTCAACGAGCTGGTAACATAAGACGCTTTCTTAACCTACGACTGCGATTACCGCACTTGAATTCTTCCTCAAACTTCCCGAGATTTCTACACCAGAGTTCAAGACCGAATAAGATCACAAGAAATTTATAGAAAATACATTAAGAGGTGTGGGGGGATTTGGTTTCTGTAAAATTGTCATTTTACATTAAAAGTCATTGCGGCAATACACATTTTATAGTAGATTTTTATTGTTCTTCGGTTTTTAACATTCACTTTTTGTTCCGGTGATGTGAGGTTTCGAAGAACATAACATTTTTATCGATATTGGATTCACGGTGTTTCCTCAGGTTTATGGCAGTTGCTTGCTCGGCCATGGAAGACGGTTGTAAAGAAGTTAAAAACGATTTCCTAATCGTGTAACGCGCAGATAATATAGTTTAGAGTTTCGTCCGCAATACAATCTGACGTGATAGAGACCCTGGCATAAGATTAGCTTTATCAGCTAGTGGAAAATTAGCTCTTCAAGTAAATTGGATGATTACAAAAAGTTAATTTACGGTCCCCGAGGATAAAAGTTTAAGATAAATGGGATTTATTTAATAATTAATGCTACTACGGCGAATGCACTTAACACAGTTGTAGACATTCCTATTTTGCCTTACATGTTTTGCGTGTGGATTATTAATAGGTTTAGCTCGGAATCGTATATTCTAGTTCGACTTACCAACCGTAAAACGATCTTTACACATTTAATACAAGAAAATCCGGTGCTCTCGTCCACCGGCTCCTTTGAATAGAAACTTTCGCACGAAATTCACAGTAAACTAAGCTTAATTCGTGCTTCGAAGTTTGTGAAGAATGCATGAGTAAGCGACAAGAAGAAGGAGAGGGAGAGAGAGAGAGAGGGCATCGTTGAGAATGGACAAACTTACAGTGTTCTAAAACATTGGAACAATCACGAGAAAGTCTACACAAAGGCGCCAATCACTTTGCCGAGATATATCTCTCTGTCGGAAATAGTACACTGGCAATGCACTTACATTCATTGTGAACTCTTCACAACTTACGACACTGATCAAAGAGTGTCAAGTAGGCGTGTACCTAACCCCGGCGCACGCTGATATTTATCGGAAACGAGTGAAACAAAGGCGTGAAACTTGGCGCGATATCAATGGGTTCATTTATGCATGTATTATACTGGCCTCAGCGTCGGTGGGTGGGGGAGGGGACGGTGGGAGGGGGGCAATGGCCCCGAGCCCGCATCTCTAAGTAGGACTGTAAATCTTATCGGAAGACGCTCTTCTGCGAGCAGCGACGACCAATTATATACTAGGAAGACTCAGGCAAGGTCTTAAAACTGAAAACTCCATACTATATAAAGCGCAGCGTCATAAATTTGAAGAGGATATTCTATGCAGTAATCTAGACCCTGAGGACTCAGTGAGCCCTTACCTGAGCCCTGTGCGGCGAGTGAGAGCCAGAACGAGGACGATGATGTAAGTAGGGTTCGATCTCGTGCTCTCCGAGTACATTACTCCGGTTTAGGAGCGAGAGTCGAACTAACTCCATTAGACGCTTTGAGCTTCTTGATAGTTTTAATAGCGTTGTCTAAACTACTCCGAGTGCTTCATGCACAAATTAAGCTAAGTGGTGAAATACGATGTACTACAGTTGCATTGAGTAGCTGAAGCATATTGAAGATTATGATGTATTATGTAATATGATATAATGTGTAGTTCCATTCAACACAAGATCTACATGTAGTGATACCGATTTTTTTCGTTAAAATGTTATATTATGAAGTTAGAGTAATTAACCTATTGTTTGCAATTGGTGTCTAAACATAGTTATTAAATAGGTAACAATATATAATATAATATATGCTAAAGAAAAATCATCTCCGTAGATTATTTGTAAATTGTTAGTGTAATTGCGTGATCAATTATTTTTCGTGCATCTTATTGGTACATGTTTAATTATACAAATGGTGGCAGATGTAGGTTATAACTAAAAATGTATTTTTCCATCAAATTATTTTTACGTTTAATCTTATATTAGAACATACAAAACCTACAAATGATTGAATCCCTCATTTCCATTATTAATACAGATTCTGTACACTATTTGCGAGCTTGAGCAGGAAATGGAAAGTTGCGTGTCCATTTGCATCAGGCGAATATATTTCGCACGTCCGGTTCGAGATGAGGGTGAGTTTTTATAACTAATGGACAATATTTACTTACTTCAACGGGAGCTTACGTCAGATAGCTGCGAACTTAGAAGAGGAAATAAACAAATTTCCTTTGAATGTGTGGTATATTCATGTTTAGATACCTAGCGGCCAACATTCATTATATTCAACCTATTTGCTTTGCGCGAATACATGCTTCCGATTCATTAAAGTAAATTTATATTCAGAACATCTCGAAATGTAGCTTACTGTTGTTGCTTGTATCTGGTGCATGCACCTATATACAAGCACCAGATTCGAGATACATATATATCTATCACTGGAAACTTTTTTTTTTATTAAGCCTATATTCTCAACGGAGCCGAGGCTCCACTAGTGAGAATGTAATAGAGAAGGGAGGAGAGGAAACCCGGTACCGGCATGTAGCGGCATCCTGACGAAAGATACCAAGGGGACCAACGGCTTAACGTCCCTTCCGAAGGACGATGTAACATTCACAGCACGGGCCTCCACAACCCGCGCCGTCGAGAGACTGATAACAGGTGGAGGGAGGTCGTCACACTAACCCCTAAACACCCCAGTCTCTCTGGCCCAACGGCAGCAACCTGGCAAGGCAGAGTTGAATGGTCACCCATCCAATCGCTGACCGCGCTCAATGTTGCTTAACCTCGGTGATCTAACGAGAACCGAGGTATCCAACACACCAGCCGTTGGACTAAGACGAAAGTACAAACTAATGCAAACAAACTTTGGCAAACTGTGTGGCTGCAGAATAGGTAAACAGTTGCCAGATACCTTGCTCCCTCTCTCTCTATCTCTCCTCTTTCGCCTCAACACCTGACGCGGCAACATTACAAGGGGTAAAAAAAGACACCACCACGACGTAAAAGTCCTCGAACAGTCGAGTGAAGTAAAGACTTAGTCGCCGATAGTTGAGACTAAGCTCACTAGAGAGCTTGTAAAGTTTTTTTGTAGGATCCGATTTATCCCCCAGAAACGTCGCTTAGATTAAGGTGAGCCGTTAATTTCCTAACTGGTCAGTCCACACGAATAATCTTAGAGGTCGATCACTTTCAATCTACCATTCTCTCAACTTTTATTCACATTTCTATATTATTTAGGGGAGCTAATGATGTACAAAAGCAAATACTCGTTACTCTAAATTAATCTCACATGATAATATTCCGATGACTTGATTTTTAGAAGTAATTTTATGAAAGCTTCTAATTTAAGTATAACGTCCGAGTTTTCTTTGAATTCTTATCAGCAACCAACCTCGTCTATCTTCTACGCTACGTCCTCCTTATCTCATAAAGATTCTAAAATATTCCCTCAATATGACGTCACTCCGGTTCGCCTCGCTTTGACGACAGAAAGTAAGTCCATTGAAGCTTTCGAATGTCGAAAGATCAAAGATATAGGTGAAACGTTGATAAGAAAATCGGTCCATCCAGCTGATAAATATCACACGCTGCACAGACTCAAATGTGATGAGAAGATCGCTAACTTGGCAAGCTCTAAATAAAACACGGATGCTTTTCCCAGATAACTTCCCTCGGTGAGAATGTACGACGCTTTTGTGAGGAGGAAACTTGTCTCTCGTACTGACTTACTCAGGTCTGAATTGAATTACCGATACAACCAAGTTGTCTTAATCAACTCTGATATTAAATTAGATTAGGTATTGCCCCACCATGCTTGTAATCAAGGGGATGAGAGAGGAGGGGGTTGTGTGTCTTATAGACCATATTTTAGTTGTGTGCAAAAAGGGCCTTAACAAAATATCAACTGGAAAGCGTTTGTTGTAAAAATCTTGTAATTACCGATAAATAAAATAGAATTGAACTACATCTATAAGATTATATATATTCATTTTAGCGAAATAGTGTGATTGAAAATCTTTTTATGGTGATTGTGTCCTTAAGGAAATAACAGACGAGTGAAAAGTTCAATGAAATAAAAATTTCGTGAGAAATGAAAAGCCTGTTTTTGTTTTTCTGTCCGGCAAGTTTCAAGTTTCTTGGTGTACACTTAAGGCACTTAATGCGCTTCCAATAATCCTGTTGATCGATCTCGAGGTTGATTTTCTTCCCACGCTTGCCATCAGACGGGTAAATAAAAAGCACCGGGTTTGAGACTCGCCCAGCCACGCTGTCAAAGATGGGACAATATTGGGCCAAGCAGATCGCACACTAAAAGCATTCACTTCTCAATATCTTGCAGAAGCAAAAACAATCGCAGACTAAAAGTTGCTTGCAAAAAAAATATCTCGCGTTTTTTATATTTGAAAATCAATTACGCTTTGAACAATGAAATGAGAATTTAGACGTTTTCTTCTGGATTGAAGAATAATTCAAAAATAAGTTACCGCGAGTTTTTCTAAGCCCTTGGGCGCCAATCAGTTTGCTTGACTGCTATTAATAATTAAAACTTTATCTTCCTGCATGTTGTTTAAATTCGATGCTCTAACGAGCAGCTTATGCACGCTCAAGCCACCTCATAATATTATAATTACGCCGTGTTATTCATTTGAATAACGGAGAGTTTGTAGTAGTTGAGATGATAATCATTATTGCGAGATATGCATGAGATAATTAGAGGCTTTTGTGTTGAAATGAGCTGCTAAATGTATTGTATTGTGTTCCTTGCAAACTACACACACAACACCTTAAACCATCCAATACGTACGTGACGAACTACATGCGACGCCGGCTAAATCCGATGTTCAAACAGATTACTATCAAACATTATCTGTCATGTTAACTTGTTTTGAATATACAGTAAAGAATATAGTATGTTATCAACTTTTCATGTGCAAAATTGTGCTGGGAATTGTTTTTAATCAACTTCAGAATGTGTCGCCTCCCAAGACAATAATGCTTCATACTCCATCGCCTACTGAAATCCCTAAGTACTAGCCACCGCACTAGTTACTTGATTCTTCATCTACTATAAAACCATTTGGAATATTCTTTTTCCTTTTAAGACATCGTACATATTTAAACCGACTATCTCTCGTTCTCTCTTTAGTCCTGGTACATGTTTGATGTTCTACTTTCGCCTGCTCAGCACTGTACTTGCAGAAGTCTCGAGTGACTTTCGTGTAGAGGCTCATTTACTTAGTCCCTAGTTAGACCTCTTTGTTGCAAACGGAGACAGGCCCAATTCAATTCCACCCTCGCCCGAATAAAACCTCCCTCGCGAGAAGTTACCTCGCACTCGTGTCGTACCAGACTGTTTACTTGCAATAGAACATATTTTAAGGTTTGGTACGCTTTTGAACTTTATGACTTCGGTAACATAACGAGGAATTAAGGGGGATGAGGAGATAGTTGGCCAAAGGTTCTAATTCCTCCATCAATTGGTATCACGCGGTTAACGTTAATGAAATTTAAGCGAGTAATTAAGCCAATCAGGCTCCTGTTTGCGGGACATTCTACGGTAGGGATTTCAGTTTCCGCAGACCTTTATGAGTATAATTGGTCAAAGCAGTGCACCGGAATTGAGTTAGCCCCTGCCGTGGTTGCAACATTAGACGAGTACGAGATCTCGATAACACTACATGGTTGCCAAACCGTCGAATAAAAGTACTTGGTGATTGTTAAGTTAAGGGAGACAATCGTGAGATTTTGAGACGCGACTTGGCCTAGATATTAGACACATACGAGGCGACGTGGACAGTGATGCCGAGTCCTACTCAAGGTATGTTTAAATCGAGGAATATGTGAACTTATATATTTTAATGTTGTTTTTTACAAATGGTGGCAGGTGTAGGATACATAATTATTTATTTTTATATGTCTCTAATCACCTTGGTAATCCAATTTTAATCATTTTATACTTTTATTATATACGTGGAAAGTACTCGGCGATTGATTTTCCGAGATACATGACATATTTATGATTAGTGCAACTACAGGAAATTAGCAGCTGAATTATTACATCAGTGATTAATATGTTTACTTTAACCTTGATATGGATGCTTGAAATGTACTTAAATTTCTAAAATATTGTAATGATTTTGATGTGCAAAAAATCCAGAAGCACTTTAACTACAAATGGTGGCAGATTTGGTACTTGTATACTATTTAAAAAAATAAAAAATAATTATATTATCAAAATCTAGCGCCAACAATGTTGCACCGTACACTGCGTTGTCGTGAATTGGGAAACACATTCACGATAAAAATTTCACAAAAGCATACACTGTTACATGCTGTTACACTCCCAAGTTGTTACGACACGAATCTTGTTTGAGTTCCTATGCAAAAGAGCGTTGTTTAGGTGAACCATTTCCTTCCTGTATTGCAGCTCTCGAAGCATCAGTATTTGACGGCCAATGTTCACACAGGCTGCAGCAGTTGAGGTATAAAGACATTCACAGCGGGAAACATCACAGTCCGGTTATAAAATGCAAATTCCGATGCACGCTGAGATGAAACAGAAGAGCCAAGTGTCGAAGAGATGAGCTTTACGATCGCACTTCATAACATCTCAAAGGAAAACAGCACAGACAACTTGAAGAACACTGATTCGCGTGAAAATGAATATATTTATACTTACAGCTTCCACTATCCTTGTCTGTGGACTCTAGAAGCAGCAGGGAAAGAGGAGAAAAAGACACAAAGATTAGAAATGATCTCGGGTCTAAGTTTCGCTCTGGCGTGTAACTGAAAGTTAGTTAGCGACGAAGGCGCAGGATTTAGAGCGGACGTCACACCGCCAGCGAGATTTATCACTCGAAATGCGGCTTTCTCGTCCGCAATGACGAGTCTTATGAAGATAAGTGGCGGAGAATAAATTAAAAGATATGCAATCCGTGCGACTTCAACCCTGGGGGGAATAACGAAATCATGTAGGAAACCATATTTTTTTCTTAATGTTTGCTTAAAGAATCTGAATTACAATAACTTTTGGTATTAAAAAACTTTCGCTCGGGTGAAAAAAAATCTAGGAAAAAATCTGTAAATTACGCTCTTAAATTCACTGAAGCGATAATCAAACTATAAATTTCGTTTTAGTGCTTCGTTCTCCTGAATGCAGAAAATGAAGCAAAGAATTGTACGTTTGAGTTAGATTCATAGATAAGACAGACTTTACATGTTCTTTTTCGTAATGGGTTAATTTAAAATACTATCTATATGCACATTTAGAAGTTAGAGACGAAGTTTTAAGAAACAAACTTTACAGGAGAAAATACGAGTTTGAGTAGTTAAAGTGCATTTCTTGAGAATGTCTATCTATGCTGGCAATATTGTTAATTCCTTCAAAACTAAAAAGCTACAACCTGTTAGCATAACTATCACAATGGGATGAGATATCTGTAAGAGACGAAGGATCGACACTTGTTTACTGCAGCAGCTGAGCGAGCGCAGATATCCAGTTACTGCGCCGGTAGCGCGGTGGGAGGGGGGGGGGGGGGGAGTCACCATGCAACCGAGGAAATGAATGGTGGGACTCGCCTGTCGCCAGCACCGCACTTTAGATGAACATAAATAATCGGACTAATGACAAGAGTTGGCACGGGTTTTCAACCAAGGAAAAGCAGGACTAATTACCAAGCCAACGCTTTTCTTTCCCCTCAAACACTTGGCCATATTTCTTTTTTTCACTAATTTCCACACAAGTAATCAGGCACGTTGCAGGGACATACTCGTGCTGAATATATATGGCGAATTGAATGGGTGAAAAGAAACGCGCGTTTGGTGAGTGTGAAAATGCACAGAATTAGTTCTGCCAGCAGAAAAATGCGAAGATGATCAAGTCACTTCTACCCACTTCAACCTGTCAGTGAAAATTAGTTGAGAATAAAATGAATTTTTAATTAAACTATTTAGCTTATGAAACGCACCAACTGTATCAAATTATGTCAGCTATAAAAACTCTAAACTTTCAAACCTCAAAAGGAAATAATTTAATTTTTTTCTTCAGCTTGCTCAAATCTAAATTAGTCAAATTTCTAGTCAAATTAAAACCCTTGTCTTTCGCAGAAAATCAGACATATCTTGTACCCTGTCGTGCGATCTAATACAAATAGTGTACCTACAGAGGCAAGCAAGCAATGTTTGCTATGCCTAAGGGTGGGACAAAAGATGTCGGGCAATATGGATGACTTACCTTGACTGACAAGTCTCCCTTGATGGAGAGGTCGTTGCTCTCTTGGATGACCTCCGTGCCGTTGTACCACGTGACATTAGCTGCTGGACGCGCTCCTGTGACCCGACAGTCCAACACCACCCTCGTGCCCTGGATCACGTGACCGACCACTCCGGTCAGGTCCAGTCTCAGCGGTCGAACTGCAACAGAAGATGCAACAGCTCAGACATGTACTCGATGTTCCTTGTTGCACAATTGACGCCCCGAAGATTATTTAAATATGAAAGTAACTTAAAGTTAGCATAATAATCTGATACAATAATTTGTTTCCCTCTTCAAGGAAAATGCTTTATATTTCCATCGTTTCATAGAAAAACATATGAGTATTATACATGCATGTTATTACTTCAGTGAAAACTGTTCTTACGTCTAGCTTTCTAGTCAAAGCAACTTTAGACAAATTGTACATTAACTTTCAAAAGGTATACACTGAAAGTAACAAAGTCTCTTGCTGTCTTGCCTAATTCTTTGCTTGTAAGCAAACGCATTCAAACAACGACTCCTGTTTTCTCTAACAATCTCGTTGTTGGAATATCTCCTGTTTTAATCCAAGCCCAACTCTCGCAGAAATAACGCTCACCGTTTTAACTTTGTTTCTCATCGCGTTGCTGTTTGTAAAATTAGTCCACAAGAGCAATACGCATTAATGTCGAGGTTAAGTAGTCCCTTGCATTTCTTCGCCGAAATATTTCTGTCAGTCGTTCAAGTTTAAATTTAAATGCAAAGCTGGAGTCATTAAAACATAGCGGTCTTGTTACGTAATTCCAATATTTGTTAGCTCAGCTCTAGGAATGATGAAAGGGTTACTTACAGTTCCAGAGTGGCGGTGGGGTGGGGGAGGGTGTTTGAAGGTGAGGGTGGATTTTCTTCTTGTTAATCGCCCCTGAGCTGTTTGTGTTTAACTTGCAAGTGTGTGGAGGTTAAAGACGTGACGTATGAAGACGCACTCTGACGGCGGAGGTGGTACTTAACAAAGATGGCGGTATTAACGAGATCGGCATTTCACTCACGTGGTAATGGAAAGCGGTTATACATATAACAAGACTGCTTCAAATAGTAGCATATAGAAACACTCAGTGTAAAACAGCATCCAAGTCAACTAAGTACCAAACAAATCTGAACATAAGCACAGAAAATAGTGATATCAAAAAAGGAGTTGAGTCAACACGGTTCAAAATTACTTTTAAAAATCAAAAAATACTTGGGGGAATGTGTATACATACAACAATAGAATTCAAGGGTCGTCGGTATTTGCTCTCTTAAAATATAGCACATTTATTAACGAAACCTGGAACAGTTCGGCAGGACCCAACCATGAAACATGACGCCAAGGTGAAGTATTTGGTACTCAAGATAAATGTGAATTTAGAATATACTTTTGGATCGTATTTATAACGGCATGATGTCTTCGTGTTTGATAGAACTTCATAAAATCCTTGACGCCAACGAGGTTTTTATCTGATTCTTCATTTCTTGATCCAAGTTGTTTAATACATTAAATAATCCGGTCCACAACGTGGATTTTTAGAATTGGGCAATGTTGGACGATCTCTGATTAAAAAATCCGATTATGAATACCAACGGACGTTGGATGCTAAATTCGGTGTTCTTGAACTAAACATTAAATCTCTCCATGAAAGATGATCTCCAAATCGAATGCGTGTTCATCCCTGCTTACAATGAAGGATTCATATTCCATTATCCTCATTGTTTCGACGGAACACCATTAGCTCGTCCATTTCTAAACAAACTTGGTTATATGTATAGTTTATTTGCTACGCCATACGAGAGCACTTAATTATCCCTGTATTGAAATCGTCCCATACAACACTACTGTTCTCCTGGAAGCAAGTCATGATGAAATAACTCTTCTTGTTGCTCCATCGCATTGCCATTGTTAGTCAATACCTTGTAACGTGTTCATCTTCTGCTGCAGTATACCTGACCGCGATGTTTTGTCTGTTTCGTGCGCAACCGACGAGTCTTAAGCCAGAGGGAGTTGAGACCAACTCCACGCGAGTCAGTTAATTAGCATACTGATGATGACGTGTCGTGAAGAGATTACTCGACCTGGCAGTTGAGTAAGTGACAACTACACCCACAGACAGGCGAACAGCTTGAGATGTGACTCCCAAGTATTTGCAAGAAGACGCGCTCTTGGGAATGTTATAAGTTTTTATTATAATTTTAGAAGTTCTTAACGTAGCATTGTTATGCAACTAGGCTAATGGAGACCGGCGAATTATTATAATTTATAAAGATGCCAGGGAGAGAAAAAGGTGAGGAAATAGGCGGTCATGCCTAATAGTAGGGAACATTCTCAGCATTTGGCCCTCGACTGAGAGTCTACAAACGAGAATCGAACCTACGACCTCCAGTGAGTCGATTATGTTTATAGCCATATAAGTGCAATTAAATGCAAAGTTTTGTATGAACCATTTTAACGAGCAATATCGTAAATGTTTTGAACTAGTTTAGTACGATTTTTTGTTTATTTACTGCGGTATTGTCAAAGTTTTATTTTTTTAATAGAATATTAAAGGTCATTGTTTCTGGTTCTGGATAACATGTTTTCCGAAACTACGCTTTAACAACTGTGCATAAAAGTAAGTAATAGCATAAAGTGTAATAGTTATCTAGTCATGAGTGCCCATCAAATCTTTGCCCATCAAAAATCCCAAGACGGTGCAAAAGCTGATGAAATAACGTTATCATAAGTTGGACACTGAAAAGATGATAATTTAACACACGAGTTTATCGAGGTGCTGGATGCGAAGAAATTTCCAAACGACTTATGCAATCGTTTCTTTCCTCTCATTGGAAGTGTTTTATAAAATAAATTCACATCTTTACAAATAGCACAGCAGACGTCTGAATCACAGCTATTCAGAGATGATAATTATTCTCAGCATAAAGAGGAGTATTTTAGTAATTAACCCCAAAGCAAATGCTTTTATAAGAAAGCCAAGGAATAAAACCATCAACGTGGAATCGAGGTACAATAAGTCAACAGCAAAGAGAAGCCAACCCTTTTGGCAAACCGCTCGGCATGAAAAGTCCCGAGATCGAAAGCGTGCCCGACCCCTGCTTATCGCGTCGTCTTGAGGGGTAAAATCTTTACCCTTCTGCTTCCGCAAAGATGCATGTTGCTAACTCTTGGAACTTTCCATTGAAGCGCCAAAGAAATTTACATGTTGAAAATCTTTGTATCTCGAAGTTTTCACGTCGATTCAAATTCCAGCCAAGGATGAAATAATGAAACCCGGCACTGCCACCAGAAATGACAAAAGTTACGTTCTTGGCAATGAATCGAGAAAAATATGCGTACATGTGTACGCAGTCATATGAGAATATAAATAATACTATTTATTAATGATGATATCCTTGTATCTTGTGTACAAGAACATTATAGGCCTTCCAAACACACACACTTTTTATCGCGAAACGAAAGCTGTCTAAATAATCCCGGTAATATAGCAATTAAAAGAGACAATTTAGAGTTCTGCTACCTATAATGTAGCTATTATTCCCCTGATTTATTTACTGAAACGTGTTAATGCTATTGACTACAGGGCCTCGAACCCGGCATCCTAGTAAGCGCACTGAGCCAGAGACTGAGCCGAGAAGTGAAAAACGCTAATCTGAACGCTACATTAAAAATAATATACGGCAGTTCGGCTTTTTTCCCCGCGTATTATTTTCAATTAAATGACAGGGAATGGGCTCGCTAGATTCTAGATAATGGAGGCCTGGAATGAAGTCGGTGCAGGAACAGACTCTCGCGAAACAGATGATCTCTGCGGCATCATCCCCACCTGAGACGTCCTATATTACAGCCCTCTGTATCGAGCACAGCTTCGGGTGACTGCACATTATTACCATGTGTCGCCAGGAATCAACTGCACACAAGAAACACGCGAGAGTTGGAACATAAAGAGTTGTGAGATTACGATGTGTGTATGCACTCTACATGTGTTTTCGTGCTCGGCATAATATGTATTCAATATTACAACTGAGGGTATTTGCAGTGTGCAGCAATACAAAATAACAATAACATGAAAACAATTTGATTTTTGACGATGTATATACGAGACAAAAAAGACAAAAAATGTAATTGCATTTGAATGAGAATTATTCGTGCTCCATATTTTGTATTGTTATACAAAATAGCAGTGTCCTGTTATTTTGTTAATAGAAATCTAAATCTACTATTCGAACACAGTCAGTAAATTGAAGCTTTGAGATTTTACATTATCTGTGTTCTCTGATTTACTTTAGAAATATTATCTTGGGAAGAGTTTAATTATCCACTGAATTTCAATTCGTCCAAACGAATATTTCTTAGAAAATAATTGCATTATTCCTTTGGCTTAATTATCCAATTCATCTCTGGATAAATTATGACTTTCCATGAATGTAAAATTTAACAAACAAATAACTTTGTTTGGAAGTTTTGAATAATGTAGTGATTTGTATGTTACAGTGCCGAGCTGAGACATTTGGAAGCGGGGTTTACATCCGTGCATCCAAGGCGGCCTCTTGACGAACATTTTAATCCGCCAAGATTTGTTCCGACAAACTTTTCCGAGGAGATTTACGAAAGTAACATCGGAATGAAGAATGAATGCTTTTAGATTTCGATCCCGATTTATCTCTTCAAAGATTATGTAAGAAATAAGTCAGAAGGAAGACACGGGTTAAGAAAAAATACATACAGACGAAGAAACGGCGAACAACAAATGTATTCAGCCGCCTTGAGGGTGAAAGATGGCTCCAGGGAAGCACGTGTATAGCTGGTTAAATAGATCCACTCAACTGGATTTGCTAATAAATTGCTCGACTTGGAGGAGAATTAGTCATTTCTCTCCACTGTTTTTTCAGCTGAAGCGTTCACTGGAAACTTCCTGACAACCACTAAAGGTGATTTGCAATTTACTTGGTCACTATAAAAACTACATCACACAATTTCCCGTTGCTCGGATTGCATTTTCACTTTGACGTCACTCTCACTCTGACACCTGGTGGAACCTTCCGACACCACACTCGATCCTCAGCCGTCTATTTAGACGCAACCCGTCACGTGACACTTCCTAACGCGGCTGTCGCAAAAACATTCGCGACAAGTCTAGCGCGAACTCGCTCAATCTACTGCAACAAATCCTTCATCCCGATTCCATCCAGCCAATCAACGATCCAGGTCTCGATTGTCCAACCAATAGGAACAACACATCGTGTCTGTGTACGTATAATGAAACTGTCGCCGTTTCAAATCACTAATCAATTGATCAATATACATAGCATGCGACCATTCATGATGCAACTAAATCAAATCATTTAGTGGCAAACATTGATATGCATCAGTCCTGTGTTGTATTGTACGCACGATCAGTTCCTACGCATGACAAATCCGGGGAGAGAGGAAATCAAACGAGTTGACCATTTGGTTATCGCGCTTGTTTTACGTGAATGTCCGGATGAAATACAGTAGACATTAGATTTACTAGTTTACAATACAATCTCTGGAGAGGAAGTCCCACCCTAGTCGACAAACGACTGTAACATATCTCAGTCGGCGCGCTGATGAAGATTCTTCCGGGGGTCGGGGGTTACGCCCCCACGCCCCCGCTTCAGCGATACATTAAGGTTTACTCCGAACGTTGACGCATTTAAGACTAGAGAGCAATTGAGAATAAAGCATTCGACTCAAAAGGGTGCAGAATGGAAGAGTTTTGTGTGGGTATAAGCGGAGTGAAAAGCAGCGTCTCTTTTCCCAGACTTGAATGAAGACTTCATTTGGATATATATTGCCCTATTTATTTTTCGTTAATTTCACAAAGTACGCGTTTTGATTTATACAAGTTGGCTCTTTGATCTCGCACGGTCTTCGAGAGCAGAGTAAAGTGTTTCAGTTAGAGGGCAAAACCTCGAACCAAGGAGCGAGACAACAGACTGCACTGAATGGCGTTTCATCGTATGAGAGACAGAGCAAGAAGACGAGTTGAGTTGTGGACGAGCGAAGGAAAGCGCAGCGAGTTTCCCGATCCCAGCGCTCAGCGAGCGGCGAGACGACTAACCTCGGCAGTGGACGCGTGACTGGTTAAAAATAAAGAAGAAATAATAATCTGCGGTTCTTGGAAGACACCATAATGCACAAACAAGTTTAATCATATGCCAGCGTGGAGATGACAGAATGGAAATGTCTGAACGCGGCTTAGAGAGAGTTTGTCATGTAAAGATGCAGTTTATTTATTGACACCTTAATCTTTTTGCCATTACCGTCGTCTGCAGAGATCTGAAAGAAAATTCACAGACTCGTTTCCTCATTTAAATGGATTTTTGATGGAATCACTTATTATCTTGAAAATGTAAAGCTGGTTGCCAATACAATTCCCAGCTTCCGCATTGGCGCCCTGCTCATATACTAGTCAGTAAAAAGGCCACAAAGGCTGTACTTTCCACAATGGTATAAATAAGTCCGCTTTACTCAAAGCTTTGTAGCAGCAAAACACCGCACTAGGATTATGTTTACTTCGTAAAATAAATCCTGTCCGCCCTTAAGGAGCGTGGAAAAACGTGCCACATGTGTGCTTGTTGTTGCTGCTGCTCTAGACCAATAACACCTGGTCTTCGCGCGACGAAACCGCACGGAGGCTATTAGCATTTGTGAGAGTGGGAAAGCGGACATCGGGGCAACGAAAACAGCGTCGCGGCGACTTGCTACCGACGCCGGGGCATAAAACAAGACAGCGTCGTTATGGACCCAGTGAGATTAGACATTGATTGCCTCTGCGTTGGGTGAAGAACTCTTCGTAATACACACATAAAATGATCGTTACGTTTCCCTGTTTACTTTTAAGTACTAAGAAAAAAGTAAATTTACGATTTCACTACATCTAGATTTTATAAAATGTAGTGGAAAAACAGGAATGTGCATCGAGAATTTCGACATGTAAAATAATGTTATTTGAAATATGTTAATCATCCCTTTTGTCGAAAATTTCGCATAAAAATTGATTGTATTATTTCAGTGGTGTTTCACGTCACTCTTCATTAGGCAATGACTAGAGATGAATGTTGTGATGCTTATTAAGCCATAAGGAGTATGTAGGATGGCCGGTGATAAGGAAAAGCATCAGCATTTGCCAGCGTTTAGGGTAACACAAAAATGCCTCAGTCAAAAACGACGACGACCGGAATCGAACTCGGGATCCCCAAACCCAATTAGTGCATGTTCAGAGCTTTACTCTCTGTTGAAGATTGAAGTTCAATGCGCTGCCAATTACCTACTAATATTGCCATATCGCCTGTGCAAGTCTCCATCGAATCAAGTAATGGTTACTAATTAAATGATCAGAAATATCGTATGCTTTGATCACCAAACATTGGCAATGACTCTCTAATATTCAAGCGTGAACTGATGCTTCCTCACACATCACCCCCCCCCCCCCCAACCGCTCGCCAGCTGACACGATATACGCAATTACATACGGTGCACATTCGCCGGGGCAGGAATGTGCATTCTAGACGGGAATCACATGCAATCGGAATTTCGCGGTGACGATTTGACTGAATTGCAAGCATATGTTTGGAGCATTAAATCGTAACTAATAAACCACAACATTTCTATTGAAGAATAATATGTTGAACAAAAAGTCGCAATCTGACGAAAGAAAAACGCATCGGAATCTCCATCTTTTTGTCGGTAAGTTGGTCAACTTCTTCGCTAAATGAGATTACAGGAATGACTCAATACTGCAAGAGTTGAGCTGGCGAACTGCATAAATACGTTTCATTTATTCTGTCTCCTCGGCTTCGGACTATTTTTCTCGTCGCCTAAATAAGTCTGTCCCAAATATTTGTGAAAACACAAAATATGAAACTTGTAAGGCACAAAATAGTTTTTAATACCATTTTGGGACCAAGCCTATATTTCGTGACTTGTTGATGACTTTTTGATGACTTTTTGATTTTAACTATTCTCGCATTTATTGCTGAAACCAACTTATATGATGAATGCGCTCCATATTCTTTTGACTCTTGTATATTGTTTTGTGAATAATCAATCAAAATAGCATGTGTATACTTGTCTTGTCCATGTATTATTTTGAATATAGGTTCTTTCCCCCGTGCAGCCTGTCACTGTAGTAGTTTCATAATTTGTCATCCTTGACTGAGCTCCGAAGAAATGTGCATCACTTCCCCGGAGCAATAGTCCGTGGCCCCCCCGCCAGGAGCGTCCACGTCGCTAGCAGGAGCAATTAATCGGCGCGCGTTGCCCCGACGTTGATGGTTCGCGTTGTGGTCGTGTAGAGCGCGGTGGAGAGGTTAAACGACGCCCGTCGCGTGTGCAAGAAGTGACCAGTGTCCGTGACGGACGGGTCATTAAATACCCTCCTCCCTTCTCCAACCCTGGACTCGACTTGCGACTACAGATGGCAGTGGCAGCAACTTGCCAGTGCACTTTGCACGTGGTAAGACAGGGGATTTGCATTTCCACCGTTGTTTCGTTTATTTACATTGTGTCCGGTTTGTAATTAACTATTTAGATGTGTCCACTACTTGGCATTAACTATAAATACGAACACTATTTTTAGTTCTGTATAATGTACGATTTGTTCTTAACCCACGATTGTACGTTTTGATGGTCTGAATCAGCTTGCAAAAACTTGCGATTTATATTAGCATTTTTCACTATTATTTCTTAATTTTATTTTATTAGTAGAGGGTTCAAGAACTCTGCCCAGTTTCTGGTTTCCAGCTCTCACATTTCCTGGAATGTTCTTATTCAGAGCTTTTGATGACAAGTCTGATTCATGACTTAAATGACATGACTTGAATGGGACTTATTTGTAAGTTTAAAGCTTTTTAAGGATATTTGTAACTGTCGTAAATCCAACAAACACCTACTCCTAAATAGTTTTAAAAAGTTCAATTAAAATTTCGAATTATGTTTTAAGACCCCTGGACAACTTTACCCACTCCGTCACTACCATATAAATTAATGTTTTATTTGAAAGATAGCATTTAAAACTCCACAGACTGACTGTCAAATAAACTTTTGTATCCTGAAATTGTTTCCGCAGATACAAAAAAAAACGGAAACGCGTAAAGCACTTGACATTCGCGCAAGTTAAATACCAACCACAATCTACCGACGTACGTGTTTATGAAAATTTGAAACGTTGTATTTTTTATTCTTTACATTGTGTACTGTTTGAACAAACTGCGTGTAGCAGAGAGTAAACAGCTCACAGAAACTCATATATTAAGTATGAAAAGCCACCAGAAGCTGCTATAACTATTCAGATATTAATGACGTTTGTTGTTGGACTGCAAGTACATCTCCCATTTTTATTTCCCTCCAGTTCAATGCATTTCAAGAGATAGAACGAGATGGAAGAAGCTTTTATTTGAAAGAAATGAATTTAAATATTGCATGCTAAAATTGTCATAAAAATGGAAACGAATGAAAAGAAGGACATTGCAGTGACAGTTTTTTTTCTTAGTGAGAATGTGAACTAGTTCGCACAAAATACAATCTAATTCACTAATTTCAATCGGTGGCAAAAAAAGATTTGTGGCCATACATCAGTTAGGCCGGCGGACGAACAATGCCCGCCATGAAATATGAACTCCGGAGTGGAGGAAAAAGGCGAGCGGTGTATTGTGTTCTGCAACCCATCCCTTGATTCGGAACAAAACTCTCGCCGTGGTTCGGTGAGAGAATTACACAACACCCAAATTCACTCTCGGTCCGCACAAAACTTGTCACCACTACGGCAAAACAAAGTTTGTCGACATTGACCATCGGACAAGAATTACGGGAATTCGAACTTGGCCACAATCAGACATGAAATATTTCCTAAAACGGAGAAAACTAACTGAGAAAAGAAGTATAAAAATACGTCGTGTATTTTATTAATCCTACATATTTAAAAATAAATCCAGCATTAAATTAATTTTTTAATTTGATATGATAAGATTTAATTTTTAAAAACTATTTACAAAATTATACGCTGTTGGTTTCAAGAACATCAAACAAATACCTACGTATTTACTTTTTTTTTATAAAACTGCTTTGGATAATCAGCAATATTACATACACATCCAACCTGAACAGAACATGCAAACGAAAAACAAAAAAACGGAGGAAAAAAAGGAAATAAAAAATTAAACAAAGTTAGTTAGATCTAAACTTGGTTCAAAATTACGAATGTAGAAGCTTTGAATAGAAGAATGTATATTTTATGTGCATGAAGGTCTGAAGTCGTAGAGAATAGATCCTAAATTACAATTGTACTCGCTGTAAAATTGGGCACTAGATTGCTGTATCATTTCTTGTTTTTGTAAAGAAACTCTATTAGAATTTGTCACAACAAAACCCTAACCTGTTTTGAACATTACTGGAACTTATAAATGCAACTAGCTCCTTGCCTTATTATATTCATTCCATACCCAGAGGAACACGCTGGATTATAATCATTGCAGATATGAAAATGTTGCTAGAAATATAGTACCTCATGAGAGAATTGTTATTCTTGAATTTCACTTGGGTGGAATTCTCATTAACTCTATCGAGACCAGGTTGGTTGCTCCACAAAAGTCCCTCAAGTCGTGCACGAGCGAAACGAGACGCCAAACAGCGCCGTATACTTGTGTGTAATTCTCGTCGGGTATTGCTAAACATTCGACAATTTCCGAGTAGCGGTGTTCGTTGTTATTCGTGTACCTGTGTAATTAAAAGCTATCGCTTGGGGACAGCAAAGTAGTTTGTTTCACTAGTATTATTGCCCATTTCTATGACTTGTGAAATTCAGTAGAGCTCTTGGTAATAAGCGAAATGGCTAGACGTTATATTTGTAGTAGTCAGATAATTACTGATTCAAATTGAATGCAGTACAGGTGTGAATTTCTTTCTGCTCTTGTTTAAACTCAAACCCTAGCGAATTATGTTCTTGGTGTATACAAAATGAATACAAAATGAATATTAAATGTTGTGATATGCATAATGCAAATTGTTACATTATGGCCATTTTTAACCCCCCCCCCCCCCCCTCCCCCTTCCGTGTGTACTTTAACACGTTTTCTCGACCTTCCCCAACCAGTCATATAAACATAGTAAAAACAATTGTTGGAGGAGCCAGGTCATTTTCTAAATCATCTTTCATTTCGCTGTCTTTGAGTTCATCGGCCAAAATCCAGCGCAACGCTCATACAAGTTTAAAAATGTCTACGATAAATCTTAGCTGAGTCAGAATCTTAGATTTAATTAAAGGATTAGGCATCTCGCATGCGCAGTTGCACGGATTCTTTCCTCTTCGTGTTGTACTCACCATTGATGTCCACTTCGACCCAGGCCACCATCGGCGTGTCCAGAGCCTCGTTGTTCGCCCGGCACTCGTACTTGGCGCTGAGATCGCCACGGCCCAGTGTGATCTGTACACGGTTGCGTCCCGTGCCCACGCTGTTCGCGCCGCTCTCGGCACTGTAATCACCTGCCAAGGAGCAAATAAACCAGTCAGCAATCACAGATAAACTCTTAATGAGAAGCTTTAGGAGGATTCGTTTACGGGGTAATGGTCGTTGTATCGTAAAATATAGGAAATGGAGCTCACTCCTCCGGGTAGGGATGCAATTCTTGACCAGTGGGAAGATTAAAACAATCGTTTAGATAGAAGTCTCCTTGGGCTTCACGGTCTTACACGGAAGCATAATTACTGTGGTACACTGTCGTTAGCAGTAGAAAAGTGTTATGGCTGCACGTTGAATAAATTTATGAATTTCAGTTCGAAAAGAAGCTTTGCGAAATCGTTGTTGCAATCGTCTACTTTGTGATCACTTGCAGGGCATACAAGCTCCACAAGCTCTACAAGCTCCACATTGATAACGACTATTGGTGTACGGGCAACAACAAGAATATTTTAATACTTGCTCTGTCGGGGTCGTCTCTGAATTGGCAAGAAATTAAATGCTATAGTCTTTGAACCAATTACACTGTGAAAGGATTGTCTTGTATATTATTATAGATGTAATGAACTTCACTCTGGCGTTTCGTTTGATACATATTTGTACAAATCAATGTTCAAATATTGGAGCTGTTGCCAATGAAAAGCATATTGCGCTGCTTTTCTTAAAATAAACATTAAATCATGAGGATGCAATATTTGCCCAAACTATTATCTTTACCTTCACTCAGACTCCTCCTATCGTAAAATACACAATAGAGGATAAACTTATCTCTCACGTCTAATCAAGCTTCTCTAGTATCTCGACAAACTATTAGAACAATTATGGTATTACTGGTACTGATAACATCAGAATATCCGAACTGCATATGTTAATCCAAAGTTCAAAATTATTTCCAACAAAAGGATGAGTATGTTGCATGTGGGCATGCGCGGATGCTGAAGTAGATACGAATGCCTCGTGTGTGTCCAGCGTCACATACTAACCAAGGCATTAGCCATGCAAATCCGCCGGATGTAAATCTCATCCCAGAGCTCATTATATATGATTTTCGTAGCGAGTCTAAAGCCCTGAGTTCGAGGCTCGATGTGAGCGAGAGCTGGCGAAAACCAAGAAGCTCACTCCTTCAAGAGTCTTGGCACGATCAAGTAATATTTCTTTTCCCGTTGTCTTCTATTCTTTTCATCGTGCCCACTCTTCCTTATCCCTGGCACCCCTTCGTCGCACTCCAACCCTCTTCACGTCGCCCTCCACAACCGACGAGACGCAATGGCGAGAAACCAAACGATAATTGGCGATTCTAAATTAGAAAATCTTGACACTCAATGGTTATGGGGACATTTCTTCTTTCCATCAAGCGTTAAGCATGGTAGTTTGAAGAAAATGAAAAGAGATGGCGGTGAGAATGAAAAACGTTATTACACCTTTTTTAGGGCCGATAAATTAGGAAGTGCTGAGAATTAGAGCTCTTCGATTAATTGTCTCACTTCTAATAAAAGAAGCTATACGTACTTTATACTTATAATCACTGCCATCAACTTTAAGCTGAAAGTTATCCTGAATGCTCTGAAAATCCTGAACAGAGTTGCGTTAAATCAAGTTGAAATTAGTGAAATCGATGATCTGCTATCGGGAAAGACATTACAATTGCACTCGGATCTGAATTACTGCCAGAACTTGATACCACTCGGTCCGAGCTATTTGTTTTTGATGACCTTTTGAAATCCGGAGCAATTCGTTTCCCCGACATCGACCGACTAGACGTCAGGACATAATCTAATAGGAATCCAGTTGAAACAGTAAATTCATCGTCGACGTCACTCTGATTAGAATAAGATCGCGACTTCTTCTTCCTCGAGTATGCGAGTCGCGCGCACACGGAAGAGTTACTCCAGCGCGACGGAGGCTCCCAGATGAAGAGCTCAGATAAGCCGGCAACTTTATGGTAACCCCGCGCTGCTCCGAACACCATCCGCGATATTCCATCCAGGCGCACAGAGCCTCGGGAAATCTAGGAGCACATTTCGCTTCCCGTTCTCTCCCGTTCTCCGTGGACGATTTGTGGATGCCGATTAGGTGGGATGGGAGGAGAGACGCCCAGACTAAGAGGTGTGCCGGCAGAGAGATTTCCAAGAGAATCATGCGAGTAAGTAGGGTGAAGGGTGATTCCATTGCAACCACACATATACACTCGCGTTAACGTGTTTGAACAGCTAATCACCGGATAGTAGCGAGTCTTGTGAACACATCGTTTTATGCTCTTGATTCATGAATAGATGTGCGAATATTCCCTAGCAGTCAGCAACCCAATCAACATTACAAACCGCCGTACAAGTAGTTACTTCCCACAATATATACCTACGTTAAATCGTCGGCAAGTAGTCATTAAAAGTTTACAAGAATGTAGGCTATTGTATATAATATGTACTAATTACTTAATTTAATCGCTAGAATTTTGTTGAGCTTCTGACGTCAGCCAGGTAGTGAAACTCTTGGAACAAAATAAAATATGAGAAGAGTGCAAAGACCGCACCGTTTAATATAAATTACCCAGGAGGAGGTTAATCTGTCCCAGGTTAAAGCGGTTGATTTTTTCATGAAAGTCGAGCCTCACAATGCGTCTGGAGTGTTACAAATTGGTCCTCACTGGCCGCTTGTCTTGCTCGACGCTAATTACACGATATTGACTCAACATTCTGCCAACAGTTCGCGTTTTTCGTCCCGCATGTTGGCAACTCTGCGGCCGCGTTTCTTGTCTTTTCAAAATACAAGTTGTTCAATTGTTTTATAACGCAAGCAAAATGCTACAACGAAAACAAAGAGGAGTAAAGGTGGAATGAGCTTGACTTCTCTGCTTGGTATTGTTTTTGCCTCCTACATAGAAACGTCACGGTTGCCTGATTCTCTCTCTCTACCTACCAGTGGTTCATTAAGAATGCAGACATGGTATATAGAAGGGCGTTAGAGAACAATGCCCGCGGATCTGTGTTTTCTAGAAAGCATTTCCTAGTAGCTAATAACGTCAAATAGCATGAAAATAAATCACTTCACTTTCAGAGCTGAACAAGGTTGCCACTTCTCTTCTACCTGGCGTCTTGTAAAAGGTAAATGAAGCTAAACTAATCTAAACAAGGCAACGTTGTAACCTGACACTTGCGATGCATCACCGGGAAAATATCTCGAAACTTTTCCTCGACGTCGTCTTGTCGAGCTGATTTTCCTCGGCGGTTTGGTTGCAGTTGCTGCAAAACCATGCGAAGTGTGTTTGTAAATTACAACTGACAACGCTTCACGGCCCAAGAGAGTAGCAAGCATTCACACCACAAGTGCATCGCTATGTGCATTAGTTGAATTGTTGAGATAAGACTAGTAAAGCTGAACACATTCATTCGATTCTCGTAGCTGTCATCGTACTGACGTGATTCCTCTTTTATATTCATACATTCATGGGTATTGTAAATCTCGCGCACTTTCCATTGGAACGTCCAATGGAGGAGATAAACCCAGATGTGATGCGTTCTTGCCGGATACAAGGCGCCACCTGAGGACAAGGTCGGGGCGGCATTCTCATCACTCTCTTGGGTGTAGTTGTTGTGAGTCGCCATCTTGGCTGAGTGAGCATCATGCGTGGGGCAAACGAGGACTATTACGCGAATTAGATATTTCCTATATGAGGGCTGAGACGGTTAAGTAGAGAGGGGCGGGGGTCGCGGACGGCGGAAGGGGGAGATGGCGACGCGTTAATGAAATTTCTTGAGACGTTCCGCCACCCGCCGCCTCCGACGAGAGCGGCAGAGAAGGAATGCTTATCAACTCTTGTTTCTCGATTATCGTATTCTGCAGTCTCACTCGTTTCCCGAGGCTTCTTAGTCGAAAACTTTAGAGTTTAACAATGTTTCACATCAATTGGAACAAGACTTCGGCAAAAACTTTCAGATTAATTCACCGGCTCCCATCTGCATCTAGTAGTTTTATTTTAGAATTTCATTAGGTAACCAAGTGCACTGTCCAAAACGAAGAAGTTGATTTAACACATTGCACATAAAGTAAGTACTAACAGGTTGCTATAGACCAATATAAGTCAAGACGGAAATTACACGAAATTTCTCATACTCGAGTCATAATATGCCTTCTTTCAAGTTTGTAGATTAGCCGTCAGTTAAACGTAAAACACAGGCCGCTTCCCGTCGTTCTGAGCCCATCTTCTTCCTTCAGATGCGAACTTTTATCTTCTTTCGAGCGCCGTTCTTTAACATTATTATCTCAAAATAAATGCGAGAAAAATGCGTAACATTATTAACCCGATAACCGGAAAGTTTCCTTACGTTCCACGCACATACGTACTACGTTTTAACAACCCTTTGCTCGCTAATTGCACTTGGCGAATAAGATAACCGATATAGACGGCGGGGTCCCGCCCGCTCCATCACAAGAGCGCCGAGGGGAGGGGGCGTCGTATCTCCAAGGCGTCGCGGCGGCCGGACGTCGGCGTCGTCCACTTGGTAGCGGCGTCGCTATCTCCAATATCGCACACTTGTCGGGACGCGTCATATTGCGAACTTTCCTTTCTAACTCACTTCCGGTTTCTCTCTCTCTCTCACACTCTCACTTCAGAACTCTTCAACAGCTCTTTGTCCACGTGTCAGATGTTTTGCCGAAATTGTGATTGAGAATGGAGACAAAACGTTGGCCTTTAATTACTCTTTTATCTTTCCAGAGAAGTCAAAGAACGCAACAATTCAGAATGGTCGCTTTGTTATTTTTATATAAATGTGAGAATTTGACTGTCAATATAAAAAGTGCAATTTGTTTCCAACAAAAAGCCACACAGACAACTTTCCTACAATAATCAAGCGTAATTAAAACTTGAATGAAAAACAATAAAAATGACAAACTCTATTCTTAGAATGCGTAATAATTTATGAAGAAGATTCTATTAAAAATGCTGTTTTTAATTTCCTGAAGGTCTGTGGAAGTAATAAGGTGATAAAACATTGGACGTTGCCCAAATTGAACGGTAAAGTTTAATGAGATAATGAGTGATGATATCCAACTTAAGTTGAACCATTATCGAGCTCGGTCGAATGCAGAACTTGTCAACATTAATCAAAAAGCCATGTAATAACCCAGAGATGGCGTTACGATGAAAGCGGGGAAGATTAGTCAATAATATTCCAGCCACAAGCTAGCAGAGTGAGGGGAAAATGATATTGTAAGAGACCGCAAAGAGAAGGAAATATGAAAACACATTTATATTTGAATTGAAAAAAATTATCAAAAATAAAGAATTATTGTACAGCATTGTTTAAGGAAAATGTAAAAGCGTGGGTACTCTGGGTTTATTACCTTCTATTTTTAGAAAAAAATACAAAAAATGTTTTGCATAAAACCTAATTTTTCTATTACCATGGTAAAAAGTAAATTATACTCTTTGTAGTTTTGTAGTAAAAAATAATGAAATAATTGTTCAGATCATTCAGGCATAATAAAAGCAGAGTAAAGAGTTCGATGTACAACAGAGTATTTGCAAAGGTAGTTGTTAGAATATTCTGCCAAATGTTGGTAAGTAATTTCTTGGTATAGAGGGCAAGAACCAAAATTTTAATAACAGAACATTTAATCACGAAGTTTACTCAACAATACACTTATTGATGGTAAAAAATAAAATGCAAAGTTGTTGTGGAGAATGAAGTTCCTGTCACATGACGCTATTGGTAATGTGTATTATGTGAGAACATGCGACTCAGTAAATGGTTGTATGAACATTTCCGGTCACAGGTGCTCCGCTTACCGTTCATCTTGTTGGTGCCGTTCCACCACGAGACGCTCGGGATGGGTTTCCCTCCTCCAGACTCGCACAGGAGCGTCATCTCCGTGCCCTCGACGAACGGACCAATCACAGTCGAGTTCTGCAGCTCCGAACCGTCGCGGCTTATTCTCAAGTACTCGGGTTTTACTGTAATCAAACAAAACACAAGTTTAAAAAATATATTACGTGGAACCTTGCTCTGGTGAATTCGTAAAGAGGGTCTGCGATTATTTTATTATTCACAAATTCAGAGTTGAGGGGTATTGTGAGATTTTTTCCTCTCTTTCGCAAATAATTATTCTGGCGCAGTTTTAGAAACGAGAATTGCATATTCGTGTGGAAACTGATCTATAAGAGAGACGAGGAAAGTGTGTTGTTGCATTTAGAGAAGGACATTCGAAACTAGTGGAAAATAGCACAATGGAGCAAGGAAAATTGAAAAAAGAGAAAACTCCTAAACGGTGGGGAATGTAGAAAATATTAAAATGACAGATGAAGAGAAATTGCTGGAGCGATCTAACGAACCAACAATGCGTAGCTAAACGCAGCGAAACGATTGAAATCAAACGGAGTGGATATTCTAAAATACTAAACAATGGCATTGTTTGAATACAACCCTTGCTGCAGTGGAATATAAAAAGGCAATTAATATCGTACCATTATGCACACACGGGGGCAACATGAAGCAATACAAACGTTCTTAAACGAATAAGTATCATTTCAAATTAGCATACAAGCTTAATACATATTAAGTATTCGGTATTGAAACCGTATGCAATGTTTCTATTCTGAAATGTTATTCCACGACCCCAGAGGATGTTTGAAAGTACATGTCCACAAATGCAACTCACGACTTGAGCACGCTATTTATTGTTATTCTACACAAAATGAATAACAAAACTTCAAATTAATACAAAATATAGAAAATGTTATGAGCTGGTTACTGCCACAGGGGAATATTCTTCAAAAACTTGATGTAGAAACTACTGAACTTTGTCATCATCTTCGACCTTCTTCCTTAAGGTTTTATATTATTTTGCCGTTGCAAATTATTCCGATAAGCATTTCTTACTAGAATAAAAGGTGTAATTAAGAAGACGTATTTAATTAAAACCCGAAGGTAAGCCATACGGCACGTATAAAATAAGACGGCACTAAAGCTGGGGGACCAATTATATAGAGACAGTCTCAGCAGTCATTAACATAATAACGTTTGGAAGGGGATTACATCTCCTCGCTATTCTATCTATTATTCCGCTAATAATGCGGAGCTATAACTGTGCTAGTGGATGAGGATAGAGAACTGGCGATTAATCAACGGGGGTATGGAATGACCCGAGGATAATCGAGAAACAATAGAACTTGGACCGCGGAACTCAAAGAGATTTTACTTCATTGCATGTGAGATGAATCTTTGTTTATATTGTTGGTATTGTGGGAGGAATTATATTCTAGTAACTGCCTTTGTCTCTGGTAACATTGTATTAGAAAACTTTCAGCAACACACCAGGGTAAATAATAAAATCATAAAATTAGTACGTATTTTGTGAATTGTAGAATTATATAAAAGTTTTGTCTCTTGTGATGAGTAACAAAGTTAAGTAGAATGTAAGGCTTGCCGGCACACAATCGGCTCGGTAAGTAGAATGCAAGGCTTGCCGGCACACAATCGGCTCGGTAAGTAGAATGTAAGGCTTGCCGGCACACAATCGGCTCGGTAAGTAGAATGTAAGGCTTGCCGGCACACAATCGGCTCGGTAAGTAGAATGTAAGGCTTGCCGGCACACAATCGGCTCGGTAAGTAGAATGTAAGGCTTGCCGGCACACAATCGGCTCGGTAAGTAGAATGTAAGGCTTGCCGGCATACAATCGGCTCGGTAAGTAGAATGCAAGGCACGCCGGCACGAATCATAACTGATCAATGCAGTAACACCCATGATTTTGTGAGGTTATATAAACCTCATTAATTTCAGTTCATTTCTTCAAAAAATCATTCTAAAATCATTCTAAAAAATCAATCAAAATATAACAAGTCGTAAATGTATCATAGCACATTAAAATAATTTCTTTTTACTAGTATACAATATTTTGAATTACCATTGTATTCGCTGATAGAGCACATTTCTCTATATATTTGATATTCTTTTAGTTTACTTTATTTTGTTTGGTAACTTATTAAATAATTTTGCAGCTGCATTACTTGGAGCTATGTCCGATATCTCTAATCTTGCTGAATTAAAATACTTCTCTAACTTCTGGTATCATGATGTTGGCTTGATCGTGAAATGTCTTGTCAGATATGAGTTATCATTACTGTAATCATTGAGTGTAGACGACGCAGACATTGGAGAGTTTCCTGAGGAATTGCTCGCCTTCGATATGTCATAAGTTATAACAACACAGGAAGATGGGAGAAGGAGGAGAAGAAGTCATATCGTTCCATTGTCGTAGTGAAAAGAAAGGTCCAGAGGCTAGATTGATTACCGACGTAGCAAAATAATGTTTTTCTCTTCCCCAGCCGACAGGCCGCAATCAATTCATTTAGGCTTATAGATGTCCCGCAATATCCGTCCCGCCTAGCTTCATCATTACCATGTGACAAAATCAAATTCGTTTTTTGATACGAAACGATAATTGAGTCATTTGTTACCAAAAAAAGTCGCGATGCAATATGAAACATTGCTTCGCGGTTTTATGTATAGTTTCCATCTTGCTAGACGTCAAACACACTTTCTGTATAACTTGGGTGAATATGTCTGTTGATTGCATTTTCTTTTTGCTCCTCTAACTCGCGAGGGGGGTAATTTGCATGGAGGAAAGAGTGGGGATGTACTATATTGCGCATAAATGCACGTTAAGTGTTCATATAATAAATCTGGGTGGCGAGTGGGGGGGGGGGGGGGGGGTAAGAAAATAAATAATAAAATTCTGTGATGAGAAGAAACTCGGAATTAAATTCTTTCCTTCATGAGAAACTGTACTCGCAAGTTGAAAAGATGGACCACTCTATCAGCTCTATACCATCTCTCTCTCCGTCACTCTAAGTGTGTTACATCTCTTCGTCTCTGTCACATGCACCGCGACGGCGCCTCATCAAATGCATTCCAAAAAAACTAAACAGAACCACTTCTACGGTTTTAAAGAAAGTATCCTTCTTGGAGGAAATAAAACTATTCAATTTATTTTATACTTCTGTGAAAAGAATTCCACGTTTGTGGCCTCAATTGTGATGCATGGAGAGATACATACAGTTTCTTTTTGGTGCTACAGTTTTTTAAAGTGACTTATTGAAGTGTCTCCATTACCTAATATTTTGCGCTTTTCCTGCTATATGCAAAAAATGCTATAATTATATTTCCATAGAATATTCCAGGACGACAGAAAAATCTATTTATGATTCCCACGACTAACAAATTTCTGTAGCACCGAATTCTATCTTAAATTGGACAGTAATAAGTTGAAAAGACATATCCACTAAGAATTTTCGCTCCACACAAACAAGAAATTTAATCCCTTCAGGGCCAAGCAAATAGCAATTATTTTAATAATTATTGTTATTAAGTCCTTAAAACAGTCGTCTATCACGTCTTATTCATTACTCTGGTAACAATTGCTCGCAATTCCAGTAATAGCTTCACGAGCGTTGTTGGCCTGAGGCTCGAACATTAGGGGTAGATTAGAGATTTAATCAAGCGCGAACGCTGAACATCCAGCTCCCCGGAATCATTGCAAAGACCGAGCGGGGTGAATATGTTAACGAGGGCGATCGTTTTAATTGTCTCGTCGCCAGGGACATATCCGACTCGTTTCTATAATCGCTTTCATATAACTTGGATGATGTTACGACGATGTTGACAACGGAGTGATCTTGTAGGAGAGTTGTTGAAATTTGCTTCGTTGATTCGGGAAAGGATCATGCATCACGCGATTTGTTTAATCAAGTTTACTGTCAACGGATTTATTTTGACGGAGAATGATCGCACGGGATTATAACTTTTGTAACTGGTTGAATATTTATGCATTAGAGTGAAAATTACTTGCGTCCGTAATTTTTCATGTGGAATAAGAATCTTGTGGAGAACTGAACCATGTGATTTTGTATGCAAACTTATTTTAATAATATAGGTAATCGTTGAACCGAGCCTAAGAAGGATTTTAATTCTGGGCGATTCGGTGTATGCATAAGCCTATTATAGGATGAAAATTTGATTGAAATGACGTAGAAAGTTTAGGTCTGCCCAAGTTATTAAAGTTTCAGATTTTAGCCCATTGATAATTTATTGTCAAAATTCGGAATGACGGAGCGAACAAAGTTCAAAATTCGATGCGGTTTGGTTTATAATATATTCTCAACTCGCGCGGTTGAAAAGTTGAGCAGTTTGTCAGAATATTTCATCCACAGACAAGGTGTCTGTGACGTCATCTCCCACTGTTACACGTGACACACTGAGGTTTTGCGATAACAACAAGATGAATCGGCATCTTGTCTCGCAGCATAAGCCCGCTTGATCAACAACGCTCTCGCGATCTGCGAGGATCCTCCACGTAGCCTTCATCAGCCACCGACGATAATAAATAGTTCCACCGGAGAGATCCCCATCTGTCAGAAGCGAGAAAACATAGCGCAACGATGGGATAGATGGTGAAAGGTGACGTCCAATACATATTGCGATTCCGTTCCCGCTCTCGTGCACGGCTTGGAAACAGGAAGAACGGAGCGAACGAACTCATCCACGCGGATATGAGGCCACAGTCGACCTCCACCCACCCAACCCCCAAAGACCTCTAAAAGGAAAGCTCCTGTTCCGACGCTAATATTTATCGCCTATGGGATATGATGTAATGCTGACATTTTCAGTACGACTCACATCTATTCTCACCATGACTTTTCTCCTATTTTATTTCATTGATCTATTGCTTTATTTTGCTTCCTCTCCGAGAGAAAAGGGTTTTATGGTTGAACGGGTTAAAACATAAAGGTCCGATATAGAGTTACATCTTGACATGTCTTCCTGGCAAGGCGAAGTGTCTTGCTTTTCTACTTGCTGCTTCAAGTTTTCCATTAAATCTAGTAATAGAGAGAGATAGATAGTATTCTTCGTCAAGAACATTAATATTATATTATAAATGTTTTTTATCACCAAAAACAAAGTTATACGAGGCATTTGTTAATGACAGCAGTGCATATATCCGACCATAAACCCGACCGATCAACGAGATGTTAAAATCTAGTGGAGCGGTCGCTCCACCCAGCCAAGTCGTACCGTACACTCACAGTCACTCAACATACCGTAAATGCCTAATAAACTGAGGAGCAGACCAAACACTTTTACTGTAAGCAACAACATAGCATTTTCGGCCTACTAGATCTCAAAAATGGGAAATCTAACATTGTTGTGAAATATCTTAATTTCACGCTATGGCCCACCCCACTACATATACCAAATTTGGGAACAATATGTTATGTCATTTGCGTGCTAGATAATTAATTACTCTAATTAGTTAGGAAATTACATTCTAGGTACTACCATTTCGTGTATTGGAACTTTCGAGTATTAAAATAATTACGTAACTTTTGCTAATAAACAAACTCCATAAGAATAAAATGTGTTTGTCTCATTCAATAACATCACATTTCCAGGGCCTGTATAGTGACTACAAACTCTCACATATTTCGTGCCGCGTGTGCTTGCGTAGAGCTCCAAATCTGGCTGCAATTCCCTTGTGCTGTGACAGAGAAATAGGAATTAAGGAGGAGGGAAGTAAGGATTTTCCAAGACACTACTTCTAAACCTTTCTGAATGATATGTCGAAAGTTTGCAATTGCTCGCTCGCTCCGTGAAAAGGGCGACATAGATGGCAACCGATCCCACAGTTACTTCTATACTAAGACTCATTCTGTGTTCTTAGAGTTACTAGCGCAGAATAAGTCGGAAGAAAAAGTCCCGAAGAAATATTTTATTTGATAATGAAGACCGATGGGAGTGCATTTTCCCGCGCAGGCCGCTAGTTCCCACATAAATCAGATATTGGTGACGTCACGGGCGCAGGTCGGGTTCATGGAATCGTCAACTGTGAAAGCACATAAAAGTATTAAAGGATCAGGAAAATGAGAAAAACTATTCCGCGGTTATGAGTAAAGTTTTCTATATAGGTTTACATAAGTCGTTTAAGTTCCTTCTCGTTGTAAAATGGCTTACGAGAACCGCTGAGAAAATTATTAGATGCCATCTTTCTTCTCTAGAGATATGTACCGTATGCGTTCTAGGAGAACCATTTAAAATGTAAAAGTTGGAATACGGCAAAGTTTAAAATAAATTGTCGGCAATTCATAACATTTTTTTCAATATCAAAGTGTAAACTGAGAACTACACAGAACTTCCGAGAGCGGACAAACTGATTACCTGAATATATACTCAAGTACTTTCATATTTTTTTCCAGAGAGCAAACAAGAGTGCACAATTTTGTTATAGAAGTGGGCTTAAATCTGGAACTGAGACCTGGTAGATTGTATTTCCTATCGAGAGCGGCACGTTCCACAAACAGAACATCGTGAATCGAAACGAATCCCAAGTCTGCTACCGGAAGCCCCTGGCTCCTGCCTCATCTCATCCGAAAACATTGTTCCCTCTCTCACACCACACTCTGTAACCAAGTGGTGGGGATTATCCTGCCAACCCGGCACCTCCACTTAGTTTTCTCTCGAACCAGTCACGACATTATGTCACCAAGTAGTGAGGATTATCCAGCCAACCCGGCACCTCCACCACGTGCACGTACTCTCTCTCGAACCAGTCAACCCACATTATGCCACCAAGTAGTGAGCACTATTCAGCCAACCCGGCACCTCCACCACGTGCACGAGTTCTCTCTCGAACCAGTCAACCCACATTATGCCACCAAGTAGTGAGGATTATCCAGCCAACCCGGCACCTCCACCACGTGCACGTAGTTCTCTCTCGAACCAGTCAACCCACATTATGCTACCAAGTAGTGAGGATTATCCAGCCAACTCGGCACCTCCACCACGTGCACGTACTCCCTCTCGAACCAGTCAACCCACATTATGCTACCAAGTAGTGAGGATTATCCAGCCAACTCGGCACCTCCACCACGTGCACGTACTCTCTCTCGAACCAGTCAACCCACATTATGCCACCAAGTAGTGAGCACTATTCAGCCAACACGGCACCTCCACCACGTGCACGTAGTTCTCTCTCGAACTAGTCAACCCACATTATGCCACCAAGTGGTGGGGATTATCCATCCAACCCGGCACCTCCACCTCGTCCACCAATTCACCTAGTTCTCACAACTTTCCTTAAACGAAACACAATAAGAACAAAATGTACGCTTGGAAGTCACCTAAGAAAACAACTCACAAGCAAAAGAAAACAAACAGATTGACGGCAAGATGATGAAGAAGAGGAAGAGGAGAAGATAAACCAATAAAAACCTCGCAAGAAGTACACATTACAGGCACTCAAGTCCGGCCCGAAGTTAACGTGGTTGTGAAATCCTACGCCCGCGACGTCAGGCGTCGTCTTGAGACGTGATGATGGATCTCTTCTGCGTTGGCACCTTATCATCATCAGGCTGCATGAAAACGCCGGAGTAGAATCTCTCTATTGTGTGCACAGAGCCAACTCATCACAAAGCCAGCATCCACCTGACGACTATCGCGGAGAAATCTCACGGTTATCGACGAGGATTTTCTATACATCCACGTCAATAAACGAGATGATGATGGACTATCGAAGAAATTAGGCCGGCGCGAAAAAAAATATAGATGCGTCAACTCGATTCGTCTGCGAAGCCGAGAGACGTGAGTAATGGTGAAATTGTTGCGCAAAGCAACTGTGGAAAGAAGACGGCCACGGACAGAAAGTTCATCCCCTTCGACGTCGGCGAGTCCGAAGCGATCATCTTGTCGTAAATCACATGGCGGAAACACCCGAAGACCGATGGTTTAACTTGATCTGTGGGGTCATGTCATTGCTTATTGGCAAATTGATTGTGTTGCAATAAATCCTGGAACACTAAGAGAAAAATCTTTGAGTGAATTCGCCGCTCTCCACAAAACAACACGTTATTAAATCAACTTAATTAATTTCGAGACTTTGTGTATTTTAATTAATTAAGATCTTAATTGGTTTAGGCCCTTCACCCTTTTCGAAATTTCGCATAATTTCTAATTTGTCTTCACTCAACTTTCACTAGTACTCCTGTTGAGTGATATAGATGTCACTTTAATGTCATTCGTTACCCTTTCAATAACAAGTCCCAGATGTTGGGGTAAAAGGGCCTTTGTTTCAATTATGACTTATTCCAAATTCAAACAAGCTTCGAGATCAATTCGTATTCCAAAGAGAGAAGAATTCTCATAAAAAGGGGTGAAAACATGTGAAAACATGGAATTGTAATCGAGGGGGTGTATCTGATCCCCGCGAGAAAACATGCACGTTTGTGGCGATACACTTTCCGTTGCTTGAGGGGTGAAGGAGGGGAGGCGGAAATCTCAGGGGCCTTGCGGAAGAACCTTATTGTGCGCCGCCACCCATAATCCCTTGCGATGGAGCGAATCATCAGACGACCGAGAAGAACGCATGTGTCCCCCACCCCCACCCACCCCCGGCCATAACCACCCCCGAGTCTCTGATCAAACATTCATCGAGGAATGTCTTGACGGTGACAACGTCAGGGGGGCCACGACAGGCAGATATCTGTCGACGACAACATCTTGTCTTGAGAGGGCGGCGCGACGCCGATGCATCTTTTACAGCGTCCCGACGCAGTTTTTTTTCCAACACCTGGCATTTATCATATGCTGGGAGGAAGATATTGTCAGTGGCAGTGACATTGTCGGCAATCTGGCAGAGTCGTTAAGTAAACAATGGCTGTACCCAAGTAGCGTGGCATTAAATTATGAACGTTATGACAAAGGCGTAAAAAAGGAATTGAGATTCGCCTCTTCGAATTCACTTCTTTTCGAGGGCCGCTGGATTTTATTTCTCCTCTTTGATCATAAGAACAAGGCCAAGAAAAAAATTTGCATTTTGTGAAAGCTGCATCTCTTATAATTTTTTACCTGGACTCGAGTATTTCATTTTTGTTCCTCTCAATTGAGTTTCATCATGTTTTTCTTCATTCCACTCGTGCTCTGCTCAATGTTTTCAATTGAAAGATTTCAAGCGTCAAGGACTCCAGATGACGAGGGCGGCGGGCGGGGGGAAAGGGGGGAGGGTGGAAAAAGTTGTCAAATCAAAGACAGGGGCAACCGGGTTCACGGGACGACGATTGAAATGATGATGCCACAAAAGTTTCCCTCGTGTCGCAGCCTTAATTCATTCTACCCCCAGAGTGAAAATAAATGAGTGGATGACATTTTTTCTTCGGCTTCGCTGTTTTTAATCAAAACGTAACCGGGGTAAAAAGTCGCGATGAAACGGGGCCCCGGCGACCAAGACTGGGCGACGTCAGATGGAAAATAAATAAAAGGTGCCACCATCTGTCACATTGAAATTGCATGTAAATGGGGAACTCTCGCTTTTTCAGTTCAAGATGCTTACAGTCTCTAAATCCACCCCCTTCCCCCCACTCTTAACCCCTCCCCCTCCTCATCGCTAACCCTGACGTATGACGTCACGAGCTCTCATTTTTATCTGCTCCTTGACTTGGTTGAAAACATTATTCTTAAATCACCAGCTGGCTTTGATGTATAATCCCATCCAATCAAATGATGTAAACCCGTTCAGGAGCGGGAAACAATATACCACGAGGGAGTAATGTTCTACTGAAATGCAATACCTAACCTAGTGCCTATTGCCGTGAGAGCTGTTATATATTTAAGTAAATCAACTCACACATTCTTCATTATAACTTACCGTTTCTAAAGAATTATATCATTAAAATATGATAAAGTAGAACAAGTAGCGTCAATCACCAATTTCTTATAATTTAGTACTTAATCTTTGGTTGAGGTAACTGAAACCCATAAAAAACACTCCGTGTAAAAAAACAGCCAAGTCTCTTCAACTAAAAAAAAAATTATGAAATCTAAAAATTCTGCACTGAAACGTAGTGATATCAAAAAATGAGCCAAGTCAAAACTTTATTTGAAAATTAAAAAATACTTGGCGCATCGTGTATATAAATAGCTTAGAAGTATAGGCTAGATATAAATACATATACTTATAGTACCTATACCTACAATGCCCTAAAAAAACGATGCGCCAAGTATTTTTTAATTTTCAAATAAAGTTTTGACTTGGCTCATTTTTTGATATCACTACGTTTCAGTGCAGAATTTTTAGATTTCATAATTTTTTTTTTAGTTGAAGAGACTTGGCTGTTTTTTTACACGGAGTGTTTTTTATGGGGATATCACTTATTTTTTTAGTTTATTTACACAACTTGTAAAACTTATTAGGGCAACAATGGCTAATTCCTTTAAAAAAATACGCCATTTCCGAATTAGTTACTAAAAAAATATTGTTTGGAGCTAAATTTAAACTTAAAGTGATATGCCATGAAGAATTGCGAAAGCATCGTTCCAATAGGTCCAGCCGTTTTCGAGATATGGCATCACTTCCGGTTTTCAAAATGGCGGCTGAAAGCTCTTACACATTGTAGGTATTAATATGTATATAAATACTAATATTTCATTATAAGCCTTCTGAATATATAGTTGGTTTTTATATAAAGGGAAGTGAATTTAAGCAGATTTCGCTAAACTATGACGTCATTTCCGGTTTCAGTAATAAGAAAACTTTAATTTAACTATTGTTATTTCATAAAGAGGACCGTCTGAATCGATTGGCGCAAATTTCGTTCCGATCGGTTAAGCCGTTTTTTGAGATATGACGTCACTTCCGGTTTCAAAATGGCGACTACCGGTTTGATTTATAAAAAGGCACCTCAGACGCCAAAAGTGCACATGTGGTAAAAATTTCAGATCGATCGGCTAAGCCGTTTAGGCTGTGGCGGTGATAGCGGTGTTTCCTGATATCATCAGATAGGTTTTAAAAGGGGTGTAATTTCACTGTTTTCACGGCCCTCTAGCACGCAAATGGCATAACCTATTGTTCCCAAATTTAGTATATGGAGTGGGGTGGGCCATAGCTCGAAATTAAGATATTTCACAACAATGTGAGATTTTCCAATTTTATGATCCAGTAGGCCGAAAATGCCATGTTGTTGCTTACAGTAAAAGTGTTTGGTCTGCTCCTCGGTTTATTAGGCATTTACGGTATGTTGAGTGACTGTGAGTGTACGGTACGACTTGGCTGGGTGGAGCGACCGCTCCACTAGATGGAGGTGTAACAATATTTTTCTGTCGCCTAATGTAAAAACCTTTAAGTTGATTTTGTAATCAATTTCAGAAAAGAGTTTTTAAATTCGTTATATTCGGAAAATAATTCCAATGAAGGTTTGGCTTCTATTATTAAAAGATTTGAGTGAGAATTAAGTACTCAGCAGCAGATATTTCCACATCTCCAGACGTTGGCTCGGATTGTATAATAAATCTGATTGATTTTGCTCCAAGGAGAATGATAACAGGAAGTCATATCCGCGAGAAGAATCAAAGCAATCTATCTTCATACCCAGCAACTATTTCATCTTCCATGACGGTCGGAAATAAAAGTGTCTTGGCGCATCACATTAATAACATTATTATTATTAATATCAAATGTGAAAATATATTCAAAGAAAACTTGACTTGGAAAAAGGTATCTTATGAGAAACTTTTACGAAATCATTTGAATAAAAATATAAGTTTCGAAAAGTGAGTTACGAAAGTTGAACGGCTAAAAGTAATCAACATTTTCTCCCTAGCGAGTTTCACCCCTTCATGATAACTTTCCCTCCCCTCACTCAGTCATCATATGGGAACAACCTTGATTAATTAAAAACAGTATTTATGGTATTCACATGTGACATAATTTCAAAGAGAACCCTTCTTATGGTGGTTGCATTTCACTAAGGTCCTTGACGTCTAAACTGAACGCGAAGAAACCCGTGTAAAACTCCTTGCCTGCACCCAAGCGGGGTTAATCTGAATTAGAATCAGGTTCGGTAATCACTTTTCACGACGCCGCCGACAAAAGTGTCAAGAAAAAAGATAAATAAACCCATGTTTAAGATTGAAATTGGTTTCATTTTGCCTGAATAATTAACAAGTTGATACTAAAAGTTCCTTTCAATTTAATGTGAAAACAAATTTTCGTGTAGCTACATTCTCATTACTTTCTACACCCTCGACTGAGCTTATCGTGTTACTCTTTTAGTACATTCGTTGCATTTTAAAATTAAAAAGTATACATTTTTTATTGACTTTAAATTCAATTTATTGCATGCAATTAACTTACGAGATTAAAATTATAAATCACACAGTAACTGACATTACAATCACATCTTTTCAATTATTCTCCACTAAACATATTTAAACGACAATCTCTTATAGCAAACAAATTACTCCAGATTTCATAAAATTGAGGGAATTGTAAGCAAATCTCCAACTATTAGGGGTGGAGCGGGGGTTGTACTGTTAAAACATTTCGAGATCTGCTATCAGACGATGGAAAAAGAAGTTTAATATGTTTCATATTTTTAAGGTTCAATTTAAAAACTGAACCATTTTTTGCGGCAACTAACTTTTTTCAGCAATCATTCTTTCCAAAAACAATTAATGCCTGGAATAGGCTGCCACTATCCAGGGATGTCAGTGATGTAAATAGTTTTGAAACATTAGTAGACTTATTTATATTTAGTGAAACAGGGGTAAATATCTGAGCGAATAGGTTGAAATTTACAATTAGTTATTAATATTTATAATTAATTATGTTATATAGGTTGTAATTGATAATTTTTTATGTAATTGTAGTATTATTGTAGACATATTCATGTAAATTAATCTAGAAATAAAATACTTAAAAAAAACATCCTCGCTTTATTTATTGTAATTCCCTACCCCAGGGCCAATATGGCCCTTCCATCAGTGTAAGTCTCCATCTGCAGTGAAACCCGGCACCTCCACTGCAATCACGCGTCAAAGCTCATCACATTCGGATGTCACGTCGCAACATAACTCATGCTTAGCGTCTGTCATTTAATTAAATCGTTGCAATCAAGTTGAGCCTCCCCGGCAGCAGCTCGGCGGTCTGCCGGCTTACATCAGACTCGTCTCTGACTCTGACTCTGCCACAGCGGCGCGGTCGCATTACGACCATAATGCACCGTCTACAGTCAACATGCACAATGCAGTCGGCTTTAGAAGTGCAGCTAATGTGATTGCAATGTTGCAGTTCAAATCAAATGCGTGGAAATCTGAATGATGTAAAAACACGTGATTTAATACACCTGTATTGATGGATTAAGTTGTAATAGTCGGATTACAATTATCTCTCTGCAGTACTTCATGAAGTTAATTGAGTTCTAGAAGTACTATAATTGAAATGTTGGTGGAGTAATCAGGAAATTGATCCGAGCGGGATCTGATTTCGATTGATTTTGATTGAACACGAGGGAATGTAATTAGGAATTACTATTCTATAAGTAGAACACCGGTAGGTACAACCGATTTGCAAGAATACCATTCGATAGCAAACCCCGAAAGAACATACATCCATATTATAAAACCGCACAAAACAAGTTCAAATACAGTTTCATAAAGAATTAGAAATACGTAGATACAATTCGTAATGTTGGTAATAAATTAATCAGATAATTCTAGTATGATTTAGTAGCATACTTTAAGTATGTGTCGTATTCTAACATAATCATTAATTAAGTATAGTCTAACGTAAGTATCAAAAGTAGTAAGTTCAATGCGGGATAAAATACAAAGATATAATTTAGATTATGTTAATAAGGCCTACTCATTTTGAGGTATCTGATTGGATGTGCCGCCAATTTAGTCCAATATTTAGTTAATCCGGCTCAGATTAACTTCGGTAATACCGGCCCTAAAGAAATAATGAAGAAAGGACGATGATGTTAGGCGGTCGTGGCAGCTTATAGTTATCGAACGGGATGGCTGTGTTAGTGATTATGTTTTGAGGTTGGTACTCACTGAGTGATGTGAGGTTGATGAATTGCACGACGGAGCAGCCTTCTCGCACCTCTATGTAGGTGATCTCGCACTTGTACACGGCCTCGTCGGCGACTTGCAGATTCTTCACCTCCAAGCTCGACTTGGTGCTGTTGGCGACGTAGTGGAGCTCCGCTCTGCAACAGAACACATGGCGAGGTTTACAATTCGGAACTGTTTATTGTGTGTTTTTTTTCCTGCAATGCCGGTCAAACCGATCAACCAATCGATCTGATATGCTGCACACAATACAGATACTATGTCATATCAGCGGTCTCGCGTCTTGTTTTTGGTCAAAATATTGTGATTTGTTGTAAATAAATTGATCACTCTGCTTCAAATTCTGCACGGTCATTGGGACCGACATTTAAGGTGATTCTGACAATATTCAGATAAAAATCTTTCAAGAAATTGAAGAGTCATAAACATTTTATTGACACATAATACACATATTCAACATTATTCAAAATTATCACTTCTCCTAGGCTTGTAGAGCAGCAACTATCACACGCATATGCAATACGAATGCTCTCTTATCAACGCGTTACAAAGAGAGTTTTCCTAGTAATTCTTGCACGAGAAGTTCAAAATGAAGGCCACAAACATTCGATTCTACCACACCGATAACTAACTTCTTCTTAGTAAATATTTCAATGTGAATATAATTATAAAATACATATGTACCGACTCGTGATGTATTTTTATAGTTTTTGTATACGTTCTCTAAAGCCCTTTTTGTCTAAATGCTATTTTCTATAAATCTACATAGGTATCATTTTTGAGAAAGGTCAATGAACAAACACATGTTTTTCCGAAGTAATCCATCAAAGCAAAATGTACGATTAAAATACAGTCCCTGGAGATTGAATACGTTCTCTCTGTGGTCGATGCTCCGGGCCAAAATAATGTCAGAACTATCCAGTATGTACTCATTAAGCCTATTCAACCTTTTTGTGAAATTACATTCAATACAACTGGAAATAAGTATTCATGAGCTACGGTATTTCATTTTATTCAACACATTTTGAACGTGTTATCTTTTCGCAAACAGACCAACCCTTCAATTCGTAAATTTTGTGTTGAGTAGATATTCCATGATTTCGATGTGTCTGACAAATGTTTAATTATTCGCGTGAACCGCTTTTCACATCAACTGCTGCTCTGGAATTCTGATTTCTGTCGCCGGAGTTCAAATTGTGTGACAAAAAAAACACACGCTCCTTCGCAGGGGACGTGTCAAGTACTGTCGTTTGAAATTTATGCAAGGATTTTTTTATGCAGTACGTTTTGAACAGAAAAAGTTTCATAAATTATTATCACACTTTGTTGTCACTCCGACTTTCGCATCAAAGCAGCCACACGACCCGCTTTGGCGATGAAAAATCTAACAACAATTTAATACTCTTAATGAAAAGTTTTACATTGCTTTACGCCACAATGTATATATGCTGAATGTCGGAAGCGTTTACAGTTTTCTAAAAGTATTCTGCTTTAGAGATTGAACTTTTCTGAGTCCGCACGTAGAATGAATAATATGATTAAAAAACATGTGGAACATGATAATTGATTGACATAAACAAGTCAAATCTGCATAAAACGACGCGTTCAGTATTGGAAGATCCTCGTACAGCTCTGTAGACAACGCGTTCTCCTCTGGAGTCCTCTTCAACATGGATAGTCCTATACCTGGCCATGCTAACGAGGATGTTGAGAACATCTGCAGTTCGTTCGAATCGCAGTAAGTGTCTCGGTTCTGATAGCACAACAATTTGCTTTGTTTGTATTCTCGACCATTTATTGCCATCCCTTGTTTGAGGTGGTTCTGATAACGGCTGAGATTTGTTTTCATTTTTCATAATGTTTACGATAAGGTCTGGTATACTGTGAACGATAGTCGATAACTTATGGTTTTGGGACGAACTGTAATTGACGGGATTCAAAAAACAGTTTTAAAAAATTACAAAACCGACTATACCGACTTCAATTATATTCATATGTATTTATAATTTTGACTGGTCCTTTGAAATTTATGTCAAAAACTAAATACATTAAAACAACTAAAATACTAAATTAGCAAGTAATCTAAAGGGAAAAAGACTAAATTTTTCGCTCCCGCTTTTTCAAAAACAAAATGTACAAAATCTGCGTGCAAAATATGAATTGTATCTGCTACTCCTACGTGGTATCACCCACGCTATCATCATATTGCTACACACAAAAATACTGAAAGTAACTCGAATTGAATCCTGGCGCTAAAACAGAACGGAATATTCAAACTAAAACACATACTGTTAGATTTGACACACATCATGATCTGAATATTTCCATCTCCCTCCTCCATTACGATTCAGTCCTCGCATGGAACGCCGCGTCAGATTTCGAATCGAATCCTCTCACAGCGCCACTCTGATCTATGTTTGATTGCTCCGTTTCAATTATTCATTCCTCGTCATCGCATCATCGGGGCCGTGCCTCCCAGTTGGTCGAAAACAAATGCAGTGTCTGGGGAACACAGAAAAGGCCAGACGACTGTGACAATGGCCGTCGTGTGATACGGAAACACACGGAAATGGACGGACAGAGGGACAAAAGGACTGCATAGCAACGCACAAGTTCAAACCTAGTTGGTAGTCACAATGCCAATTAAAGGCCCTCGAGCAGTAGGACAGATGTTGAGCGGACATTACAGTGGACATTCAATTTCCCAGAAATCAAAGTTCTATTAAAGCTTCTCACAAAAAATAAATGCATATTACGTAGCTGCATGGTTACTTTTAGTCAATTTTAAATAACAGAGCTGAAATTCTGAACGTCGTAGTTATTAAGGGGGTTCCACGGTTTCGGCATAGGAATGAGAATTTGCTGTAATTCACAACAAAGATTAATGAAACCATATTACATACAACTAGCAAAAAATATTTGCCCCTAAAGGCTGATGCACAATTGAATTAAGGTTTATGGTTTAATGTTTAGTGATTAGTGTTTAAGATGTTATAATAGAGTCCAGTGCACAATTGCTTATTTCACGAGGTTATTTCACCACGTGATAAAATTAAATAATTGATCGAAAATGATATGGAAACAAATATATGAGCAAGATTAGGCACAAATATCAAATTAAAATGCTTCCAATGACATTAATTCAGACGACTTTTCATTTTCCCGTACGAATTTGACATTGACATTTACTCTGCTCTCTTCTGATTGGTTCGTCATAAGGTGAAATAGTGTTTTGCAATAAGAAATGGATTTTGTTGATTTCTTATTTCAGCTTAAACCTTAAACACTAAACCTTATAACGCTTATGACAGTTGTGCATGGTAACGTTATAACAGCACCTTTCATTTCTCTTAAACACTAAACACTAAACACTAAACACTAAACACTAAACCATAAACCTTAATTCAATTGTGCATCAGGCTTTACGGTATGAAATAATTAGATATTCTTGATTGAAGATCATCTTTTCCCCCATAAGATAACACAGGGAGACATGAAATCGTCCCGGAAAATTGGCCTTAAATTGCTCCTAAAACCGAAAGAGGAATGACAAATTATTGAAAATAGTCTCAAATTAAAGATAATAATTTTTAGAATAAGACTGCCGTTTGAAAATATGGGGTCACGGGCCAAATAAGAAAGAAAATGTGTACAATGTGTGAAATTTACCATAAATCTGGCAACATTGCACTACAAATATGAATTATTTTGGGATAGTTTAATTGGAACTTCAATTAAAAACATATAATTGGAGCACACGGTAAGATATAATTGTTTTATGCTGTTGTTTGAGGTATTGTTTCATCAGAGATTTGTATGAATTGCGGCGAATTCTAAGCACCTTGGCTGGAGCAGTGGGACCACTTTAAAAAAACAGTACAAAATCACGAAGACCTGTAATGGCGAATTATCAAGAAAGGGAGATTGGGCGATCCAATAGGCCGAGTCTTCCCCCTATCATGATTACAATCCCACCGACAGAAGCAAGCAGGAATCAATTAACCATCTCCAACCTCGCTTCAATCTGTCTGTCCCTCAAGCGACTTTGAATCATTTTGCGGTGGCCGTTTAACTCCACTCTCCATTCGTTAAAGTGCTCTTTGTGGTCGGCTACGTTATTGTGCGTGTGTTGAGATAGGGGTAGATTGCCCCCCGCAGTAAATACGTCCACAACAGATCTATCCTTGGGGTGTTGATGGCCCTCCTATCTCTCTTATCGACGATAAATTGTTACTAGTTCGTCGTCGGCCATTGTCTAGGAGGTCTCTGTCTTTGTCACTTCAAATGACCCGACAAGGTGGATTTTCAAGATTTACCGCACTTTTGTGATGTGGAAGCGTTCATTAAATATATATGAACAATTTCGACGAAGTGCTGTTGTCTTTATCGCGAAACAACACGTCTGACGTTATTCATGCTAGGGTTGTTTGTGTTTACATTTAATCAAGTGATGATTTGAATTGACAGAGAGCGTCAATCAGACGCCGGGAGAATAAATGCGAGAGAGGTTAGCTGATGGTCGATGCAGTGATTCCTCACTTTCCACACAGTCCAGGCGCGATCATAAAGGTATGTATACACTTGGCACAACTAAAAACGGTATTTGAACAAAACGGATTGCTTGTTGGTCAGGTTAATTCACAATTAATCCTTGTTATTATCTATGTTATTATAAATTACCAATTGTTGCTTTATGATCTACATCATAGTTTGTTTGTTGGTTGAAGAATAATATCTCTTTTATTTGTTAAAATCTTTCATTTCAGATTATTTACTTTGCCTGTTGGTTAAATTGTTTATTTATTTTAATGTATTGCACTTGTGGGTTTATTCCGTTGTAAAGATAAAATAATAATAAATCAGAGCTCACCTATACTATGAGACTTCACCGGATGATGGCATCAAGTCATTTTCAGTCAATCCGTTTCTTTCAAATGCCATTTTTAGTATGGCCAAGTGTACATTACATGCAATTCCGTTCTAGCTCTCAAAATCGCTTCTACACACTTTTTATGTGAAAAATTTACTATCTTTTTAGCGAGAAGATTTTGAAAGCTATTACGTGTCGTAGATAGCTATTTTCACTTTGTTAGAAAAATGCGTGGCGCGGTCGTCGATAAGGCCTAATAATTCATCGTCGGGGATGTGATTTCAGAGTCCAGTGGGACGTTTCCTTCTTTTGGCACGGAGACACATTGGCATTTCCAAGAGCGCTCCCCGCGCCGCAAAGGTCATCACGCGCTCACGAGGGGCACCGTTCCAACCGCCAACCCCGATACCTCTTCTGCCACGGAGCAGCGAGAGTCGAGAGAAGGAAAGCAGACTTTATTATCATAGATCCTATAGAGCACCTTCATTCTATCTTACATGGCCTATTTATGTGCGGAAACCATACGTGGCTCAGACGAACATCAAATTATGAAAGGTGAATGAATGTATTAAAATTGTTTACATATAATTTGCAACTAGAAATCTGATGGTATTGAGGGTAATTTAGATATTTCAGGATAAGAAGGGGGTGTTTTGGGCATTTGTTGTAAACTGTGGAAACAATCACATCACGTTATAGAAGATTATTGAATTGCTGGTTATGCACAGCCACAATGAGCTCTCTAAACATAATAAGTTCTGATAAGCAGATAAAGAAATAAGGAAAAAAATACCAAGCCGTGAATATAGTTTCTTGAGTTATGAAAGAAGGAAAGGATAATCCCATATTTACATCTTGAAATAATATAAACGTCTTGTTTTGACGACATTCTGGCGAGTTAAGCAAAAACCGACTTTTCTTGTCACACATTCTGTGTCACCGTCCACAGTACACCACATCCCCGTGAAAGATGAAGAACTTCTGAGCCGGGGGGAGGATTCAATTTAAAAGAGAGACGGAACTGAAAATGACAATCAGGATCGCCGCCGCGACGGCTGTCACCCGTCGGTTTAGCGTCGTTTCTTCCCGACGTCTACAAGATAAACGACGCCGACTTTCAGCTCCGACGCGACGCTCTATAATATGAATCGCGTGACATTAAACTATATAATCCAGAGTGGATAGTTCCTCTATCACCGTGGACGATATAGATGGACGTGTTTTTGTTATCGCTTTTGGAGTGTAAAAAGACACTCGACTGAAGTTGCAATATCGGCGCTGAACCGACGCTGCAGTGATGAGTGGACGCCGAGCGTCGCGACGTCGGGGGAACTGGATGACCCGACCAGGGCATTCGAGTATTTTAGCTCGTCCTAGAAACGTGATGAAAAAGGAAAAGAGGACTTAAATTTATGAGGATGAATATTTTAAGTCGAAATGAGTTTAGGTAATCCAAGTTGTGATCTTGTTTTCACTTTAGAATAAGTAATATTAACTTTTCATCACTTGAGGAACTTGAAGTAGTACATTTTTATACTTTAAACCACATACAAGCTTAAACAAACTGATAGTTTTACGGAAACAAATCATAATTATGTTGGACTCCACATTGGAATAATAATTTTCGACCAAAGAAATTCGACAATAAAGAATGTGCTTAGCTGTGAAAAATATTTGATTGTTGCGAACTGGGCCGTTGGAAGCAGAATGTTTTGAAGGATTTTGTGAGTCTTGTGGATTCTGCGGACGTGGCTCGTGCTGAAAGAAGCGGCGTCCATCTTTCTCCCCCCCCCCCCCCCTCCCCCCACAGGATCGGAGCACTAACGACGCTCCTAACCGCCAAGTAAATCCTTATTTCGCGGCTACCTCTACTGGCGAGATATTGGGGGCCGTGCCTCCGACCTCTCGACCACTCGTAAAATACGTGTGATAACTGGTAATCGTGGATAGAGAAAGAGACTCTAGCGAATAGAGATGGCGAAATAGATAAAGTAATTGATGCTAGGGCTTAAGCACGTTGTTTATTGTGTTTTAAAAGTTGGAAATATATAATCGACTATGAAACATTTCGAATTATTCAGTATTAAACACTAAAAATATGTTAAAGTAAATTTTAACTCTTCGTTTTTGTTTCGGAAGAAATACTATACATACAAAAAAAAATGAAAAAGATATTAGGAAGGTAGAAAACGAATCGTCGCGTTCTATCTTCTCCGCCACTTATAATCAAACTTATTGAACAGACTGCGATAAAACTGAAATAGGTTAATTATACGATTATTTTATGTGTTTTATGAGATGGTATTAAACGTAACCATTATGCATCTCGTCACCCACAAACGTGACGCAGAAATTTATAGCGTCCGTAATAAAATCGTTCTACAGTATTCCGTACTTCGCCATCTATGTTATATCGCTGGTCTAATTGAATAAATTATGTGAACCTACAAACTGACCTCGCAATAACAGTTTCTCGTTACTCTTATTCCATTTCGAACTGAAAGTTAATGTTCTCAGATCTCAAGAAATAAATAAAATGTTTTATAGAGCTCATTAAGGAGTAGCTTCTAAGTCGCACCATTGTAGATTTAGTTTCTAATGAACATTGAGGTGAAAAACTGAAGAGAAATGTCAAGAAAATGCGGAAGTTATACGGCATCCTGTGAAGAATATTACAGTCAACTCAAAGCCACTCGAAAGAGAATAGTTTTTATCATTAGGAAAATAACAGCCACAAACAATCGGATGGATGTGCGGTGTAAAAAGAAATGACGCTACTGGTTTAAAAAGTATTTTAGATTGTTGGAAAATGAAATGTATTAATTAATGAGACATTGTGGTGGATGTATAAGCCAGACATGTTCTAATGAGAGAGTTATAATAGAGAACGTGACTCTTATGATCGCACTTTCTCTGTTTTTTATTTGTTTTTGTTTTTGTCTTTGCCTGCACTGTCCATTTTCCACCGTTCAACCACTCGATCTAAAATTTTGTACACGCTCTGATGTCATAAGTGTGGTCACTTGTGTAGTTGTTGAACGAGATCATGCGATTGGTTGACAATTAAAAATGGAACCGTTTGATGGTCATCGGAACCAATTTTTTGTGTGTTTTTGACACATTACGGAATTTTATGCTTGTTTTTATAAATGCAAAGATAAATTATAAATTAATTTTTGACGTATTCTATCGGATTGTCTTCCTCTATTTCCATTTGCAATCAATACGAAGGCTTGCTTATCAACGCGTTATATGATAGCGTTTTCCCAGTACACTGCACACACCGACTAATAGTCAATTACACATTTCTATATTTCATTGAATGGCATTGGTTGTTTTGATTTGATTGTTGGATAACGCAGAATGCTTCAGAAGTATAAATGCTTTTGTTGCAAACAAGCGAACAGGAGTTATGAAGTTATCAAGTTAGAAAACAGGAGTGAAGTCACGTTCTTTATCGTTTTGTATAGATTTCCTGTAGCTTCCCAAAGTCCAGATCTCGCCGAGAGCAAAGGGATTTCCTTTTGCCGTGATTTTGCTACTTTTGCTTCTCCTCATTCGCTCTGCAGTTATCCAATAACACGTGTCTGAGTTTTCTTTCGTTCGGACCTGAGGGGGTGAGAGAGAGATAGCAAGCTTTGGCTTCCTTTTTTTTTAAAAAAAAAAGTTTAACTTTCCACAATCGAAGGCGGCCTGTGGAATGTTCAATAAAATGCAAGGAATGTTGTACTACACAGGTGAAATCAATACACAATATCGTGCAGACCGATGAGACTGCCAATCGAATGTAGTTTTAGTCGAGTCAAAGAGGTTGAAACAGGATGCAATACAAACCAGAGACAGTGAAGAGGGACTCAACTACAGAAGTTCAGAGATAAGAGGGTGACAATAGACCACCTGGACGAAGGAGATTAGAGCAAAGAGTCCACCATTCTTTCAACAAACGAAACGTATCTCTCACTTTGTTGCTTTGTTTGCCAGGTTAAACAAACAAAATGGTCGGAATTGGAAATCTAAAAGTGTATAAATATGTTGCCTGGAGCAAGACGGTCCGATCGGATTTAGCGCACCGAACATTATCTCAGCCTACTGGATCCTTCCAGTGATTAGTAGGCGTCATTAGCGCAGAAGAGGCAGTGCCAAACGTCATATCGTAATCCCATGGAGTTCTCAGTTCCCTATGTGCTTTTTTAAAAATAAATCGTGGAGATAATTCAATTTTCGAGTGATTAATGCTCGGCATAACATTTCCAACAAACTGATGGTATTTATCCCGGCATAAGAGTTTTGCTCTTCCTCCGCCATGGCTTATTTCCAAGTGTCTTGTAGGCCTAAGTGCCGGGTGACGTGAGGAGGCGGCAGAGGGTGGTGGAAGTACAATTAAACCGGGCCAATATAATTCTAGCTGCTGCCTGTATCCTGGCCGACGATATATAGCTACCAGTCGACGATTTATTTCCGCTACAAGACAACAAGCAGCGCTGTGCATGGTGAAGCGACAGACTCGTGAGTTATTATCTGCTTATCTCCACCTCGCTTGCGCCTATCAACGCGACACTGGCGTCGTCTCTTGCAGCGTCGCGACGTCCGACGACGCCCACGACGCGCGGACCGAAGTCGGAAAGAAGAATCGCTAATTTCTTCCGTCGTGAAGCAAGTGACAGGAACCTAGTCATGAATCAGTTGGGATTGGCTGGCCGGATGACGTTTCCTGTTATTGAATATCCGGATTTATACATAACGTGAAGCTAGATCTTCTGAGATATGTTTATAAATCTAATTTATATTTCAAATCTCGAAAAAGGAAAGATCGACGTCTAGATTAAGCGATGTAGAAAATATCCTCTCTTCAAAATCTGCAAAGTTTGCCGGTAGTTTGACTTAGTTTTAGTTTTAAGCACATAATACCTTAACTTTACTCAAAGATTTCGGCGTACCTGTAGCAGAATCCTGACTATGAGATTGAATTTTGTCTCGCAGAAGAGTGGTTCCATGAGATGCACTCGAAAGTTGCATCGTTTCTACTCTTAGTTCCGAGTTCCAATTGAATTCAACTCGATCTAAACGCTTCCGTCTGACCTGAGATCGCGATCGCCTCTCGACAGATGTTGCCAATTGGCCGATTCCCGAGTCTCAGCGCGGGAAACTAATGAAAAATTCATAGTTCCAGGGAGGAGGTGGAGGGGAGGAGGAGGAGAAAGACATGAAGAAAGGAAGTGTTGGCCAAGCACGGATAGACATCGAAGTGTGTGTTGAATGGATGGTGTGAGGAGGCTGAGGAGAAGATGAACAGACCTCCTTACGAGGCACGATAGATGGGTCACCTGGGGCCTATTCGGTCCACTAGACCTCGGGGTCAACCATCGGGGGTTCTTCCGCCTCCGGCGAGACGAAATACATCGCGCGAGATCAATATTCAAGAGTCAAACTCTTGACCTTATATAGAAATGTAATCGACTCGAATGCATCCATTCTATTTTGAATAATGCAACTCAGGATGAACTTTGTCAATCGAGTTTGACATTTTCAACTTGAAGAGAAGGCGTTTTGAATACTCATCAGTTGAAGCAACGACACATGTGATTCGACTCTGAACCGAGAGTTAGTGTTTACGTAATTGGCTTTCTCGACGTGAAACATCCACGACGGCGTCATCGTCACCCCCAATTACATGAGAATAACCCCCGAGGCGCATTTCCTGCGAGATCCGATTGCCGGATATTACAAAGTTGGCCTCGTCTAATATCAGATCGAGTGCAATTATTGTCTCGATTCGACTAGGTGTTACTTCTTCCATGTACAATGCTCGACGGGATGTGATTCCAGAAGAGATATTAGATTCCCGATATCACAGACGCTCCATGGACGATTCAATTAACACAGTATTATTAGGATTTAGCCTAGTTACCGACGACGACAATAATGTGCACTTTGCTTGAACAGAATGAGCCAGGTTTGTGGGTGGTTAGAGATGGAGAAGAAGACTAATGTGCGCTCTGCAGTGAGCTTATGCAACCGTAGATAAATAACTCTTGATGCAATTCCCGAGTAATATCCTTTGTGCGGCTCTCACATGAAGTCTCCGAGGAAATGTCGAGTGCTTCCAATATTACTTAGTAGAGTATTTTACAATGGACGAGTTTCAAACTGAATTCACTCGATGTTCCTCGCTGTCTCCTAGTTGAGCCAACTAGAGCATTTCAAGCGTGGCACAGGGGCAGTGCGCGACTACCAAACACACTCGCATGTGTAGCGTGCTGCATCACGTACAGGGGCAGCTAGCGGACAGGGAGGCAATGAGGCATCGATAAAAATGCAGAGAGAGTAAACGATTCGCCCTGCTCCTTCATTAGTTGTTCAGTCGACTGCGAAAACGAGGAACGATTACTGCGAGTTGGATTCGACGAGCTCATTTCACCCCCCCCCCCCCCACAACCCTTTCACCCACGTGAATGTTCTTCGAGTCCGTGGACAAATGACGCCAATGATGATCCCCACTCTTGCCCCACGTATGACGTATATTCTATCCAATTCCACGACGTCTTATCGTAAGTTGCGATCTTTATTTTTCGTAATTTAAGCAATAGGTCCCCGACATCGAGCACTGAGGATAAAATGCATTTTATACTCTAAATTTACTTTGGACACAATTTCTTCTTATAGTTCACGAAATGAGATCACAAAACGTAAAATCAGAGCGGGGTTTAAAGTTGTCCTATTTGACAGCATCCGCATGAACCAATCAGCTCGGTTCCTACTATAGTTAGTTGGTTGAAGTTAATAATACAAATGCATTACTTCAATGGATAAATCATAGAAGTAATAAAATATTCTAATCTGTCACTTTGAATTATTATGAAGTTGTCACTTTCTGAGGATTGAAATATAAATAAATTGTGCAAATCGTTGGTGAATTGTATTAGATTTTTATTATATTATAAAACCTTTGGTTAAAACGAAGCATTGATCCATTCAGAATGTAATTATCTAAATGTAATATAATTACCCCAAGCTCCATGCACGGACTGTTTCAGGGTGAGCCAGAAGTGTGCTGAGGGTTGTATCAGAGAGGGCGTCGGTTTCGGGAAGTGGAATTATCTCAAAATGCCACCCGATCAGCATTACAACACCACAAATGTGGCGACAGATAATAGAAAATAATTGTATCGCATGTGTTTGTGGTCTCCCTCCTCAACCCACCCTAACTTATTTCCCTTGAGAAAATATAAAACGGACTTACTCACTTGGATCAAAATTTTGAACCCCTCCGATACTCTATAAAACAAGTTTAGTAAATTAATGGCCCGCACTTGACGTATATTGCTACTTGTACATTTTGGGGGCACAAAACATAAAGTCTCGCTTGAAATGTTGGAATGAAATATATCTGTCAACAAGAGCGCTAGCAGAATCAACGTACCTGATCTCACGGGCAGATATTAAAGTTCTTTCAGAATTCCCACAAATCATTGTCTCCGAATTGCGAGAAAATAGCACGTTTTTTATTTTTGCGGCTTTCACACGAAGTTGTCCGTTCATTCGACTTCAGTTTGATAATCCATCAAGCGGTGACTTTTGACGTCAACATCGCATCAATGAACAATGCGACGCCGGACAGGTCGACGTCACGACGCGTGTACGTGCGCCGCCGCGACGCACACGCGTCATAATTTATACGCGGTACGAACGTGAGCGTCGGCGTCGCCTCAGACATTATTTTCACCGACGTAACGTGCAGGTGGAGGCAGAAAGAAGAGACACAGAAGGCCAATATACAATGCTGCTGTCATATTAGAAATGTATAAAGTCCCATTTTTTTACAAAATATTACAGTCCACTTCTCGTCACACAAGTTTTGTTTTCCGTTATTTTAAAGTTCTGTTTGGAACGTGCATACAGCGCGACAGTAAATAAGTTTGAAGTACACAACTACTTCGATATTTACGAGCTTCTAAATTGAACCGAGACCTTTGACCTAATTGCGTTATATTTACATGGCGACAAGTGGGTTTGTAGACCAGGCAATGAGGGTTGTCAATCTCACTCCAACCTCGGAGCCAATCTCCGTCAATCGCTGTAATTACCTTGTCTATGGCAGAAACGCACACTTCGCTCGACAGACTCGATGACTGAACAAACATCGGTGAAGAGATCAACCGGGGATCGAACTCGCCGTGTTGTGTCGATGTCGCGAGTGCTCCCCAGACACGGCCACCTCGAGACGAATATGTCGCGAGCGCTCCCCGGACACGGCCTCCTCGAGACGAATATGTCGCGAGCGCTTCTCAGACACGGCCACCTCGAGACGAATATGTCGCGAGCGCTCCTCAGACACGGCCACCTCGAGACGAATATGTCGCGAGCGCTTCTCAGACACGGCCACCTCGAGACGAATATGTCGCGAGCGCTCCCCAGACACGGCCACCTCGAGACGAATATGTCGCGAGCGCTTCTCAGACACGGCCACCTCGAGACGAATATGTCGCGAGCGCTCCCCAGACACGGCCACCTCGAGACGAATATGTCGCGAGCGCTTCTCAGACACGGCCACCTCGAGACGAATATGTCGCGAGCGCTTCTCAGACACGGCCACCTCGAGACGAATATGTCGCGAGCGCTTCTCAGACACGGCCACCTCGAGACGAATATGTCGCGAGCGCTTCTCAGACACGGCCACCTCGAGACGAATATGTCGCGAGCGCTCCTCAGACACGGCCACCTCGAGACGAATATGTCGCGAGCGCTGCTCAGACACGGCCACCTCGAGACGAATATGTCGCGAGCGCTCCTCAGACACGGCCACCTCGAGACGAATATGTCGCGAGCGCTGCTCAGACACGGCCACCTCGAGACGAATCACCTGCCGATGACGAGTCGGTGTGGAAAAATGTACCGATGAATACAAACTAGCTCGAGTGTCGTGGGTTCGACTCCCCTGAGGTGTTGTTCTCTGTCTTCCAGCTGGGGGGTCAAGGTGCGCGCCTCACGAAGTTCAATATGTTTGTTTGAACGAAGCTCTTCGCGTTGCCCTGTGTGTGATTACAGTGGATTTCCCCAGAGGGATGTTCAATTGCTCTGCAAGCAAAGTTGAGCGCGTGTGGTCCTCTCCAGCGATGACCTCCCTCCCCCTCCCCCTCCCCCTCCCCCGGCTAACTGTGGGGCTAACCATCGGCGCAAGGTAAACACACGTACAGAGGTATAAGCTATTCTTCTTTCCTACTCTGTTTGCTGTCGGAATGATAAATCAGTTTTCATGAAATCTGCAAATATAAGTAATTCGATAGAAACTAAGTTTAATCGCGCGAATTGAGCGTCGTTTCGTTGTTCAGCGTCGGCGTCGGCGTCGGTGTCCCCCGGGGCAGGTTTGACCCGACAAGTTCTCACCTCTTGTCTCTACCCCCCGACCCCCCCCCCCCCCCCCCCCCAGGTTCTCGACGTTGACAATGGACGACATTACTCAAACGCAAACTTTGTGAAACTCGGAATACATGATTTGCCCGGGCCAGAATCTGATTCAGAGGAGACGTGTGCCGAGCATAATTAAGTGCATGATTCGCTAAACAGCAGAGTAACTAATTAACTACCGCTTCTATACCTAAAGACGAAATATCTGTAACACAATCTTCATTCTGAGACGCAGGTAACTATTTGATAAGTAAGAAACGACAACCAAATGAAACAAATACACCGCGCTGCCAGCTACATCTTCGCAGTCGCCGCCAGAAGATGAAGGTAGTAACATCTTCGAAACGGCGCGAACGGCCCTTATCAGGGCCACCAGCACATTCATCGGAACAAACCGTCACCACTGCCATGCAAAATACACAATAGTTGTTTTCCACGATTAAGATCACGAATAATATATTGGCCAAACTATTGCACTCAAATGGGTGAGATCTCATTCTAGAAATGATTCTATAACCACTATTCTATAGTGATTTTGAAGTTTTATCCTCCAATATTCTGGTTCAGAAATATTTGGAAGCAACGCGGTATTAAAAATATACCACTTTAAATCACTTTCCCAACCTTTAAAGCATACTGGGTATCAATTGAATTGAATTGAATTGATTTTTTGTAAATTTATGCTTCAAAGAGTTAACATGATTAAAAGTTTCAAGGACTAAATAATGAGGAAACATAATGGACATTATTTTGGTGTCGTCCAAAAATGACTACTTCATGACATTTGATATTATGTTACCAACTCCCTCTAACAAAATATTAAGAATACATTAATACATATTTTATTGATTGCATGACCTGAATGTGAACTAAGGATAATGGAATAATATTTTTAGATAGAGCAATATTGAAAAACTTCACCTCCAGCGATACTTATAAAGTTGTACAGAATTTAAAAGAAAATATTTGATTTGATTGCTAAAGTCATACTATAATTGGATTGAAATTCTTAAAATTTTCCAATAAATCATCCATTGCTTTGGAAGTGAAAACGTTGAGAGTAGATGCCAAATAAATAACAAAAAACTGCAAATATAATTGAAACTTGTAAATGGCTCGACATTTTTGTAGTTACAGTTCAAGTTTTTGGACAGAAATAAGTAAGCATGATGAAAAATAGATTTCAGTACACGCTAAAGCGAAACATTCTTTCCTTGCAGTCGCTCTTTCCATGATCCCAATGTTGTGTTCCTCGTCGTATCAATGCCAGACTTCCGTCTCAACTCAAAACTTCTTTAGACGATAAGCCAAACGTCGACGTCTCCACCGAACCTCACCCTCCCAATCCATGTCTAACCACCTTGTGCATCTACTCTGAGCCGGGGAGGGCGGTTACCGGGCAGAGGGTGGCCAGTGAGGCATCGAGCCGTTAATCTAGGCTCGGTGTCAGCCTAATGGGAGCCACACATCACATTCGACAGCGAGGGAGCCGACGGCGTCGGGCGGAGAGGGCGTCGGTGGCGTCTGTGGCCTACTAACCAACCGGTGCCGAACTCACGTCGCGTCATATCTCCCCCAACCCCCCCCCCCCCCCCCCCCGCACACACAGCTGAATCACACGACAAGATCAATGATCATTACATCACGTAAATGATGTCACTCTGGAGTATTGTCGCGCTGTGATTTCGTTTTTCATAATAATCGTTACAGTGTGAGTTTTGTGACGGGAAGCCGAGTTGAAGAACGTTTGTTGGAGAGATCTCATTAATAAAACATGCAAGTAAGCGCCGCGGGCATGCAACCAAACGCGAGAGACATTACTTTTAAAGCATTGCGCGTCGGAGGCGGACCGGGGGTGGTGCCGGGGGGGGGGGGGGCGTCGTGCGTGACGCAACAGTCAAGGGAGTACAACAGTTGAAATCCATTGTCAGGAGGTGATGGATTCCTTCAAGATACAAGAATGAAACTAAACGTCCGCTAGCGTTAGATACGAGAGATACGAGATTCATAGAAGATCATTAAACGTGATAGTGGGATTTCGTTTTCAAATCTAGTTACTTCTTCCTTTTCCCTCACAAATGATCTTGAAATCGTCCCCGTGTTTGGAAACAAGATTTTCTCCAAATCCTCGGCGCTTACAACTTCCAAGTTCATGCTCAATGATCAAACTTTATTTGATTACGTAACAGATGATAAAGTGAATGAATGCTTGCTCTCCTTTCCCCCTTTTTCTTCTATTTGAAGACGAATAATTATTACTACGGATAACATCAGAAGAAAGATTCGTTATTGCAGGTCCTGGAAAACTTTCTGGAAAGTTCTTCCCGAGTAAAACGTTTACTGCGATGCGAGGGACTCGGGAGAAATATCTTATTCTTATCGCAATTATATTCTTTCTCGTTGCCTTCGCTGCTTATTTGCATATTTTTACATCGCAATGAACAGTAATTAGAAAATAATTTCTTCGTTTCTATTCGCGCAATGATGAATGCAGAAGTTGCGAGCTCGTAGAAGCTGTTCGGATTAGTATGGAGAGAACTGGGCTTATTACTAACTACTGCTTCGGTCTCAATGGATTCATTCTACACGGCCCATTGCCTGGGTTTGCTAATGCCATTTGTACGCTCAAATAATATCACGGACAGTTCTTCCCGCAATGCAACGCTGCAGTGGGCGCGATCTAGTGCGAGCTTTTGGAACTAGTTTCACGGATCTTCGCGCATTTTACTTAGAATGTTAATATCGCACAGACAATATTAAATGGAAGCATACCGGAATATTGTGGACTTGACAACTGAAACAAATTTCTTCCACCTGGTTGTAAACTAAATAGAAAATGTAGTTTGGTAAATGCAGTAAAAACATTATATAATTTTGCTTAGTGCACTACTGTAGTACCTTACACGTATTGTCGTAAATAGTGCAGTAAACTAGTGCAGTATTAAAATGGGAACGGTACATTTGTGTTCATAAGTACCAAAATTCAATTAAAGTTATGGTTCATAAGGGTTATCATTATGACTTAAATTTATATTTGGATACGAAGTTATATTTAGCACGTCAACTTGGACATAACATTTAAACATCACAACAATGCATCGATTCGAATGCAACTCGTCTGTGAAAGCCTCTCTGTGATCCTCTAGGAAGTAGAGATGGAAGTAGGCGGCCAGGGATGGAACTAGGACGCCGTTGAGCTACGCTTCTGTCGGCAACAAGAGACGTGTAATCTAATTCTTCTCCTCATGAAATACCTAGTAGCGTGTATCTTGAGCTTCGTCTTGAGATCATGTTTTTCAACAACCCTCGGGACTCAAACGGCGGACATCCGAACAAATGACCAGAGCTCTTCGCCAGTCAACCTAACTCCTAATCAAGTATCCATGGTGGTAAAACACCGGTCGATTCACAAGATTAGTGTTTTCCTCGGCTCCAACCACCCCCACCACCCTACTGTCTGCGGCCAGCCAGCTAAATTCATTAGCGCCGAACTTGATTGGACGTGCAAGGGAGGTTTGAGACATCAATATGACCGACTGTTGGGCCCCCGGGCGCTCCGAGGTCCGCGATCAGAGGATGCAACGGTTCAAAGAGCGCGGAGGCTAATATTGAATCAGCGAGCTCATCGAGTTATTTAATATGCAGTAACTGGCTCAGATCCAAAAGATTGGGCCAACTAGGAATTAGAACTAATCACATCTCAGAGGGTGAACTTGGTGGGGTCAACTGAGTAATTAGTAATTAGTTTCTGAAGTACACTTCTCAGCAGCCTCCCTGCAGTATTCCCATTAATTGCCTGTTGAGCGCAGCCGAACCGTTCCCGTGTTTTAACAGGTTTTTGCCCACACGCGAAACTTAAAAGTGAACACTTTTTAACTTCAAAATGCGAAATAACAATATCGATCAATCTTTCGAGTCGCAGAAACTTCAACTTTGTGACATCTGAAAAAAACTTCGTTATTGCTACTTTGGAATTGAAGTAGAAATATTGTGGTTGTTCGCGAGAGCTCGAACTCTCAACCTCCTCATTAGTCCCCCCCCCCCCAACCACCCCCCGAAACCAACTCCCGAACCAAACCTCAACAGGCCTACGCACACTTTCCGTACAGAGAGTGAACTTGCCAAAACTAATTTCTAACTAATAATTCCCCTTGAAGATGCCGGCCGCGCAGCAAATTGGAAATGTGGATCGGACTATTAGCAGTTCAAGTGGTATCACCGACGTCCGAGGCGAATATTGTCATTATTATGATCGCCGAAACCGTCTCAGCGAGAAGTGCTGGCCATCGAGCCAAGTCTCCGCGGTCATCTTCCCAACTCCGCGAGAACTTCTGCAACTGGAGCACACGCCACTTGAATTCAATTACAACTAGATAACTGCATCAACTGCATGAAGCGATCGTCACTTCATTCCATTGTACTGCGGTCAGATTAAACTCCTCTCATGTGAAATAATTGAATTTCAATAAAATAAAAATAACGTAAAACTATCCGTTCCGAACGAAATCCTCCACTTGTTTATAAACTCTGTATAGCCATGCGAGTGTCAGGCTATCAATGCACGGCAGACACAGGGTAATGGTTTCACATAATATTTCTACAACAAAAAACACTAACCCTCGCTGTTCCGTGCACTTTTATGTTCATGCACATGAATTCTTCTTCGGCGAGTTGAGTAATCACCCATCATCCCCGCATCCACGTATCCACATTTCATTACTCAAGCGGAGGGTCGGCAACAATACCACCTCGCGGACGGAAGGTGGAGAAGTTATAACCATATCACAGACATATATTGTAAATAATGAACAAAGTAAAATCTGTGCAATGTTGATCCTCCCTTTTCCTCCCCCAGGACAGACCCGTAGGTTAGCATTGACGCGAATGGTGCAGCGAATAGCCCAGACGATCAGCCGTCCCGAGTTCTTGTTCCGGTATTACACAGAGTCTAATTAATTATAGCCTGAGCTGACGTCACAACCACACAAAAAAACTTCGACTGGGGTGGATCATTGGGTATAATATGTGGACGAGGTGGAGGAGGAGAAGAGAGAGAAATGAAGGGGTTGTATGTGGATGAGAAAGATACAGTACAACCTTCAATGAGGCTTAGAAATACGATGGCTTATCATGTCATATAGGATGAATTATTTCATAGCGAGAAATTATTCAATGCTTTTCTCCAGAAACGTGTACTATGTCAAAAAGCTTCCCCAACGCACACAAAAGAAACCCCCTTTTTATATCTCGTCCCGGGATTAAAATGCCTCTATATCGGGAGGTATTAAAGCTATCCAGTTGGTGATAGCATGCCGATACGTTATGTGTAGGTAATCCGTGCTTCAGAATATGTGACAGTTTAACTGCGGGGGTGTAAATCTGCATGACTCCCCGTACTGTTCCAGTATGTTAACTAGCTGGGGGGTGGGGGGTGGTAGAGGGATATGGAAACATGTCTGCACCAACACTCGTCTCTCATTGGTCAGGTGGCGATATATTCACTCACACAAGTTATGAATACGTACCGGGGATAAATATACACACACATACACGATTCTCGATGGCCAATTTCGCGTTTTTTATGATCACTTGAAACAGAATTGCATATGTTTGAAGTGGCTTCGTCTGGATATATCGCTTCGGCAGAATAATGAGGTATAGAGTAGAGTAGTGGCGTGTTATCTCAACTGAAAAGAACCGAAATAGCTAATACTAGTACTTCAGGACTTTGTACAGAGCATGCCGTTTTAAATTTGTCTGGGAATTGTAGTCGCTGAATTTCTTGAAATGAATGTGTGAATGCATAATATTATATAGTTTTGCATTCTCCTCCTCTCACAAAGAAACTGTCTTTCGACTCAACTATCATTTATACTATTATAATAATATGAAGCTGGAATTTAACTTGAAGAAACTCGAGTCGACGAAATTATATTTTAATGTATGCTTTCAGTCGTTCAAGTGGCAGTAGTTGATGACGAGAATCAGCATAGAACCCGGCACCTCCATGAGCTGCGAGCTTTAGACAACTACTTTCTAACATGACTACAACTTGTCCTCCAAGCTTTCTTGCCTTTCTCATAACAGAATACTGGAGAAGGTCGAAGCAGAAAAATTCTATGTTTTAAAGCTGTATTTCTTTCCAATTTGCAGCAAGTGGGCGTACTTGACTCTCATTCTGATATATACATGAATATAATGTCGCTTTTGAATCATTATAAATCAATAAAATTAGTCAGAGTAAACCTGAAACCAATGCAATACATGCATTCTGCATCATTATTCAAATACTGAAACATGAACTTTATTATCGTAGACCCTCAAGCAGCTAAAAGTATGTCTTCGTTTTCTTCGGACAGTTCTGGAACTTTTGATCGACAAAAAGTGTGAGTTCGTGGAGAACTTTCTACACACTAAGGCTGTCTAACAATTCAAACCCACAAACAAGATAGGTACTTCATCTAGAATAAGCTTATTCGTCCACTTCTGTCTACGAATGACGATCCGAAAGAAGTTGCTTGCTCACCGTTCCGTGTAGTCGCCCTCTGGTCGGGAGATCGTGGGGTGCTCGCTGAAGACGAAGATGCGCGACGAACCTCTGTACCACTTGATGCTGTGCATGTCGCCGCACTTCTCAAGGTCAACGTCGCACGGCAAGGAGATCGTCTCGCCGACCAGGCCTGACAGGTCACGCTGCGCCAAACCTGCACAAGAGAAGAGAAGAGACAATGAATAATAGTGCAAGAACAATCACGAAGCTTAGAAGTTTCACGGTACCAGAAGTTGAAACAATACTTGGAGAGCAGAGAAAAGATTTTGAAAATATCGCTGATGTATGTTTTATAAAATCTCATTACAATTTTAACGGAATGATCTCAGCAAGTGTTTTTTTTAGATTGTAAGGGAATGGAAATGCATTACAAGAAATCTCGACAAACAAATACGGAAGAAAAATTTAAATATTCTGTAATTGGAAAATATTGATATTGTTCTTTTCTCTATATTTTCTTGGAGGGTATAAGAAAGTAATCTGTAAACATTTAAAGAAAATGCCCTGATGTCGTTTGCCTTTATCAGAATAAAAGGAATCTATTAAAAAATGAATACATTAAAGGAAATTTCCGGTTTTCAGTCTATAGGTTAAGAGATAAATGAGAATATCAGATTTTAAAAACGTTGAAATAAAACATTCTTCCGATTCCAGCTGCTTCTATTAGAATAATAAAAACCTGACATTTAGAGGTAAAAGAAACATTTTTTAAAATTTTGAATTAAGAATCTTTTAGCATAAAAGAAAAACTCTGTCGAAGTGATGCTGCTGGATGAATTGCATTAGCATTTTTAATATTGTCATCTCGACATACAATAGATCAGACCTTTTATGAAATTCCCAACGTCTGTGTAAAATATGAACGTAGAGAATTTCTAATCAAGTCATTTCTCCGAGATTTATTGGTGTCCGAGAAAACACTAATTGAAAATCAAAATGCAGATTTCCGCCCGTGTTGTGTGCGCTACGCTGTAATTAGTTTAAAACGTTAATGATTGTAATTAGATTCCGCGTATCTGGATGTGTAAGGACTTGAAGTAGCGTCCCACATTTCGCCAGAGAACTGGACGATGGTTCAAATGTGACGGACCGTCGACTAACAATAAATTGAGTTATGAAAGGATTCGAAATTTTAATCTCGTCTTCCGCTTTAAGCAGCGCTCCATGCGGGAGACTTCGCAGGCCCAGTCCGGTAGGATAATTAGGAGATTAATATACGAACTAATTTGGTGACATAACGCACTCTTCTGTACGCAGCGCGATAACGGGCCTCACACAAGCAATAACCTGAATAGGGATTTAAAATGAAGATTAGAAAAGGAATAAACTATTTAATCTTGGTAGTGATGTGAAAATATTTTTAAAAAGCTAAAAACTCGGAGGAACACTTTTCGCCATCTAGCCTTTTATGGGTCTATCTACATTTGATAACCTATAGTTAGACTTTTAAAGCCTGAAAATCGAAACATACTTTAGTTCCATAACTGAATTTTGATGTTCAATGATATATTTCAGAAAGTGTTGATAGTAAAATGATAGTAGAGGAATAAAATTGTGTGCACTTTACTACGAAAAATTATCTCCATGGCTCTGCTTTCTAAAAAAAAAAATCTATGCAGTTGATATCCAGGTGCAAGAGGACCTGTGTTTCTCATGGAGGCCATGGTACCTGAAAGGTCCTTGGGCTCGTGATCTTGCAATCGTCCGAGTGAATGTAAAGTACAGAGCCTCCTCCTGACAGGTCGACAACAACACTGTGTCACCTCCCGACGAATAATTCACATTCTTCACCGCCTGATCTATTATTCACCGTGTCCGTCGGTGTTCTGGAGGAATCCGCATTATTGTCCGCCGCGAACTCATTCGTCTCATTCACATGCAGATTGCCTCGAGCTGAATGTCCGACGGAGCGAATGTCGCCCAGTTGCGTTTATTTGCATGTTGGATGATGTGATGAAATCATCTTTTGATGTGGACATAGTTGCATCGAGTTGTGTTTTATGATCTACCGCAATGGAAAGGTTGTTTCAGCAGAATAGTACAGTACCATGCATGTACCTACTTCGTTTGGAGAAAGAGATCAGTCCATACAAATACGTGAGACACGATGTTTATATTTGATTGGTAAATCGGATACACAACATTTCATAAAAGTGCATGCAAATGCATTAGCTATTGGTTGTACGTAACATTTGTGGCATTTTATCGCGTGATGCATGCTGCATAGCTGCGTGGAAAGTAATTTCAATTCAAATATTGAAAACCACACAAAATTTACATTTTGCTTGTCCGATTGTCCTAAAATTTTTATACTTAGATAAAAAGTAAATCTGGGTATCCAGTGTTAAAAAATGCTTTTAGCAGAGGGTGATTTTAGAAGAGATTTAAAATATAACGCGATTTTTGGCATTTTGGCACCACTGCCACAAAATAACAAAGTAAAACATAGAAAAATCGTTACTGGGGACTTGTATTCACTATCTATCTCTAACCAGTATAATTTTGAAAACAATCTGACTAGACTTAAAAAAAATATATATTACGTATGCTGTGGACACGAATATTTTGCTAAGTACTTTTTTATTTGCATATCATAATATGACTTCGATACGTTGATATACCTACTACGTGAGAGAAAGGACCTTATTGCCGTAGTAAACTATGAAACTATGAAACTACATGCTGTCATTTCCAATCAATCAAAATTGTACATCAGCACTCGCAGAAACTCCAAAGAAAATCATACGAGTTTATTTTGAATGTTTTCGTTTCATTGTAAATCCGTGCATCAAATGATCGAGTTGCACCGGCTGTCAGTTGGCGTCAAGAAATGCACAACACTGCACATGCATGGGAAAAGCATTGCCGGCAGCATCGATCTTCTTTGCGACCATGCGGAATATCACCGGAAATTGGCCGACACTGTCGAGTATCCCAATTTCCTGACGCTCTCTTCAGTATACGCCATTTCTCTGCAATTCTGTCTGAATGTGCCCATGCATTCATTAGCAAGTTGCTTTGTTTCGGCCAAGAAGAGATTCGAAACTAAAAGCGATGAAATTGGGTGCTGTACAGTAAGCCAAATCTCGATGCCTCTTCGATGGGTTTTATTTCAATTGCCAAGTTTTGTTACCTACTTGAAAAAAGCAGCGACTGAATTGAATCGTGCCGTAAAAGTGGATTATGTTACACTATCCCAAAAACTCTGACTTCGTCATTTGTGGGTAATACTTCAATTTTATTTTATTTTACTAAACTTCAATGAGTAAAGAATCAGGTACCGAATTCAATCAAAATAATGTTTTGCTTCCTTTTGCTTCATTACCTGGCATCTCACGTAACCATTGCAGAAATCCTAATTAAGATGAAAGGACAGATATCAATCAAATCACATCCAATCGTTTTTGTTACGAAATTTCATCACGTCTTCCACCATTTCCATCCGCTTCTTTTTAACCCTCATCCCCGGTGTAGTATCAGATTATCACTATCTTTCATCACGTCTATTCATCGGTTGGAAACTCAATCTTACAAGTCTATACTCATTGGTCACAAGATTGGGGATAGTGAATGATTGCCATGGAAAGTTTTTTTTACCTCACTACTTTTTTCTGTGACCTGAACTTTGATGAAACGGGATAGCCTTTGACCTTCGCTTTATACATGTTCTGGAAAATGTATTTGCGATTCATCTTGTAGATCACGATCGAAAGAACTGCACGAGTTCTTCTTACATAATCTAGTTCCAGTCAATGAGCTTCAATTCTTTCTTGCAAAAGATAGTTTACTCAAGAATCTAGTTTGGCTGTTCATGTGAATCAAGAATACAAGACGATGTATGTCTTCATTACTTTAATAACATAATGTTGTACTTCACTCTTTTTGCACATATAAGGATATTACATACATCCCACCGTTTTACTACCGAAGAAAATATGGTAATTCAAGGCACGTTCTTTACACATTTTTGTAGCACGTAGTATATTATTTTTAGTGTTTACAGATATTTCCTACCATAAAAAGTAACTATTATGGAAACCTCTGAAAATATAAATATTTATTTGATGAAATTGTAAGCTATTAAATAAAACGAGGAAATAACCATAAAGATGTTAAAATTACCGGATATTATCATATTTACCTGTACCATGAGCCCACTATTACTCAGGATTGCAAAAAGCTATAATCTCTCGTATGAGCACTTCAAAAATAATAAATAATATATTTATTTTTAAAAAATCGAGGAATACAGTTACTTGTTTTTATTACACAAAATATCATGTCACTATACCGCTTTTATTCGGAATAATAGAATGTTTTGTATATTCGGAGCTTAAATGTAAGTATACTTCCTCTAGAACAATGACTTAAAGTTAGCAATAAAATTAACAGCTGACGTCAGAATAGCAGGTGATGAATTAGCAAACTTTCCCCTATTTTCAAACACAAGTATTTAGCATTGTCTCATCGCAATCTAAATAATATCTTCATTTGCATACGTCATTTCCTGAACTACAATATCTGAAGAGAACAATTTTTTGTCGTTGTATTTACCATATCGCCTTGTTCAAGAAGCACAAATGTCAGTGTTCTAAAACGAATAACACACATTTTCATTCATTCAAATGATGTATCATAATACAAAGAAAGTTTTAAAGTTCCATTGTGCTTTTGTTAAATAAAGGAGACACATTGTTAGAGTATATTAATTTAAGAAGAATAGTTATTCATTTCAGAGTATTTAATTAAAACTAATATCTGAAGCTATCAATGAACAATAAAGTGCAGACATCTGATTTAAGTGTAAAGTGCATCCCCCAAAGTGAGTGATGTTATTTACACAAACCCACAACCCACTAAACATAATCCCCAGACTTTTGGCTGAGCTGCATTTCCCTCAACAGAGATTTCCACAACAAAATAACACTATAGGGTATAGTCTACTAAAATAATGAATTCTGCTACGTGTTCGCTTTTTACCCCTCCAGCCCATGCATTGCGGATACATAGCAATATTTTGTTTATAAATTATAAATTAAGGTAGCTATGCAGTCTTTCATCATATTTTATGATATGTCTAGATCATATTTTACGATGATGCCGGGATGTAGAACATTTTTATTATCCACTCCTCATCGTGCCGGAGTGTACCTTCGAAATCACTCTTCCTTCATGTATTCAAGCAAAGAAACTTATTTTGATGTATGCTTCCTTCAAGCATTATTAGAGCCATAAAAAATGTGACCACGTAGGTAGAAGTTTTCGCACTTTTCACCAACCAAAGTCCAAAACAATTTTCGATTCGAAACAACTTGCAAAATCCGTAAGTTCATATGAGTAATTGCGATTGCATATGACTGTACTGTAATTGGAATTTATGCGATGTGCTTACTCAGTACACGGCTTAGGGCGTTTATTCTGATTAATACTAAGTAACCGTATAACACTGGAGCGTATGGTGAACCAGACGAATCCCTCTTTCTCTTAGCTTTAGAACATTTCTATCCACACTGGTTCTGTAGCCCGGCGAAAGACCGCAGCACAAATCCTACTTTGCTTGCGCTTCGGATTTGAAGCCGTGGAAAAGCTTGACCATTAGAGACTTATGGGAATATTCTTTTTGTGATGTTGAAGATTTTGGTCAGCAGATTCTATGTATTAAAGAGTTAACCAGCTTTGGAATGGTGCAATGAGTTGGGATATTGCTGTCTAGAACGCTTTAATTTGTGATGTAGATGACATCATTATAGTTTTATTGTAATTAGTACTATTTTGATTATATTTTATACAATTTGTTATCATGTGAAATAAAAACGAACCTTTTTATTTTAATTATACCCCGCATCATTTCAATTCTAAAAGTTTCGACTGTCTTCTCACTCTTAGAAATTCTCTTATTATTTATTACAAACAAAATATTTAAAATGTAATGATGTTAAATAGCAGAGTTTGAGGTAAACTCTTAAACATGGATATAATGCAAACGCAAAATAATAATACATGGGAGCCAGTGTTTGTTATAAAAAGCGGTGATTGGCATCTTGCCTTCATGCTAGTGAAATGATGGATGCAATGAGCAAACAAGACGGTTTTCCTTCTCAAACAAAGTAAACACCAACGGCGCAATGTTCTTGTTTCAACTATGTGTTCTTTACTTGAATCTTTTTCATTTAGTGAATACACCGGGTGAGTGATCACTACTTTTGATGATCAAATCCGACATTTCACGAATGAAAGAGGTACAAAGCTATACTCAGCAGACGAGCAAAGACTATTTTTTTTATTTATACAAGAATATATACCCTTAATTGGTTCCTTAAACATAATTGACAAATGAATAATGGATCTTGGAAACACTTATTGCTAATGGTTCCGTCTGACTTTGAAGCATGAACCATGAAATGCCAAAGAGAATATTTTAACATAAGATAAAAATGTTTGTATAAAAGTGCCATTTTCTTAGAATTCTTTTCATCCATTTTTCAGAAACCACCCCCATTTCTTTATTTACTTAAATTGAGCAAAGGGATTTTTTTATTCGCATCTGTAAATGATTCTTCTATAAATATTTTCCCCCAAATGTTATTGTTTGTGTCCATAAAATTAATTTGTTCAGACAAAAATGAACATTCATTCTCTTTTCGTCAAACGAATCTTAATTGAATATATTTTAATTACAGAGAAAAACAATCCGTTCACCCTCTATATATTCCGAAGACGGACGCCGTCGTTTTGCACATCGACGGCGACGCCCGAGAGCCGGCGTCGCGACGGCAAACAAGGCCATCGCTCACGATTAATGACGGCGTCATCAGGTTCAATCTACGCCGCACGAGCAGCACTTGTCTCGTTGCCATGGCGTCTTATTACACCTTCTTCGGACATCATTCACCGCACCACAGCGTGGGGTGAGATGCAGGGGAGGGGGAGGGGGTGATGCAGACACAGATAGAAGCAAAGGTTGTGATTTACTGAGTCTCGGTGGTTTACGGCTGTTTCGGTTAATTAACTAGAGTTGTTACGTTGAATCAGCTTAGGGTGAATCCCTGTTTGGAGGGTTGAAAAATTATTATAATTTTTTAAATTTAATCCTGCAGTACACGTTTATACTTAGCTTTAATTAATAAAGATTATTTTGTATATCCATATTTAAATCACTGAAGTGCTAAGACTGATTCCAGGCACGAAAGTCAAATTCTAAATTTCATTCTCGACTCAATTTGCACTCTCTAGCATCTTATAGAACTGCTTTACAAGAGCAACACTCAGCATGTGTACCAATCAAACTGCTGAGCTGATGTATGCAGCTGATTCGTATTTGTACATTCGTCTCGTATAAAATGAACCTAGTTGAAGACGCTTGATTATAGTTGCAATTCTGCTGTCAATATTTGTGCCAAGTATTTGTATTTTCACGTCTATGTTTTTGTTTCTAGGAGTTTTTAGCTTCTATGCCAACAGGAATTTTCGTAAACTCTGATTGGCTCTTCGAATGGCGGCGGAACGAAGCTTTCAAGTAGATACATAAGCCCCATTAAATCAGGAAATGAGCAACTGAATATTCAGTCAAATGAAATTTTACTTCAATAGAGAAAACTATCAGAGTATTCCATTATTTATCAAAAATAAATACTTGTAGTTATGTAAGCTCTCATTTCTGTTCAACACAAATAAGCTCATTTTTTGAAACCATGACTAATAGCATTTGCAAAAAAATCAGGTGAAATATATCATTAAAAATATCTGGAAGCAATTGACTGTAATGGTCCAACATCTCGAACTTGCCGTCTATAAGCGAAGTTTCATTTCAGTTTTAGAATAGCTCAAACTTCAAATATCAAATATAATATGATCAGTTGGACGTGGTGCATGCACACAGATACACACAGATTGGTCAGTATATATTTTATTTGTTATTTTGTTTGTCCGGAACGTTCCAAGGCGAATACATACAAAATGCAATAATATACGTTATAACAAACGGCTATGGACATGATCGGCAAAGTTATCTCGAAATGCTATTTCTTTTAAAATGTTTGGCGATCGAGTTCCGAGTCCTTATCGGCGAGATAGGAAGAAGCAAGCATATGAATGCTAAGAAATAGTCTCGATAGCCAAGAGGCAATGGAATACACACTCTAAAATCTTCTCAACCGTAGAGACTTTCCGAAGCCAAGCAAAGGCGAAAATGCAATCGAATTCCGTTTCAGCTGAAACCGACAGCGGCGCCTCTAGTGACGTTAAGAAGAACGATATTGCATTTTATTAGAATACTTCGAGTGCTCTTTGAAACGGAACAACTTGCAATGTGGCAACTCGGGACAATTCGGATGCAACTGGAAGAGTTTCGAGAATACCGAACTCTCATCGAAATTCAGGACACCTGAAGTATCTATTCTTATTTTATATCCTATTATAAATGCTTAGTTTCGTTCCACAATATCAAGCTTCGACTGTACTTGCGTCTAATATAAGATTTGGTGCCTGTCGAGCTAAAAACTTTATCATATGAAGACCGACTAAAAAAGTTTTCCAATAGGACCTGACTTTTCCACACAGTGTTGGAAACTTTTCTCCCAGTTACTTTTCAACATTCTCTCTCTTTCTCTCTGAGGCCCTTTTCTTCGACTCACTTTCTGATTGGTATATGAGATTCCCATTTCTCGCAGTACACCTTGTCTCCATTCTGCTGCATGTTTCTTTTGCTCTTGGTGTCAGCCGAAGTCTCATTTGTGGTCACTGCTGCTCATTTGTCTTGTTCTGAGCTCAATTCTATGGCTGACCTCTTTCCGACACTAGTAAATAGCGTTGAAATAGGAGAAAATACCTCCTTCCGGTAATATTTCCACATTTTTATTGTCCTGAAAACGGAGTGGGATGTATGACTCTGTTATCTGCTCTGGCAGGTCTTGCAACCGCAGAACTCTCATTCTTTACGAGGTTAATTTCGCAATGTTTTAAAGTTGTTCCGGTGAATTGTGTCGCGCGATGGAGGAGTTGTGTGTCTCGTCAGAAAGTCGCGTGGCCGAAGTTCACGTTCTCGCCGCGAGAGCAGCAAAGTCACGAGGAGTCGAAGTAAAGTTTTCCCGTCGAGCGCTTCCTCTGCCACCGAACATCCGAGTCGCGATGCCGTCATAAAATACAATAGAAAACAATAGAAAACACAGGAATAAATACAAAACTATTAAAATGAATTAACTACCGTGTTTAAGCTCGCAAAATACCCGGTTTTTTCACTATCCACAAAATTACATTTCCCCTTGTCTATCCTCCTATGAAGTCAGAAATCTGCATACTGCTATCTTCCCAGATTCCCTGTCTTTAGTACTGTAATTGCAGGAGTAAGACTCGAGATCCAGGATCTCCTCGGATATTTCCAGAAGGAAATTACCCCATTTTGTCGACCAGAATCAGAAGACGCCGTAAACTCGAACACACAACAGCCCAACGCAAAGGACGAGGTAAAGTAGATTCCCTCTTTACAGCACAAGAGGTTTAGTCATTAAAAACCCTCACGCTTTTGCTCTTCTAACGGGAACACAGTCCTTTTCTGTCTCTCGCAGAGAGAATTAAAGGGAATGAGTTATCAAGAAATTCGCGCCTTCCTACGAATTTCATTTAAAAATTTTATTAACAGTATTACTTGGCAAAATTTTCATATTATATTACTCAAATCTTGATGTATCTCACCCTCGCATAAAACTGAGACTCCCAGTCAAACTCGCAGGTCGATAATCGCAAGTAATAAAAAGTATGAGAAGATTTCGCTGAAGAAATGTTCTATTCACGATCTTGTTGAATTTTCCTCTGTAAGCTATTCATAGAGATATCTTTTCATATTCTAGTCACGAGCCGAGAAGAGGAACACTACCTGTGAAGATAGAACAAGCTCGCATAAAGACGTATTGCTCGCCCAGTCGTACGCGCACGCGCACGCTTAGAGGCCATACCACTGGCATATGGAGAAAGATAGTTAAGGGGCGATGTTCCCTATTGAAAAGTTTTCTTCGCCGGATTCTCCTCGCAGACTTTAAGCAAAGACTGAAATGAGTGTGGAGGAAAAAGAACGAAAAGAAAAACTGGTGAACGCCACCCATTAAAACGATAATGCTTCCGGCCAACGGGAAGAAACTTTACACTGTAAGAAGTAAAAATGCTATGTCTGTATCCGTTTGGAACAGTTTTCATTTAAAATATTCTATCTCCCTTCCATTAGGAAAATCTAATTGACGTTGTAATAGTGACTTCAGTAATTAATATAATTGGTACAAAGCTTTGCAGTTTTCCGTATTTGACAGGATTGAAAATAGTTGAACAAAATGAAGATAAATATTAACATGAAGCTCGGTGTTTCCATATTAACATGTTGTTATGTCCGTTGCATCCGTCCATATTTCATTATAATCATACATTACTCTTCCCTTCCCATAATAGACAGCATCGATTTTACATTTCCATGGGGCAATATCTTTGCTGGAGCTGAGCGCAACACGAAATAGGAAATCTTATTGGAACAACAATGAATGCGGTCTGAACAACGTTTGTTGGTAGGGTTTCTATGATTAATTGCAATTTAATACCTTCTTCTAACAAGTTTTTATTTTATATCCCAGGAACTAATTAAATTTTAGATAAACTTACAGCAACCTAGAGAATATGATACCACCTAGTCATGAAAATCCACTTCCAGCCACTCCCAGCTCAGTAAGAATTTCAATATAATTTTGATTAATGCACATATCTGCATTCAGATGACATGTTGATGCAAACGCTACCGTTAGTCGTCTTATTTTAGGAATCTCTTGATTGACCCAATCATGTGAGATACACCGGGTATTTTGATTGGCAATAACCATTTACTCATAACTACAAGTACAGACTAGGTGCAGTTCAGCAGTTCAGCAGCTGAAACTGCAGGTCAAGTAGGGATGAGTTCATTGGCAATAAATTAAACTTTAATTAATTTGGATAGTTTATTTGTACCCTAGACTTATCATAAGTACCCATACTTAACAAAAATGTTTATTATTGTGTACTCACATATTTTCCATCAAATTAACTGCTGCTGAAGCTAAATATACCCTACATGTTTCTGTAATCAATTGAAATCAGAATTTGTAAAAAATAATATAAAACACGCCAAAAAAATAGGACAAACGTATAAGAGTGGGAATATTCAAAGACAATGAGAGTGACGTATAAAACACGTTGAAGAGAAGTGTCTCTTCGACATTGGAAACATCTAAAGACTTGGACGACTTCGGTCATTCCATCACAGATCTCGCCGGTTGGGCAGCCGGTTCTCGTAGCGCAGCCCACCCGAAACCATCGGCAGAAAAATGACCTCAACTTCAAAACTAAACACTTTTCTAGTTGATCGGATTCAGAAAGGCAAAGAAAAAAATGTCTCAAAGTCATCTAACGGAAACTGTTAGGGAGCTCTGAAGTCTTCAAGGTAGAGAGCGAAGAAATGGAACAAAACTAGCGGAATGAATCCCGGATGTGTCGTTCAAAGTGAAGAAAGTAGAAGAAAGCGCAGAGGAAAGTTCGAGCATGAGATTATTGAAGCTTTTGACTACCACAACACTACGATTATTGGCATGATTTGTGTACGAGAACCCGGCTCCTCCACCACGCAAAGATCGGTGAAATGCGGGTTCATTTATCCACTTCGTAATCCAAGCATTCATTTATATTTCGATTCATCGGAGATAAAATTTCCACCTCCATGAGTTTCAATCAATAAAACACTCTTTCCGAGTAAAATTTGTTTACATTTCATCACAATTAAATCCGGTTGAATCAAACGCGGGAGAAAGCTCATAAAGTTGAAGTTATTCAATATTTACCGAGGGTTATTTAAACATGCCGTCACCATGACGACCATCACAGAAGAAACCCAAAAGAGTTTTCTACGCGTGTACGAGATAATCTCCACCCCACGGTCGGTAATATCCATCACGTTGGTAAAAGTGTATCGAATGGGGGGGGGGCGTCGCGACGCTCCTGTCAATCCGCGCCGCGCCGTCGGTCCGCGCGACGTCACTCACGGCCATGTGGAAGACGCGAGTGGTTTTGCCGCCCGTCGCGAAGAGTGTTCACCGGAGCGAAGACCCGGGTTCGCGGCCCGCGTTTATGTGTGGCGATACATCTCTGGCGTCTTGTCGCGATGTAAGTCCTGTAGGAACGATCTCTTCCTCGGCAGAATCCCTCAGGTCTCAGAGACATCCGTGGAGGAGAAATAAACCGATCAGTGTCGAGGTTAGACGAGATGCCTGCGAGGGACATTTTCAGTATCTCTTTTTATACACGGGGCAACAAGGTTCATCTGTGACATTTAATAAACTTTCTTTCATTACGACTGTCACCACTTGTTTAGTTTATGACCACATTATTGCAGCCTAAGTATAACGTAAAAATGTTGAATTGAACAATAATAATAATTTTTTCTACTTTTTCGTGTTTTTCATCATATTGCATTATTTAAAATGTACTTATTGGTTATATATTCAGAGTTATAATAGCTTGGTAGAGCTCAACGTTTTAAAATTAAAATACCAGACACCTCTACCCAATGTTCTATGTTCTCTTTCTCTCTCTTTCTATCTCACTTATTATTTTTCTTTTCCTTTTTTCAGACTTCCGCAACTCTTTCAAGTAAAGATTAAAAAACTTTGAAAAACCCGGCACCTCCACCACATCTCAAGACATTCTCCTCCACTCCACTTCCTCCACTAACTTACTCTCCACTTAATAAGTACGTGCATCATTCCGTGAAGACATTCTAACCTCTGAATGCACTTGTGCATCGTCACCGACGTCGCGACGCTTCACGACGAGGCGTCGTTAAAACTTACGATCAACGGATATCCAGTCGAGGAGAGTGAAGAAACAACACTTGAATCCCATCTCTAGTCTGACAGTTTCAACTAGGCCAAGTATGCCGGATCATGCGGTGTATACATAGAGTTGGATGAAAAGAAACAATTGCAAACAGACATCCAGTAGAGTATAACATCAACATGACAATGCGGCGAACACCCAAAAGAGATCTTTTCAACTTAGATTCTCGCATACAAAATAAAGGTATTTAAAGAAATGCTAAAAATATGATGCAATATAAATCAAAGGAAATGCATCAACTGCCCATGCTGAGCTAACAAGTGGTCATTCATTGTTTCATTGGTATTGGTTATTGATTGTTTTCGTTATCACTTGTTAGCTTTTAATCAAAAATTGATAAAACCAGGAATTAGGATAATAAAATTATATTGGTATATTTGGTACATTTTGTAGTTAAAATAAAACGATCATAAAGAATTAATATTTAATGTTAAACGCAGAATACTTTGAAACAAAGTTTGAAGTACTCTCCAATTGAGTCAGCTCGATTAATGTCTCACTTATATCAGGAAATGACTGACAGGTCAATAATTGCATTGGATGGACTACATTTTTCTTGTCACGTGATTTCCCATCACGCACAAAATATCAATCCTTTAACTCTCTTCAGTGATTCAGTTACGAAACAAGCAATAATTATTCCACACAGAAAGGTGACTTTAGGGAATAAAATTCTCTCTAGCATATCTCGTTGCATCAACCGTGTCTGGTAAAGTTGACTATGCAGCAAGATTACCCTCACTCCAGGTTTTGATAAATAACACCATGAAACTAGATGGATGTCCGTCATGCATCATACTTGAAGAAGCAAACCTTAGCGTGCGACTTGATGAATAAATAGCACGCATCTAAGAGCCAACCCCTTGGTCTGGAGTTCGACCGTCGCCGTCTCCAAGTAGCAGTGAACCCGTTTATTCCAAAGACTTTGGGATGAAGACGTTTCTCCGACCAGGCGTTGTATATCTATATATACGCCGAGGAAGATCGCTCCGGACGAGACATCTTTGCATGCCAAGCAATTTATCTCGAGACGTTACAACTTACAGTCGAATACCCAGGAGGCACATTTAGAAACACTAACTACTGAGTCAGACGGGAGGCCCAGGTTCGAAAACAAGTGGAAATGTGTTGAGTTTGAATGAATTCGTTAAGAGTTTGTGTGGGTTTAAATCAGAACTGATTGCGAGAAGATTTAATGGTAGTGAAAGTGAAATGTGTTTAGTGTCAAATTAAACTAATTGGATTAAAATCGATAGGACCTCAAAACCTAATTGGACCGAAATTAATTAGATAAAGAATCAAGTTTATTTGGAATGTTTTTTTTCATTTATCTTGAGTGAGAAAGTTAAAGCGTTATTACCAATCCATTATTGAACTCTTTGCACAATGAGTTTCGAAGGGAGCTGAAAAGTGAACGCAATTGAATTTTTACGCTTTTAAGCTCCAAGCATATAAAATCCGTTTTCAGGCATCATTTGATGTGTTTGCATTTCTGAAATGCCTAGCCATAAAAATACCATAAAAAATTGGAACGCTTTTGCATTTATCTGCGAGAAAATAATATAAACGAGAACTCGCAATAAGAAACATCCTCAAGATGGAATAACTTTGTTCCTTTTTCCCTATCCTTACTTCTTCTTCAAGTTCTATTGGAGACATAAACCATGACGCGATGAGAATAGAATGGAAGTAGACGACGAGGAAAATTAGTGCATTCGACGTAACGGAAGAACATTATCCCGACAAGCGGCGTCGCAAGGCGTCGCGAGCGTCGCTCGAGGTGACAGAGCAGACGTTGAGACGCGATTATTGCACATATTAGACGCGCATGCGCAAGAAGATTGCCAACGGAACAATGTGTTGTTGAGGCAGGATAAGTGTTGGTATTAGCTCCTAAAATGTTTGGAATTAGCTTTAGACAGGTTGTATACGTGAAGTGCATTCTGCAAAATTCCGTAATTTGGTTAATAGAAAAATTACCAAACTAATTTCTTTCACCACGGGATTGATCATATTTTGCAGTTTCTACTTTCTTTACCAATTTAGGAGACATCTTCTTTAGTCACAAAACTTTTTGATGACTATTTAAATAATGTTGTCGTTTCGAGTTTTAATTTACATGTTAATTTTATATGTAGGAGAGAAATGTTCTCAAAATTATATTTGTGCTTCTTGAAATGTAATGTGAAATGACGGAACATCTCAGAGTGCTTCAAATACATTTACCAGATTGTGAATATTTCTTCAAAGTTGTTATGAAATTTGATTAAAATTTAAACAAGAAAATAAGGAGGGAACCACAAGTGCATGTAATACGCCATCTGTAGGTATTATTACAGGTCATTCTACTTCTTTCTCTATTGTCCCGGGCAAGTTCATAGCAATAATTTGCAACAATGACATTTGCAACGCCGTTAAGCGTAACATAAAGCGCTATTTACGATGTTTTTTGCGGGGAGTTCGTAGTTCGTCTCTAAGTGAAAATGGATATAATAAACTGTGTCTCGGTGTTAAGAGTTAAGCGCCAGAGACAAAGAGCAAAACCCGGAACGATAAGCTGGCTCATGTTTATCGGTGATGTAACATTGCTATGGCAACGCTGCGCGACGCCGGGATATATTCCTCCGCTGCATGGATATGGATATAACACGGAATGCATGAATGGATCCAATTCGATGGATATTTTCATGTTGTATTGACCTTTTGACATCGATGCAGAGGAGAGGGTCAGTTCCTTTCAGTCGTTGAGAAGTCCGAGAGGAGATTGAGGGAATTTGTTGCAAGGAATTTTGATAAGTTGTTATGATGAATACACACTTTGTGTTGTTAAACCCGTGGGTTCTTTTTTACAATAATTCTCAACAATTCTCTTGAAACTTGCTTTCCACTTTCCACGATTTCCACTTTGCACTTAAACGTCGTCATATGTCATACGAAATATTCTTTTAAACCCACAATAATTTACACAAGTAGTGTAGCAACAAATTGAAAAATAGAAAATAATCCAATCTCATCCAACCAATTAGCCAAGAAAGAAACCGAAGTATTAAATTAAACTAAAGTGAGACGTTACCAAAAAAATAATTTAAACTGATGGCTTTTGGCTTACACAATTACAAATAAAATACTTTTTGGTTGCATTTTTGATAATTATATGCAAATTTTGTCATCAGATTATCTTTGATAGTATGTTTGTAATTTGCATCACTGTGCACATGTGACATAAGCCTACATTGCTCCAGAAGCTGGTGGAGAGGCCAGGTTTCTTGTAAAGAAAAGCTTTGCTGAGATTCATTGCTGAGATTGAGTCTTCCTTTATTTTGCATACTAACAAAGATAATAATATTGGCAGGGAGAATAATGCACTCTTTTTTTATTTCACTCTGGTTAGACGACATATTATGCTCAACGCAGAAGAAAAGAACGGGGAAAAGAACTCATAAACCCTTTAAGAAACTTAAAAAGTAGGACAAGACGACGGTTGAGACTAGTAGTTAAATCACTAGACGTAGCTTTAAAAGACATTACTTCGCGTTACAGGAGCTAATGGAGCTTCAGAGGAGCAATAAGTTAAAGCAAAAATAAGCCAACTTACAACACAGATAAATATCGAAACTTAATTCTTGTGGAGAAGTTTCCCTGCGTCGTCTGCCGACTGAGATTCAGTCACGATAGCTCATAACTTGTGGATTTCTTTTTAATTCTGAAGCAGTCTTCAGTTTGGGTTGAAGTGTTGAGATGACTCATAATGAAATAATTAGTAGCCTCCCTGTGCCGAAATCGGAATATTTAATAGCGAAGTGTAATTAAAAAAATACATTATTTACAAACATCAAAATGGAAGTCAGCTTTTCAAATTTTTTAGACGAAATAGCGACAACCGGAAAATAACATATAAAATAAATTCTTACTAGTTTTCTTTTCCTGAACATGCATAGATTTCAACCTTTTGCACCATAAAAAAATCTTTCCGCAGACTTACGACTCCGTATAGAAAGTTTCTCCACGTCATTTCTCTCCTCCGAACTATCTCTGGAGCGTAATATTTTCCCGTAAGCAGGCCTATGAATGTAATGAAGCCGTGGAGAGCCGGTTGAGTCAAGATGGCGGTGGTTTCGACGCGCGCCACTAAATCAACTGCGTGAGAGACCGTGAGAAATACGACTTGGGACCGGCTGGAGTCACCAACAATGAATCATTCACTCGACACGTACTCACTTCAAGAACATTCGACAAATTCAACAGAGAAAAATTACGTTCTAGAGCGATTTTTTAAGGTAAACTTTTTCGGTAGTTGTAAGCAGCTTATGAGGTCTCGAATGTGATAAGTATATCTCACTGTGGTAACCACCTTGCTTCTAAAATAAAATACAGTTGTGTATAATGTGAACCTATACATAATGCATCGAATGTGAAATACATTCGGCTTCGTACTCGGAAAAATCTCCAGAGATTTTCAGTTGAATAGTTTTGACTCGCTTCTATTGAACTATTAAGACCACAAATGCAGTCGAACAAGCAAATAACAAGCTTTATTCGAAAACAAACGAACGAACTTGGTTGAATGTGGTATCCCTACACACATATCGTACAAAAAAGTGATTTTTTTTTTACAATTAGGTATGCAAACTTATGTACACTTGGCCAAACAAAAATTGATCGTTGAACGAATTTGAATGACTGCTGGTCATGTCCCATAACCAATCAAAGCTTGTTATTATCATTGAAATGTGAGGTCACCTACTATAGTGAGACAATGAGATCGCTTAGACTGACTTCTGATGGTGCGATCTTAAATTTATCAGCCTATCAGATTTATTAAACGATCAATTTTTGTTTGGCCAAGTGTACATCAATTAGTACGTATGTAATATCAAGTCCCTTCAAAAAGTTGACCGCTAAATGATCAAAACAGAGCTTCCTCTATAGTTTATGATAACACTACATAAGATTGTAATCGACGTAGAAACGATACATTACGATCTCATTTATACTTCCCCGTTACGACCCTTCGTTAAAGGATCCATGTCAAATAATTTAAGAGCTAATGCATTATAATAGGGGATTGGAGGACATAAAGTTTTATCAGTATGGTTGGATGGTCCTGATCCTTGTCCGCAGCAATATCGGCACACCGCAGTCAAGCTCCTGGAATCAGGAGGGTGATTACAGCCCCCCCCCCCCCACCCCCCCAGCAGCGTCCATCCAACCCTTGGAGCACAGAACAATACGCACTGATCGATTCAACAACCAGTTTACTTGAAATTATAATAGAAGTAAAGTTGAGGCCAAGCCATTTGCTTCTACAACACTGCTTTGTATGAGATCCAATTAAACGATTTGTTACATAATAAACTTTCATCAATAGATTAACATGTGTAAGTGAATACACGTAACTTTAACTATAAAGCTCCATTTACACTGCCAACATTTTCTGTCAAATCCTTTGTCTTTGCTTCAAAGAAATTTGACCGTTTAAATTACACACTTTGATCAAAATCTTTTTATGAAACCTACCAATTATAGAGAACTAGCATTGGTCATATTCAAAACTTCAAAATATATTGAATAATTAATAATAATTAATAATAATTAATATAAATATAATTAAGAATTAATATTGAATCATTGTCACGTGACTAATTGACCTTACTCAAATGACCTTTCAAATGTGCGTCAACTGATTCCTTCAAATTAATTTGTCGAAGCATATTATTTCATCAAGGGATTTGACAGAAAATTTTACTTTGTCAATATAAACATGTTTCAAATGTCCTTTTACTACCAGGATTACAAGCTTTCTGCTTTCTTGCTCGAGTCTCCGAATAAAATGTTCATTAATAACTAATAAGCGCTTTAAATGGAAAAGCTCGGATTCATCAACTTATACACTTGTTTATTTTATCATTTTAAATTATTTCTAAAAGGATTTACTTACATCACAAAAATTGAGAAGAAATTGTGTAAAATGACTAATACCTTCTCACAGAGCAAATTACCAATTTGGACACATTGTCTCTAGCATACGTCACATTTTCCCTCCAATGGTAGTGCTTTATTCCTTGAGACCGGCACCTCCACCAAGCAAAGCTCACCGAGTTCTTTGTTCGACTTTCATACGCCTTAGTCAGCCTCATGCGCGTGCGCGATGCATGCTAATTGTTCGATGCAGATAAAAACAGTCGTGTTGCAACATATTCATACCTCATACACTTAGCCGTGTCATGACACCGTAGAGTGATGTGTTCATTAGCCAACATAGGATTAATCGCATTTCAAAGAGTTCGACTGCACCGATAGCCAATGGTAAACTGATGATGATGATCATGACAGAATGTTCCATTTACAAGCCACTTCAATCAGTAGTATATTAGTCTTCCTTCGAATGAATAGCGAATCACGGCAGTAATTATCATCGACTATCTACCTAATGAATCAATATTGTGGACAATGGCGAGTGACTACTTATGTTTACTAAACTCCGGTCATTTATGCGTGCCGCTAGTCGTCCATCAGGGGGGGTGGGGGGGATTCGATGACACAGACGCAAGTGGGAGTAAATTATACTGGCCGTCGATTCTCCCATTGCTTTTCAAATGCGAACAATATGGCTGCAATTAGTGTCAGTCATTGGATCGATGAGGCAATTCCAATAGAGCCATCATCACTCAATGTAATTTTATCTGTGGACGTCGCGAAATGCCCTCTGGTGAAGGTTCGGGGACATCAATTGGAATCTGAATAATGTGATGTAATACGGCCGGATTTTACAGTGCGTGTTTTTTTTTAAATTGTCTGAACGAGATGGTTTTTCGGAGGCTAGCCCGGCTTTGTGTGTGCCATCTTACTGCTACATCTCGGAGGCAAAGGTATTTTTCAAAATAGAATATACATATTTTCTCAAACAGAATCAGACCCTATCTCAAGTGTTTTCTGTCACATGAAACGTGGAATCGATATTTTTATAAAGCGTAATGGTTTTCAGAATCAAAATCGAATGTCCCCCCGCGAAGGGTCAATCGCCTTCTAAGCCCGTAAAGAAGGGTTAGATGAGCGTTATAAAAATTTCAGGGGACCCTTTCAGAGTTGGGGGATGCGAAGGTATCGAATAAATCTGATCCTGTACGAATGTTGCTCGATAGTTTCGAAGGGTCACCGCTCCCTAGGGAATTGCACGGGATGCTTTTAAATCGGGATGCCCAGGGACGCACACATGCCCTTAAGGCTCGAGCTAACGTATCGTCCGAGCCATTAGTAACGTATCTGACTGCTCGACGGATCTCTATACATGATCCTGACCACGTACTGTGGATACAAGCTCATAGTTCATACTCATGGTGGGAGGGGGGGGGGGGGGGGGGGCGGATTTGTTTCGGCAAATTCAACTCGTCTGTTCTTCCGGTTAGATTACGTTAGAAGCGTACTTGAAAACCGGAAGTGAGAAGCGAATAGTGCATCAATGTACGCAAGCAGTCGTAAATTCAATCCATTCTACTCTAATTACGAAGCCGTTCAGTCGAATGTATTCAACCGATACCGAGATATAGATGCGGAGTATTGGAGCGCATTATTTGGTATGTCCATTTCCGCTGATGTTGACTGTACAAGTTGCAACGGACGGGAATCATAAGCAAAATAGCGCACGAAATTATTCTAATATTTTATTATGTAGGTCACAGGAAACTATAGCACGAGAACGATTCAATTCCATATGTTTTACCCTCCTGGACACAAGTTAAGAAGTCTAAAATCAACAAACTAAAAGTCCAATCTCGCACTCGACCCATTGCCGGCGGACGCATGCATTGGCATGTGCAATATCTCAAAATGAAGTCCTTACTTCAAATAAACTTGTGCCCGAGTGCGAGAAGCAGAGTCGTGTCAAGCAAACATGATCGTGTCGTCTCTCCAAGGGCCGGAGACATGGAAATGTCCGACTCAAAAGACATAGTTTAATTTCCTCGAGGCGAGGATCTGGTGTGTTCGAGCCGGTATTTCCACCTGCATATTGAACGAGCTTATCCGCGGGCGCCACGTGACTGATCGCCGATGTATGACGACTCCTGGGCAAACAGCGACGCCGTGTAGATATTGCCTTCCTACACACGAGCTCGTGCGCCGTCGCTCTCTCCGGGTCTCACTTTCCAAATCCACCCGATGATTTATATCATCGAGCGGCCATTTTAATTGCAACTCGTCGAGGTAAAACTGTTTTATTTGAATTAAACATTTATTTACATTAACGTAGAGCGAGAGAGAGAGAATCGAAATTAGACTGGTTTCGGAGAAGCGTTCATCAAACAAAACATAATTAAAAGTTTCATCCTGTTTTCTTGAGCCGAGGCAGGATCGATTCCACGTCAATATCTCACTAATCGAATATCCAAACCGAAGAGAGATTTCATAATGCCATCAAGTTTTATGACAATCTAACTACCAGATTTGTACGGCCCGGGAAGTTAATTTCACTCCTCGACTCTTCGTCATCTGTATGAAGTGTCAGCAGCTATCAGCGCAGTGTTACCAACATCGCAGAGAGTCGCTCAGTGTTGATTCAGCTCCCTGGAGTGAGTGAAACGTGATTGCTACTTTATTTTCACGTTTTCAAATCTCTCCCCTGGCGCTTTTTTGGCTTGGGTCTGAGCAGAGATGCGCTCAGATTTCGTTACGATTTGGGACTTGTGCCAAGATTCATTATACATATCTGTGATGTCGCGTTCCTTCCTCTTCCTCTCATTATACTCAGCTATGATCCTCTTCTTCTCACTTGTTATTGCAACCCTTCAGTATTTCTGGGCTGACGTAAACCAATACCAAATTTATCATCCGTGCGGCTAGCGTCGACCTCTTATCACACGATTTCTCGAGTCACCCCCTCCCCCTCAACCCTCTCACTCCCTTGTTCCGCCAATTATCTTCTTACTGTCCGGTGAAACCCAATAAGAGTGGAACGAAATCAGGAAGGGACGCGTTGATTATTGGATTTATCTTGCGGATCTGTCGCCCCCCCCCCCCCCCCTCTTGGTCAGGATATTGTCCCGCGTCACAAGAACTCTGGCGACTTCTGGCGGGAAATATCAGAGACAAATAACAGGCTTTACATGACGTGATTAACAGTTTAGGAGCGAAATCGGATTTCTTTTTACGAGAGAGAAAAGTATCAGCTTTTACTGGCATCACATTTGTCGGTTATAGAGACCCACCTTTTGTTCAAATGTTCTCAAATTGATACCCCATCTTAAAATATCGTCCTCCACATTACAATAAAGTATTTCACAATCTTAACATGTATTTGCATTTCAAATCTCATTGAAATAAATAAATTAAAATGTATAACTAGATTTAAGATTGTGTTAGTGTTTATACCTTCGCACTTTTCTTCAAATAGGTAAATACCAAGTAAAACTAGGCAATCCTATATGACTATAGTTACTTTGAACATTTTCATCATTGTGCTCTTTTATAATTTAACGTGTGTTCTGCAAGTATAACTTCTTATTTTGATACCGACAGTTGAATAAGACTGATGCATGTGACATGATGGCGATATAGCGGCATATAAGTAGCTAACCACCACAATTTCCCGAAACACATAGCTTTACAAATATTTTGTGGGCGTGGATATGCTTACACATCACAGCTAATATTTTCCGTTCAAGGTATATTTTTCATTAATTTCTTTTCTCAAACTGACAAATTCTCAGATAATGACAAAGACTATAACTTTAAGTCTAAAGCTTGATGAGACCCCAAGTAAAATCTTTTATGAATGTTAAAAGTTTTGTTTGAAAGTTCAACATGGTTTGAAAAAGCTTTGAAGTCACAGTGAAAAAGATTATTAATAATAGAAATTCATTTTATCTTCATGAAAATTCTCTGAATGTTTGCTTAACGTCACATTATCTCTCCGTGGGAAGGGATGAGGTGTTCTTCTATTAGTTGGAAGGCATAATCGTCAATAGAATGCTTGCAATAACGCGTTTGTCATGACTTGCATCATGGTTATGAGCTCCTGAACGGCAGAACGCGGTTAGGAAGTAGAAACGCCACTTAATCGCAACTCTTTTCAACTACATGCTAATACGTGCATATATATTTATTTTATGCACTTCAATCCACTTTAAGCTAACATCACAACAAGTAAAATACCGGTGAAATATTTTGATTAGCACATAGCTTTTTCGAATTAAATAAAAAATGATGTAGATGGCAATATCACTGAAAGTTTTCAGCTTGTTATGGTTACACCGAATTAGCGTAGCAATTTTAATTTTCAACCAGTTAGGTAGATTATTTTGATAAAAAAAATGTTTGACGAAAAACTCTAACAAAATGTTTAAATAATACCTTTGCACCACAGAATGATTTTTTTATGTGTAATTTTCTCGCATTCAAAAGAAACAACTATACTCCAAGTAGGTTTGTAAAAAGAAGCAGCTCAACACTGAAAATGGATCACTTCCATTTTGTACGTGGCATATTCCTTCCAATGACAAGAGTTTTTACAGCGACTTGCTTGGCTCTTTGTATCACAAACGGTGGCATTTAGTGGGATCTAGTACCCAGCTGCGCCGTCAAGTGAAGCAGAAGCGCTGCCTCCTGGGTAGATGGGTCTTAATCCTGGCTGGCCTAGTTAGCAACCGCTCTCTACATTCCGTTCAACCAAGACCAGAGACTTATTATGTAACTATTCTGCCTGTATTGTCGATTCACTGCAATGTTAATCTCATGGGAGTGAGAAGATATCATGTAAAATGTCGAGTGAAATCAGTTACAGAATAGGGGTCCATGGTAACATAAAGTACATCAAGCGTTTAGTACTTAAAAGAAGTAAATACATTTTACTTCATGTAGCAAATTCATGTATGATTTTGGATTATGATACTGAATTTTTCGACAAAACCTGTTCTGCATCTTCCTTTCCTGCACCAAGAACACTACTACTCATAAGATATATTATATATATAGAGATAAGAAGACATATTTGACAAAAATTGTAGTTGTGAAAGATGCAATAATTTTATAGCCAATAAATAATGTTCCCAAGGGGTCTAATCTACTTTCCAACTGTGGGATTTACACTTTACTTTGATAATAAAAATGGAATAATGTTTTGTGACAAACTCGTCGTGCGCCACCTGTGGTACTCGAGTGAAACTTACATATAGATACTTCCTGCGAGATTACGCCCGTCCCTCAGGTGAAGTGAGCACGGATTTAGATGTTTCCTTCACAGAAAGATGTATCGACAAAAGTGATATTCATTCTGAATTCTAATGCGAGCTATACAAAGTCTCGAGAAAGGATGAAGCATGTTTCCAATCGCCAAGGGTTTAAGAAACGACAATTTTATTCTCACTTTTCCTTCCCGCCCGCAAGTCGACTTGTATCTCTGATTTCGATGTTTCTGCGTCATTTTTCAAGTTCTGCCCCTGAAACCCAGCCGAGTAGAACGGTTTGACTAGAGACTCAGTGTAGGTTTCCACGATTTGCTATGCGACTGACGTCCCGAGAGTCCCAGCTTCTTCGATCGAAGATATTGCGGCGGGCCGTCAACCAATTCGCCAAAACTCGGGTCAAGCAGTCAACGATATTTCATAACTCCATTGAAAAACATCCATGTGTATTATTCATGGGGAAATAAAAAACTTAACATAAAAAACAATATTTGTTAAATGCTTTGACCGCATCTTCCGCTGGAGTGAAAAAGTCATCCCGTGTCATTGAGATAATGCCAACTTCTCGAGTTTGCTTCATCAATTATGTTGTTATAGTCTCGACAACTTCCACTGGGGATCCATGCATGGGAGCATGCGAATTGTTTGAAGTTTGATTGGGAAATACCAGCACACGCCACATCGCGGCCACATTGGCAGACTCTCGGGTTTCTAATGAGTTGGGACACTTTCGGGTTGGCGCAAGTATGTGAAGTCGGTGTTTCTGCTTGAAGCGCGCCACTTGGGTAATGATTGTGCGGCGTTCTGTCGGTGGAACTCACCCCATCGTTCACCCCTAAGCCACCGGACCAACTTGTACCTAAATGTGTACCTAAAGTACGACCGGCCAAGGGAAACTAATTACATTTGCGTCTCGCATTTAAATAATTACAAGTTCAGTATTAATTAGCTGTTACGACTGCGAAAATGCAAAAATAAATAAGAACGAGTCGCATCTGATTATTTATTCATGGTGACCTAATATTCACTTGATAAATAATACTGTGTCACGACCTCTATTCTGTTAGTGTTATTTAAATATTCCTTTTGCCGCGAGTTTCCTGTAGTATCCTGCCCACGAACACAAAGTTCAACTTTTGTATTCAAAGTGGAAACGCAAACACGTCTAAGCTTTGGGAGACACACGACAACAAATTCAATCAAATAAGTAAGTATATATTTCATTTCATATGCATCTCAAAATACGAATTAAACGATGACTTCGAGAACAAATGCGAGTTGACAATTGTTGTTAGTAACATTGACACATTGAAATACCGTTTCATCATTGGACTTAATGAGAATCTAAAGTTCGGGAATGGCGACATCGGTAAACCATCCGGTTTCTAAACTATTCCCCATTATTTGTCTAAAGTCGAATTCCAAGAAACTATTCGGCAAGCAATACCAACACCTCCGACTTGAAGAGGTCGCGCGAGGTATCAGTCAATAAGTCAGGGAGAGAAAGACGACGTGAGGTCGCTAGCGAGGTATTTCCATGAGAGGTTTGGCTCGAGCAACCGAGTATGTGAAAATGCTCGACACCACTAGCAGCGCAATTAGCTCCGACAAAACGTGCAAGTCGAGAGTGCCGATGGCTAGAGTGCAGCGGGACACTGCAAGAGAGCAAGGGAATACTGCAAGGTAGCACATTGGCAAGAAACGGGGCGCTCTCGAATTGGTGCAATCAGCTTCTGGGCTGGGATTCAATTCGGCGTCCTCCAAAAGCGTTATGGAAATGCAGCAGTCTTGCTTTATTACTAATAGTGTTTGGGTAAGAGAAGCCAACGGAGAACGAAAAACAACACAATTTCTCTTGTAAAGGTAAAAATACTACAAACTTGAATATGAAGTGCATACATTCAACTCGGTTATTTACTTGAATGCATCTGATGGCAAATATTATAGACTTCTAATCTGCTGAGTACATGCAAATGTAGAATGGGATGAAGAGAGCGAACAAAGTGAAGGATTAATACTTCGAGACACTAAAACTTGTAGCTCTTTCTAACTTCGTTGAACATAATTATGATTACAGAGCAAAGAACAATAGACGAGCATAGTGTGAGAGTGTTCTAGAGAGTAAATGGTGTCTTTTCAAACCTAACTGAGATACAACAAAACAATCAACTTATAACTATAGAGACTACAACTCGATTAATCCGTCTATATACTCGAATGAATAAGAAATTAAATAGCTTGTCAAGGTAGAATTTAATTACAAGATGAATGAGATATTGAAATGCTGCGCACGTTGAAGCAATTTCGCTTCCAGAGGCGCTGCCGGGTCATACATTGAAAGTGCATACACAATTCGAGACTTGTATGGCGGGCACGAAAGCAATTAATTAAGCAACTACAAAATGCAAGCACCTTAAGTAATTACATCTCAGGCGATGAACCGTTTCCCAAACTAGATTATGGGATTGAGTTAATAAGATTATATGAACAGTTGAGATCTTAGAGTGCGAAACTGGCACCTCCACCAAGAAGCTCTACGCCTTTGTCTAAATGGAATGTGGTTCTCTGAGGATTTGACCGCTAGTCGGATTTTATGATCGTGGTTTACTCTTATTTCCAGGATTTTTCGGGCATATGTGGGAAAGTACTAATTCCAGGATTACGACTGCCTCTTTCACGTATCCGACACAAGTACCTCATAGGCCACTGCCTTTGCACAGAGCAGTAATCCGTTAAACCACAACAAAAGAGAGAAAGTAAATAGTTTTGAGTGCCCCCCCACATGTAATAAAAGGTATCCGCTTTTTATCTGTTTTCGTTTTATGATTTAAAAACTAACTCCATTGTATCTCGGTAAAAATAACACGATCCTCTGGCGTCTAGTCTTGAACTGCGTATAAAATGTTGAAGCATGTTTCGAAACCGCCGTCGCATTTCCGTGCGCGAACGCATCGATCCCACACACATTCTTAAATAGGCATCTGCATATAATATCGTTGTCAACCTTTTCACCTTGATCTTATCCAAGACGTGAAGCGAAAAGACAGCCTCTGGCTCACGGCGCTCAAGATACGTGCTTTTGAATGACTTTATACCGAGCGCGTGAAGCAAGGAAGAGATGACGCGAAATCTTCGGGAAAATTCTGTTCTGGGAAATGTCTACTTGACTAACTTTCATGGAACATGAGTAACGCACGATTTTAAACATTGAACGTGACACTTCTACGAAAATGTCGGATTGTTTTAAAAAAGTTATTTAAAATTCGGCGCGCTTTTCTACCTTGTTTCTACCTACATAAAATTCAAAGAAAATTACATATGGTTTATTGATACACCCAGAAAAATGCCAAAAGTCAAATGAACACTAGTCGAGAAAAAGTTGGAAAACACTGATCTAATATTTAGTTTAAACAACGAATAAAAAAAAATCATAACACCCTTGATCAAGGAGAAAATTAATACCATCATATTAAACTCAAAATTGTATTTAATCCTTCGAAATGCTGAGTATATCAACGTCATATTATAAACTAGTTTCACACCACGATTTATGAGTTACCTTTTATTTTCATTTGTAAGATAAGATACACTTCAACAGTATTCATGGGCAATTATTTCTAACAAGATTCTGAACTGTAAGTGCACGGGATCTTTTAATTCTCTCAAGTTGAGGGTAGCTGAACAGGTATGTAGATCGCGGTGTAGCTGGATCCCTGGGGAGCAGTAATTAGTATGTACTAATGGAAGGAACGGGCCCCCACTCTTGAATAAGGCAGCTAACTAACTAGGCCTAGCGATCCAGGACCTGCGGAGGAGGAGGGTGACAAAAACCAGCTTCCACGCAGCGAGCAGCGCTGAAATGCATGCACGGTGACAAAAAGGAGTTGAAAATGATGGTGACAATTAAAACAAAGTGTTATCTTTACTATTATTTTGGGTATATATTTAAGCTTATCTGTGGTACCATGTATTTGTATACCCGTGAATTACCCCAACCGGCAAAACATTGTTTCCGACCAGGTAATTTGAAATGCTATTTTGCTATTTGAATAATTGATACAAAATGTAGTAGATTAATTAGTTTGTGCCGAATAATTTATCTTATCCAATGCATATTTTATGCATATATTTTTATATTTCAAAACTACTTCCAAACCACACGATATAATCAATATGCAAAGTTTAATTAGGGAATGGAAGATGGTACTAAATGTTATCTGTTTTGAAAGAGTTATTTTTCAAAAGAATAAGTTTTATGGAAAAGGGGCGAATGAAAGTTTTGAACAGTCGTCGTGATTCCAATAGCAAAACACAGACATTTGGAGCCTCAATTACATTTATTTGCCCTCTGCTTGCTTTAAATCACAGATTTGTTGAATCTACGTCTAATTGGTTAGTTTATTTCTCTTATGATTGTGATTAATAAAAAATTAAGGAAGTAACGTAGTTATTAAATGAATAAGTAAAATAGTTGATAATTAAATATGTTCCTGCAGCACATAGATGATACGATACCTTACAAAACATCTCGCGATGAAAAGTCGATATGTGCATCGCGCTTCATTACCTGCAACAAAAGAGAAAAACAGGGCATAAATACTCTGTAACATTACTGTAAAAACATGGCATAAATACTCTGTAACATTACTGTAAAAACATGGCATAAATACTCTGTAACATTACTGTAAAAACATGGCATAAATACTCTGTAACATTACTGTAAAAACATGGCATAAATACTCTGTAACATTACTGTAAAAACATGGCATAAATACTCTGTAACATTACTGTAAAAACATGGCATAAATACTCTGTAACATTACTGTAAAAACATGGCATAAAGATTAATAATTTCTATGCGCTGCAAGTGGCTTTAAGGCGAAACAGCTTACAAGTTGACCCGGCAGCTCCACATCACTTCTGAACACTACACAAGACAAGTCAACGAATATTTAATCATTCTTTCCGGAGAAACAAGTATACTTTTCCAGAAGAGAGAGTACCGAAAACAGAAAGCAACAGCAATATAAGAAATGCTGATTGTTGGAGTCCGAGTTGTGTGAGAACTTGTACTCTGGCGGCGGTGTCACACACCACAAACAGGAGAGAACGAGCGTCTGATGATAGAGTTCATCGCGTGCGCGCGCACCTTATATACTTGGATCGGCCAGTTGAGGGGTTATGTACACTAAAAGCGGCGAGAAATGTCAGTGTCACTGTAGCGCCGTGGAAAGGCGCTGGGCTGGTATGTGATTGCCCCGGGTTTGATTCCCACTCGGATCGTTATTTTTTTATTTTGAATTCCCGCATGTTTGAGTTTGCCCACCCATAGAGTTTTTTTTTTAAGGTTGCCCAGCATTAATTTTTGCCAGAAAAGTTAAATTGCATGTGGAAATAACTTGCACCTTCATCCTAGCACGGTCTGTGGGTGGGGCTTGTATGCTCTCGGCCAATCACGGCATTGATGAACTCTACGATTAGACGTTCGTAGGAGAGATAACCATAACCAGTTTTGCTTCCACGACTACGACCAAACTTACACCAATTTCAACAGTTTTTTTATTGGTCGCGGATTTGGCGCTTTTCACACAATCTTTGTTTCGGGCTCAGAATGCTCGCCACCTCCCGTGACTTTTGGCAACTTACTACACTCTTATGGACAGAAAATAAAAGGAGAAAGATGAAAAAAGTGATACGAAGAGTTGGAAATATTTATTTCATTATTTTCATCTCCGACGATAACATAAATTGCGGATATTTCCACAAAGTCATCGCGCAATCTCTTCAAAAACTCAACTTGATCTCATTCTAAATCCTTCGAGATTGGCAAAGTTGGAATCGTGGTATTTAATGTCTGCTGATTTGTTGGTCGCTGAGCGTTTCATTTGTCTTCCCTCAGTTCCACACACAACACTCTTTGCTAAGAGATGGGGCGGGGGATGCACTAACACCCACACCCCCACCCATGTTGGACAATGGCCAGCCACGGGTTCAGAGATGGATTTATTGCAGAGATATTGTTATTTCCAGTTCATCAAAGACCAAGCGGATGATGAACCGCTTAAACGTTTTAACTCATCACAAAGCAAGAGGAAATTTTATACATCAAGCTTAAATTGAGTTTTTCGCTGAATAATAGGAAATTATACTTTCCTCGCTCTTCATCTCAATCTTTCCATCTTTTTAGATAGAGTAGATTGAAATTAAATTCCCAAACGGATGGTTTTTTGTCACTCCCCTCCAATGTGCAAAAACCATCTTCCAATTGGAAAAATATACATCTTTTATAGAAAGAGATAAAATGTAAATGTGATATGGATTTGCAGCTCTCACCGCTGTCGTTCATATCGAAGAAATAATTAGATTACGTTTAGCTGGCATCGCTCCACTTCCTAGCCGATATCTGTAGGGAGATCTCAGAAGCTGGCATTATGATCTTGCCCGAAGCATATCGGATCGGCGGTTATTTTGTGGCAACTCCAGTAGCCTAACTATGTAAACAGCGACGAGGTTCGAGCATCAGTCACCGCAGCGCATCGGTACGAGATGCGGGCTTCTATCAACAACCGAGCATCTCGGCCCCGGGGCGAACCAGCAGCAGAACATAGCGGGAGGGCTAACTTATCGAAAAACATTTGTATCGATCGGAAATGGCGTGTAATTATATTTAGAAAAAGTTTGCGGAACTTCGCGAGATGGGATCGGAGGAGAAGATTTGCGAAGGAAGTGTTCTTCAATCACGGTTCAAGAGATAAACGGTGGACGAAAACAAATTTTGATTTCAAACTCTGGAAACAAAAATATTTGACCAAAGTGTAATGTCTGTGTACCTCAACTTCTCTGTAAGTGGAGCGAAACTCTACTCGAGATTCCCTCCGGAGTTGAGCTATTATTATTACTACACCAGTGGAGGTCCTTCCAGTGACAAATATTTGGTTTCCAAATTTCCAAACTCGAATGAACAAACAGTCCTAAAACGCAAGGGTTGTTACCGAACACAAACATGGTTACAATGGAGGCAAGTTTTGATTCGGCAGACTGACAGGGCATGGCACGCCAGGACTAGGTCTTCCACGCACAGGCCACATGATGCTTCGTCTCACACGCATTTGCCATGTCTCGCACATTTCCACGGCCAGGTGGCTCAGGAAGAAGCAAATAACGTTCATTTTTATATCAACAAGTTCGAGTGGACAAGAAATGAAATGGACAACTCGCCATAGATATTTCATCGAAATCTGAACAAATAAAACAAGAGAATTGCGAGGTAAGTTTACTTCTACAAAGTGTTCTCATCTTTATAGAAAGGATGAGAAACAGCAATATGCTCTGGTACAAAAGAAGTGTATACGTATAAAAGAATTGCATTGGAATGTATTTTCTCAAAGGCGAAAAATGTACACAATTTCCGTTTCGATGACATTAAATGATGTTGTGCCGAGTTCAATTGCGTTGAAATTGCAATTGCTCGACAAGTGTGTACTTGGAGTCTCTCGAGTCCAGATAACACTGGGGGAGTAAATGTGCACGTCCGAAGATAGAAGGACAGCGATCGACGTGCTCAGAGTTCAAGTTGATTCGCCATTATCATTCAGTCAGCGCGGCAGCTCACTTCGCGTCTTTCAAGCTCGTTATTCCACAAGATAAATGAATACATTTATATTTGTAGTCGTTAAATCTGCGTCATGACAAAATCAAGTTATTAGCAATTATTTTTATGTTCAGAAGCTTCTATTTAATTTTTTTTTTATGAATATTTGTTTATTCATGTTCTCATACTAGTATATCACACCTGCCCTACGTAATTAATGGAATAATGAGAGAACATCAAGTTTAACTCTAGCCTGGCGCACTGACGAGAGATCAAATATTTCAAAATCTCACCCCTCGCGTTGGTTTCGTTATAAAAATCTCGTTTTTTCACAGAGCTCCATGAATCACGTCTAGTTGAGTTTTAATGAAAAGTAATCGCCCGCGATTGCGATCAAATGTACACAACTTTTCTAATATCATTTCAGCACGCCCATTTCACACGAAATATAAGTTTCATCCGAAAAAATAATTCTAAAACTCTTCTCCGTTATGTATAGCATGTCCAAAATCTTTGTTGCCCTCTAATTTATCCTCTACACTTTTTACATTATTCATACCAACTCACACAATTTAATATCATATTGCGTGTTACTTAAATGCAGCACACCCAGACATACCTACATAATAACACACTTAATAGCATGTTTCATATTGACAGTAGTTTCAATTACTTCAAAATGTGTACCCGACGTTAATTAAATGCACAATATATCTCCCAAGAAATATTGTCAAGAAAAACTGTCTCAAGTATTTGTAAGAATCTGTAAAAAAGATCTTGTAGTTAATACTTCTAAAAGTAATATCAGTAAATTGTCAACGAATAAAAAGAGAGCACTGTTTTTCTTTCAAGAATCTACAGATATATATTTTTCATTTTTTGAGCTTCAGTTGGCAAGTTGGTAATTGTTAACAATGAACAGTGCAATAAAAAGCAATTTGTAGAAGTAATAACTTGCCATTATTACTAGGTTATTTCCTATTTTCTCTGAAATGTATAAATGCAATGTGTAAATTTAATGAAGGACACTGTAGTTGAGCGAAATTCGCTGTTGGCAATTCAATGAAAACTAATATAAAATTCTGGTACTAAGACATTATTATTGCTACAGAATATTAGTATGATACGAACTTTTCAACATTTATTTATTATCTCACTTCAGTTTTGTTATTACAATATTGAGTATAATTAAAATAAACAACATCTTATGCCTCAAACAAAACCCTATGATTGAGAGATGGACAACAACGTGCTTCAGCAATTCACCAGACAATGTAAACAATTATATTAATGATCATTTTCTGTGCTTTATAATATACAAAAAGTCTCGCTTTACGCCACGGTGATAAAATTAAATAATCCAATAAGCATTTGCTTCATCCGTACAGACAACTTTGCTGCCAGAAGATTTTATATTAAAAGCATTTTTTTAAACTGAATCCTAAGTGACAAATATCCCTGGTACCCTGACATATGTAGCAAGTAACTGAATAAACAAGGCGACAAATCTCTCCCCCGACGCGAGGAAGAAGTGTTCCAGTTGTGTTGTGTATCATGGCGAGGAGGCTCATGATCAGATTAAGATAATCTTGCGTCAGAACCGAGCCGTCTAACGAGCGGCCATATTTGCAGACACCTGCAGAATGGCTTATATTTACAGTTGGGTTTCGTGAAATGATAAATGTGAAAGTTACGCAAGAAAGTGTGACTCGCAGACAGATTGATTACAACTGACCCCTCCAACAACCTAGATATAGAGTTGCTGAAGTATTTCAATAAATACCACTAACAATTTTAAGCTCATTAGGATGCATGTATGATCATTTGAGTTGCCACTTTTAAAAACTAAAAAGTTTCCTTATTCTCACCAAAAACTTTTACGTAATTATGATATAACGAGTTGAGATATAAAAAACCCGTTTTTGTATCAATTGCATCGAACTATTACTGATTTATAGACTTTTACAAAAATAATAATAGTAATCCCACTTCTGCCACCAAATGTGAAATTTAATCTATTTTCAAATAAAATTCATAAATGAATTATATTTTATTTAAAATGAACATTAGTAGTTTTATTTAAGAATAGGTTGATTTAAGTGATACATCAATGAATCAATTACAGACTTTACGGACGTGGTCCTACAATTACTTTACAACTTACAACGTTAGGCGTTTACAACTTAATATTTCAGGGGATTTGGTAAACCACTTCAGAAATAAACTGAATAGTCAATGTAACAGGAAGTTATTCACACATTATCATCATATTTCGGCTTGAACAGGTCTTCGTGAACCTCCGAATGTGTGAATTAGCCCGCTTGACATCCCTGCTGCGCTCCCACACGGAGCCTCCCACGCACAATCTCGTCAGAGCGATCGCATCACGTGATCGACAAAACACACCATCGATCCATCAGTCTCCTTTCTCTTCACTCCATGATTGACAGAGCATCCAGACGATGTAACAGTATTCCAATTGTTGTCTTCATTTTGACGCCCGCTTTACCAGCGCTTCCTGGAGGATACCAGGTGCATGCATTGTTTTTCAAACAATTAACAAAAAAAAATACAGTTCCCCATACCCGCATTTTTACGCAACGAGTCCATCTAGACAACATACATTATGAACTATCCTTGTCCTAGAAACTATCCCTATAATGGTACACATACCCTGTTAGTTCTCTTTGTCCTGTTTGTCCCTGACATAATACAGGTTTTCTTCGGTCCAGCTTTTGTTCTGATTGCATTGTCCTGGATTTGTCTGCAAGTCTTCGCAATTAGGAGATGAAGTAATTCAATTGTTTGTGCGGTGATACTTGATGTTGGTGATTGACATTTAGGAGAGTGAAGATCGTCAAACATTCGACCGAATATGTCAAACACAATATAATTTCTACGCAGCTTCACTTTAATTTATATAAGATATAAAATATAAGATACCTGTATCTTATATTTTAACAAGGAAGAGACACTTTTAAGTTTTTTCACTTTTGTGACGCTTTTTTCTTCTTTATGACATTATTTGTGACATAATGATGTGTCCATATCGAGTTAAAACTATTAAACAATTACCATGCGAACAAAAGCTATTCAATATTTTGGATAATTTATTTCTTACGACGTGTATCGGTAAAACGAAACTGTGGGGATTGTATCCATTAATTTACAAACTTTATCGACTGACGTTTCTTTTTGTCAATAATAACATTCTCTTGCAAATGTGTCCTTTCGACTCAAATATTTTGTACAAGCACACTATCGCGCCACACCAATAGATACGAGAAGCTGAAATGATTTCCTTTCTAAATAAATTATTCATCTTTTGATGCTCTCTACGCATCATAACCGTCATTGAATTCAATCTTTCATCGGCGTGTGGCCGTGACGTCACCTCATAAATCTTGATACGTTTCGTCTCGACGCCGGCGATGCTCGTCTTTTCCTTCGGCGAAATTCGCAACCAGGAGCGAGCGAGAGAGCGAGAGAGAGTTCGGAGACGTAAGGGGGTGGGCCATTATCGGTGATTAAAGTCTGTCGAAAACTGTAGCTAAACATCCATTATTGAAAGTGTATTCAATCATCTTTTTAACCCCCATGCAGCACACCGAGCCGCGAAGACCGAGAAATTTATTGTTTTTAAAGCGAATATGACACGAGGTATAAATCGGTTATATTCAATATTTGATACTATCAAGAAACACTTTTTCCAATTAGTGCGCATAATAGAAGTTTTGCATAGTCGTATTTGGAATAACAGAAAAATACCTTCTCTCCACCATTATACAGTGTAGAATTGAATAATAATAAATATCTATACATTTGCAACGATTTTTTAAATACAAACTTTATAAGTATCGCACTAATTGAGCGAGCGAAGCGAGCGTCTCCTTTTGGCTCATTTGGCACGGACCTCTAGTTTTTTATTTTTTTTTGTCTGCTAATAGCCGATACACAGGTTGCACCGTTTCAGCGATCGATCTGAAATTTTGCACACATGTAAAACTAACCTTCTCTGTTTGCAGACCCTAATTTTTTTGAAATCCATTAATTGGTTAAAATTTAAATAAATATCTCCCGATAGGCTGAAAAATTAAAACTGTCTTCGATAATTCTGATCAAACTCATATTTTGGCTATACAGGTCAGAGTTTTTCTTCGATCGAGCTGAAATTTTGCACACATGTAAACCCAACCTTATATGTTTGCAGGCCCTAATTATATTTGAAATCCATTCATTGGTTAAAATTTAAATAAATGTCTCCTGATAGGCTGAAAAATGAAAACGGTTTCGATAATTCTGATCAAACTCATATTTTGCATGATCATTAAGACCAACATTGTCTCTTATTTTACAAAATTTCATCCCAATCAGTTAAGAACGTATGAACTTATTGACATTTTTAATATCTGTCAGTAATGAAGTATCGAAAGTAATGTTTTATTATTATTATTATTTATTTGCAAAACAACTACTCTTACATAGTACTTGAATTGATCTGATTTTACTATATTTGCCAGGAAGCTTAGATGCTATTTTCAAGTTTCGATGAAAAGCATAATAATATCCTTTTTTTTATTGATTGAGTGATCATATTTCAATTAAATATGGATGTATAATGTTTTCTTTGCGTTGTGTACGCATTTCCGGTTCGAGAATTTGCACGTACCCGTGTTCGCTCATCAACGCGTTACACTGAGCGTTTTCCTAGTATATTATTGCCTTTGTCATGTATATTTGACGGGTCCCTTTAGTTGTAATATAACTTTAATAAATAAATATACCTACTGTATTAATGAAGTCATTTTTCACTCGCAACATACAAATATGTATTCTACTTGTTTCAACATAAGAAAACAACTTTCTTCTAGAATACCTCTTTCATTCTTATTAAGCTCAACTAGAGCCTGATTTTTTTTAAATATACCTCAAGTGAGCTATTCCAGAAAGCTGTGTTGCACTCTCTGACAAATGAATAATATTTGGTGGAAGTGCCGGACATTGGTCGGCTCCACCATGACAAATTACGGTCTATTTCTCGTTTTTGTTTAGACAGAACGGAAACTGGTTCAGAATAATTTCTCGACCCAAGCAACAAAAGTCTTCTTCTACTTTCTTGTATTATAATACGACAATCATTAGTCCAACGACAATAAAACATCGAAAATAATAGCCATCTTAACATTTTGACGACTTCGTTGGGCTCGTCGGCGAAATGGCGGGCTCTTGATAAGGCAAGTGAGTGACTTCTTCTGGATGGGTTGTCGGAGGGTGGGATTGATAAAGGGGTGGGTAGGTGGGGGGTGATGAATGCTCCGACTCCTAACAACTCGGGTAAAAAACTATACGTTCAACGAACGGTCGCTCCTGTCCCATGACGTTTTTATCGGCACGGCGATTTTCTCTTGACAAATTAATTGGCCACAACCCAAAATGTCCGGCGATTCCTTGTCGCCCCTCGCTCCACCCCCTCCCGACCCGTTGGATGAACAAGAAACTGATTCCGGTTTATGTTGTCGTATCAAACACATTATCATGATGTGATTGCCGAACTGTTCGAGCTGGAAGCGATGAATCAAGTAATTAAATTGACGAGACTTTGATCTGCTAACTATATAATATATCCGCGATAAAAGTTTAATAAAGCATTTATTTGACACATTTTGGCAACGTAACCCAGAATTAAATCCGAAGGGCCTTAGTTTGGTTCTGATTGCTGTTGATGCAAACGTCAGGTAAATAATGCGTTAGGAAAGTGAATTTTGTAATTCACTAAGTCGTTAGTAGAATCTCAAAAAAGACTGTCAACTGTCATTATTTCGGTTTTCGAAGTTGATCGAAACTTGAAAGCTTTACAAAATACCCAAATCACGTTTGAATAATAAATAGTCCGTAAATATTCCATGCTTTGAACAGGATGTACCCTTTCATCACAAATAAAATGAAACAGAAAATATGGAACTTTCTCTTTTTTGTTCTAGATTTCCTTATTTTGTATTCTCTTAACGCGTTTCTCTTTAGAAGTAATAAATCATTTATGGAAAGTCCGTCAGTTTGTGAAATTTTCACGATAAATCGCATTGAAAAGTTTGTTCCTCGTTGACGTTTTGCTTCCCCATTTTCCGGTCGACTGCGAGTGGCACGGAGACAATAGTTAAGTCCTGAATTCGACAACTTGAAATTGGGTTTCAAGCATAGTTTCAGCAGGGGCCTATGTGTAGTCTAACTTTATTGGGCCATATTCCCGAGAAAATGTTTTAACTTTAAACATATTTACAGTCAATTCAATCCTCAGACGCTCTCTATTCTTCCAATTGAACACGAGATATGATAATACTCTAAAGTTTTTCGACAATTCAAAGACGTTGCTGGAAATATAAGTAACCCAAAGTTGGCAGGAATTATACGGTTTCTTTCGAACAAGATGAAACAAAAAATTACATAATGTATGCAAAGTAAGTATGTTTCTATGATTCGTTCCTTCATTAAAACATTCTTGGCATATGTAAAGTATAATTACATCTGACAAAAACATGTCTAGTGAACATTCTTTTAGTGACTCATTTCTAGCACTAACTGTTTTTTTTAAGCTAGGGAAAATAGTAAACAGTAACAGTTTTGACTAATTACTAACTTAAATGTTCTTTCCACACATTTATGTCAATTAATTGTCTGCGTTTTGGGGGCGTGCTGCAGATCGAAAAATTGTCTTTTGTGTCATTGAAAGCGAGGTTTCACCCTCGCCACCCCTCGCTTGGAACTCGTAGGGGTTGCAAAGGCGACGACGCTACTTTTCATTCTTCATGGGCGAGACGACGTCTCTTCAATTGAAAAGGTTTGCAATTTCTTTCCTATAGTATCGTATTTTGAAATACGGTTGTTTTCTATATCGCACAAAGTGAGGCTTAAGCTAATGACTTAAATAAAAAAACATCTTTTCATAGCTTCGTGTTTTTCACGGAGGACGTCTAGGGAGCGTTCCGACGCCCTTATTAGTCAGCGTCGTTTCAAGAATATACGATAAAGGGTCAGGAGGGACTGAAGGGCAAGTTTGAGCTTGCTAACGACTTAATTAACAGAGCACATCGATTTAAACTCTGTTTTTGTAGTTGAAAAAAGTTGAGGAAGAGTATAGATTTCAAGTACAATTTTCATGAATGCTCTATAATAAGGGAATGAAACCCATCGAAATCAGCATTTACTTTTATAAATTATATCAGAAATACGAATATTTGATGAACTCAAATTGAGAGTTATATTTATTTAAAATTGAAATTTCACTCAAAAACAAAAAAAATTAAACAAACAAGTCGGAGTAATTTCTACATTTAAATACATGCCGTATTAGTAAACATAAATTAATTGTATTCGCAAAATATAGTCAAGCCTCACTCAATTCAATGCCAAAATAAAAATAGTTGTTTTCATTGTATTGCATGTTGGTACAAATGAAAGTAATCAGCTACCCAAATTGAGTGTTCTAAATGCAAATGCATCGTTTGGTTGTGTTAAACACTCACCAAGTGGAGGCGCCGGGTTTCATGTTAACAACGTGCGTGCAGTGGATAGAATATTTATTTTTACTTTATTAAATAATTATGTTCTTTGAGCAGAGTTTTCAGATAACATCAAGCTATTTTGGACAATATTGACATTATTCTGAAATACAGTCCGCCCACATTGTGGAGTTTACAACAGGACAATAAGTAAGTACATGTCTATTCCACAGAGCTCATCAACTTCTTTAGAACTTGTCTATCAAAATCCCAGCTATTCATAAAAAAATTCCACATATTAATTATTGTTCTCTTTTGACTGAATTTGTATAGATTGTTTTGTGATACATACAAGCATGGAAGCGTATTCAAAGTCGAACACATGAAAAACGTACATCAGTGGTTTGTTAAGTCCATAAAGGGTTTTGAAAAAGGCTCCATCTCTTGGTCGTCCCGCGCGTTGGTTCAGGGGTTAAATATTGATCCGGGGAGTGGGTGAGGTTAACACGCATGAAGGCCGCCACAGCGATTTATGCGGTGGAGCAGGGGTCGACAAGAGGTCCCAGAGAGTACGGAGATGTTTTCATAGCTGCTGGAGACAAGGAACGAGGTGAGGAAATGCGGGGGAGTAATGTTCAGTCGTGGTGTGAACGACGTACGAGTTGTCATGTCACTCCGAGTCTCTTCTTTTACACATCGACGTTCTCACTTCGTCGTCGGCGAGTGGGGCACTGTTTTATCGACTTGTTAATAGACTGGGTTATTTCGTTTTGACTGCCCTTTTGAGGCTTTCGCCGGAGACAAAGATAATTAACTTTCTTCATTTATAAATCAATATAAATACAGAATCTCGGCATTGAATAAGCTACATTCCAATTCAGTAATGACATTTAGTAATGACAAGGTTTTCAAACATAAAATTTAATTCCAGAAAGATTATGTGAATTATGTGTTAATATTTCCATTATTTAGTGCTCGTTTAAAGCACAACAATGAAAATACTAACTGATTTCAAATAACTATAATTTGTTAGCATACCTATTCGCTTAAGTTGTTCATTAATTAAAAACAAAAATTAACCTAATACATGTCTGCTCATCTTTAAGCCAAGATATTCTTCTTCGACTTATGTAAATAATGAAAAGGAAGACTTCTTAGTTCTTGACATCAGGTTAGAAAATATCGTTTCTCGTAAAAGTAATAATTTTGTGAAACTTTCTACATTTTGTCAAAGAGTTAGGATTAAAATTATGTTAGTCCAGAATATTGCTTCTTGAACCATCGGTGTAGAGGGAAAGAGAGAACACAAGCGCGATTCTCTCCTGGGAAACTCAGCAGCCATCTTCTCTCGAACATGGCTTTTCTTTGTGCTATTTTAATTCAACTTCGGGCATCTCTGAAACGATTGGATCCCCCTGCGGTGTTTTTGAAAGCTGGCCCTTGATGAATATCTCGCGTGGGGGTGGTTGGGGGGGGGGGGGGGTGACCGGAAGCGGCGTTGACCGTGCACCCCCGGTACTTCTGAGTGCTGCGCGCCTGAGGAAGGAAGTTGAAACGGTCAACACTATACAAGTGTACGTGAACACCATCGAGACCAAAGACCTATCGCCACAATGGTGATATAATGCTGGCTTAAGTTCTGCAATGTTTATGCCGCTTTTCAAGTCATGAGAAAACCAAAACAGAGTAGTCCTAGATTCTAGTAAACCAAATCAAAACTCGCAACTTTAATTTAATGTGTGCAATTTTGGATGTAGTATTTTTCACTTTTCAAGAGTAATCCAAAATAAGACACTATGATGGATGCTAATAACTCAAGAAGAAAAAAACATTAAAAACTAATTCAGTTTGATCTTATCTGTGATATAGACAGTATTATTTTAGACAGACAAATAGACAGACAGACAGACGAACAGACGAACGAACGGAGGGACACGCATTCTTAAAAACAGAGATGAGTCCACAAAGTGTCAAAGGGAGAAGCTACCTTCATCAAAGGATGCTCTTTAATGGGTCGTTTATAGAAAGTCGACAATGAGTATCTCTTTGATCGGTGGAGGTGCCGTGTCTGAGTGCGTCGACTTAAACATGTGCAGCTGACTTCGTGTCCTCGGAACTTTAAGCAATCCTCCCCTAGTTAAAGCTGAGATGATGATATGATAACGCCGGAAGAGAGAAGAGACTTAATATGACGAGTTTCCATTTGTCATGGCGTGTCAGTGAGTACTTAATCAAAGTCCATCATCATCATATTTGATAACTCTTGATGAGCAATTAGCAGTCGCTCAAGCAAGCAACTTCGTTTCATACAGAGAAACGTACCTCAGAGAAGTATTGCAGCTGATTGCGGCCTAACAAGTCAAGTCTGATGGCGTTTGGTCTTCACTTACATTGCCAGCCACAGGGACAAATGTTTGTAATACACAAATCAATTTACTTCATTTTAAATGAAATAAAGCAACACTAATATAATTACAAGATTTAGATTTAAAGATCTTAGTAAACAAACTGCAGTTTTGTGTCGAGTAGCATACTCTAACAAACAGTCTAATTAACAAAGAAGTGGTAATCCGAGAATAACTGACGTAATTTCCCAAACTAAAACTTCGTCCAGACAATATCTTGTTTTAAAGTCAACAAGAACATCTACATTTCGTCAACTATTGACTTGACTACAAGTTTTAACTTGTCACTATGATTAAGGAACAAAACAGTTAATAATGTATCTTGCCTCCTAAACTATCTTGATTCTTGAGTAGGTAAGATTATCGCCGACATCAATGCGGCTTTTCCCGAGGCTTTAGTCTCGAGTTGAAGAAAACATTAAAACTTCACTTTAGTCATGAACAAAGTTAGCGAGCGTTTCAAATGCTTTCAAGTCTGCAAAGTATCTGCTAATATTTGTGGTGCAAATAATATCAAACTTAGTAATTGAGTAATTCAAAATCTTACAGAATGCGTAAATGAATGGACTGAAGAACATTTTTGAAAATAGGAAATTAGTAGTAAGATTCTGATTTTAAGAACGTTGTTCTGAGGTAATTACGTTCTTAATGCACTGTAATTTACAATATATTATAACGGATAAATACTTTTCTCTATTTGTGTTTACCTATGTATCTAGCGATTCATGTACTTCTTCAAAATGCGCATTAACAATTTCTTTGCTTCTATTCAGTGTAAAGTTAACTAATTTCAATAAGCAAACTAACTTTTGCTAATTTATGAGACGCTTATATCAATTTGTAAAGTAGATAAATCTTCATGATGAATGAGTCTTAGAGTGTTGCTCTACTTCTAGGCATTTACAAAGCACTGCACTTTTCTTGAACACTGTGAGTGTCATTAACTATCAGACATCAATGAAGAAAGAAGCTGAAGAAATTTGCATTCTCATCACCTGCTACAATATTGTTTCTTCGTTCTCAAGCTCCACTCCTTCACTCAATTTTGAAAGAAATTTATTTTGAGTTAATAGATTAAACATGGTTGAATATTGCTTCAATATTGTTTCTCTTGTACATTAAGGTCCATTCCGGAAGCTAGTTTTGAAAGAAATTTATTTTTCAATTACAGATTAAAACATAGGCGTATCTTACTATATTTATTTATTGATTTATCAAAGACCATCTCAAGCATTCTTAACCAGGGTAACGCCGAAATTGAGTTAGCATTTTCATTAAAAATATGGCATTCTAGTATCATGCGAATGAAGAGATCTCAAGATTGGAAGTAAAATCTAACAAGGGCGAATTTTCGTCGCCCTAAAGATTGCTAAATTAAAGTCAGCCGACCGAGTAACAGTATTGGCTATTCTGAATACCAAGAATATTGGATCTGGTAAGAGGATCAGCCCTTCTTTGCTCAGATACAGTCACAGTGTTGCTTTCTTCTTCGCCCAGTTACAAGACTTCAATTTCCCTCTTCGCGTAACTCTTTCCCATTCTTATATCACTTGAAATATCCTCTTCGACATCGACATTCCCGATTCTCTTCCTTTTATGCTCTCTAACACTTCCTTTTGTTTATTCGCTCGATCTCTTACGGCCTCCTCCATTATGCATTACATCTGGTTTATCCTTGCCTTGTTCTATGAACAAAAGTAGATTACGTTCTCCTACCATTTTCCCACAACGGTGTCCTCTTTGAGCCAAAATGGTCTGAAGAGAATGGCACCCAACATCAACGATCATAGAAATGCGTATTTTGTTTGAAGAAATCTTCTTTAACTTACAAACAAGTTTGTTTACGTCACAACAAATTACTACAGGTTGCTAAGTAACCGTGCCTAATTAAATCTTTGTTATTGTATCTCGTTCACAAACTTGTTCGTCTAGTTGAGTACACAAGTCTATAAAACACTCTAAAAATATATTTACATTTAATTTGCATGCAAGAAAACGAATATTTCAAGTATATAATTGGAAGAAGAGACAACCTACTTTAAATTAATGATGTCCATAGGAAGGATATCTTATACAGTTCATATATTGGCGAAATGTAATATCTAAGTCAATTGCCCAAGGCCCAACTCACATAATAGCCTATTCTGTCTCTGCAAACATTTTGAGTATTGAAGTCCAAGAGGCAAGCTTATAAAAGTATGTCAAAAAGCAAAGTGATCCAAAGGCAGAAGATATAGTCAATAACTTGAAGAATTGATCTCGAACGAAGTCGAAGCAAAAAAGTACCGTCGAAAGGTTGAAGAGAAAATACATTTCAACTCTCAACTCTGAAGGTAGTTTGTTTAACGTTCTTCTTGTACAAGTCTGTTTAACCTGCAAAACTTTTCAACGAGATTAATAAATTAAGTTCAAGTTTATTGTAACATCACGGTTAGCTGTGATGAGTATTACAGAGGCATTAATTGCAAATTTACATAAACCTGTGTTGCTTTAGAATCTTCTTTCAATTCAACGCAATTTCAATTAGAATAATCTTAGCATTGAGGAATTTGGCAAGAAACCATATCGGAGTGTTCCGCGTCACTACGCAAGCGCGAATTTCACGCACAAATTGTATTATCAAGCTTTCAGTTCATCAATGCGCACTTAAGCCTGACCTGAGGTATTCTTGAGACAGGGCCTGTATTTGAAGAGAGAACTTTAGCAATCAGGTCAAGTGGTACTTTACTGACTTGCCATCACTTGGTTTCACGTTTTAGGGGGAAGTTTGTCCCCTGATACTACACGTGATAAAAGGTATAGCCATATTATTATTGAAGAAAGAAAAAAAGTTGGAAAACCATCTACCCTCCAACTAAATGGGGTTTCTACAATAGGCGCTACTTCTCCCACCACTAGAAAAGTATAAAGTATATACAATTCCATCGGGACCAACCAGAGGCAATCACTATTTTGTGTAAAAGGCAAAAAGGGTTGCAATTCTCGAGGGTTTCAATCTCACATTAGAAAACTCATCTCGCCAGGGAGGTAAGAAAAAAAGAGGAAAATAGAAAACTTCTCTTTCTAGAAGATAAAACTAATTCTGATGGTTTATGAGTCGCATTACACCACGCCACAGAAGCTAAGTGTCTTGAAATAATATTACACCTTCAAACTCCGCATTACTATTCTAATCAGAATTCTCATTGCACTATGTGTTTTAATTAATCATCAGCCAATTTACATGTATGCCACATATTAACGGGTCGTGCTGCGTCGATGAATATTAAGAGGGAGACATAAGAATAATGTACGGCAGGTTGTATTGATTCGAAGAGGCACGGCGTATTAGATCGCACACTCTGCTGACATGAACACGGCGCTTAATAACGCTCCATCTGAGGTGCTACAAGTCTGTGACTTATTAGGATCGCGTGCGCAACTCGTAAACTGTTACACATTTTCAAGTAACAAAAGGTGGAAACAGGTAGACAGTTAATTGCAATGTGTGGAGTAGAGTACCGTCAGCGGGTTGACAGCTTCACACATCACGCGTGTTTTGCGCTGAGGCGATCGATGGCCGCCGGTTCGTGACGGGGCGTAAATTAAATCAAAGTCAAACTCACCGAAATATCACGATCATGTATGAATGGTTTAAATTTGGTATTATAATTAAACGGTGTTACTTTTCATATGAAGTCCGATTTAATTGAATACAAATGAATACGAAAGTGAAGCATGCAATATATGTCTTGGCTGAGGCTTGGTTTTATATTATACGTTCAAATGTGTTCCATTCTCTTGAATTTTGTAAACATTATTAAAAGTTCTATAATGATGTGGTAAGCACCATCTTATATTCCCACTCTCAATTTAGGAGGACTCAATGTAATGTTGATACTTGATAGCTTAATTAAATTGTGTAAGTACTTAGCAATATTCCGCATACAGCAACAACTCTAGTTTGAAATGTTTCTCAAAGTCTATATGCACGATTATTCCAGGCGAAAACGTTTTAAGTGCTCCTGAGAAACTTGCTTTGTGTCTAACCCACCCTGATTAATTATTGTTTTAATTATCAATTATAAATGCGTTGTTTATGTCACAGTTGAGGTAGAGTGTGGGATCGAAACAGGTGTCGCCATCTATAATGCACGTAGTTTGTAGTAGAGTCACGCACACGGGCGTATTTGTACGCAAAGTGCCGCTGGGGAAGAGACTCAGTGTCAAACTCGACACCTCCATTGCCCCCTGAGACTCTTGCATTCCTGTTGCAAATCACCAAACTGTTAGACGTATCGCGACACGGCCCGCAGAGAGACACGCGAAACGGGCTTTAACAAACATGCAATAAGCGACCGACCTGGCGGTTGTAAAAATACCTTGTTGTCGTCTGGGACTTGACAATAAAGTTGGACATTTCTGTCACTAGGAGCCAATTTTGATTATAAAAGTTATGATTACCCTCGGCAGAAATGAGTTTTAATGACGAATATTTCATAAACTATTAGTGACACAACGTTGTAAAAAAAACGATTTTGACGGGAAAATGACACTTAGGGTCAGTTTTTCAATGCCTTGCTAACTTTTAAACAGTCAATTATGACTTTATTGCCATGGCAACAACCATTGCAATCCTCGAATGACCGTTTAAAACTTAACTACTGTTTTAGCAGACTATTGAAATACCGCCCCTTGGAATAAAAACTGAATTTTCAGTTAAAACAAAATTTTATTTTAATGATAGCTATGAAACGAGAATTACAATTAAAAGTAGGTAGTAACAATCATAGCTTAATTATGTTGTATTAAATGAAGATATAGGATTAGTCGTTAAGCGATACTTTTTATTTTATCCTACTTCTGACACCAAATGTAAAATTATCATTTACGAGTTATGAACTTTATTTTATTGTGTTTTAAAAAATCCAAAACTGTTTTCATTCACAAAAGTTATACCTGTCTACTGAATGTCTGCTCTAAACAATACAACTAGTATTCCGCTGTCAGAGCTGTACAAATGGTGTCAACAACATTATACTGTCACACAGTAAGGTGTAATATGAACGAACTTTAGCAAGAGCTACATTTCTTCAAAAACACGGCGTAACGAAAGTTTACATGAGTGAGGTGTAGATGGAAGATCGCGAACCGGAAACCGCGCAACGTCTTGTTGTGCACTTCGTCTCGGAAACAAGTTGGAATATTGCAGTAGTTCTCTTGAAACGTCCCAGGAATCGTGTTAGTTTCGTGCGCCTACTCAGATTTCTCGGCAACTCGTGCGTTCATTCTGCCTGCCCGTTGAATTCCATTATGAATAAGAATTGTTTTTTATTCACAAAGTTTTGTACACAAAAATAAGCCTACTGTTTCAAGTGAAAGAGAATATTTCCGTGAAATAAAACACATTAAAATATACATTTGTTTTTACCACAGAAAAGTTTGCACGCAGTAACTGCACGAGTGTGTTTGGATTAGGAATATTGGATATTTTAGCTTTAACTTTGCTTTGCTACATATTTAACTTTTTGACTCACTTTTATAAAACAAAGTTTTGGAGACGCTACATTACTGACGCTTTGTATCCACACAACTTTTTTTTTAAATATTGATATTTAAAATATCAATATTTAAATATTGATCCTTACCCATTGTATTTGTTTAGAAAAGGAATAAAGATTATTATTATTATTATTGATATTTAAAAATTAGTATTTGAAGATCAATTGATATAAGAAGTTAACATCAAATTCACTTCTTGTGAAATCATGGTCAGCAACATTCACTTTTATTCAATTCACAATAAACTTGATATTTAATTGGTACATCCCTTATGAAAACGTGATTCTTTATCAAGACAAATTCTGCAAAAGTTACTCTTATACACATTATATACACATCATATACACATTATACACGTTTTAGAGCTAGTTCTGGAGCTTTCATCGCACACCTGTGATTTTAACATTCATTGTTTAAATGAAAAATGTTTTATGTTTAAATTGTCTTTCAAAAGAATTAACACATTTAATTCCATGAAATATTCACCACTGTAATTCGTATTAACGAAATTGCGAATATGGCGCTCACAGGTGCGTAGGAAGGGGGAGGGGTCTCCCCCCCCCCCCACCTCTCTGATTCAATTTCCATTCTTGTACATTTATAGATATGTCAATATAAAAATATGCTTTAAGAGTGTTAGAATTGCGTAGAAACGCACCAAATTCATGCCTAAAATTCAAAAAATTTCCGGGACTGTGCGCTCCGGACCCGCGTTTTGCTGGGGGGACCTCCCCGCAGACCCCCAATTGTCTTCGTAGACACTAGTATCTCCAGCTCAAGTTCTTTTACAATATTACTCCCCCCCCCCCTTGCAAATTTAGTTCCTACGCGCCTGGGAGCTCATATCACAATTACGACTATCACTAATCGCTAACTAGTTATTATATAATCATAACATAATTACTATTAACTTCAAATAGGACAAGCCGCTAAACCCACTTACGGACTAAGTACGCTATCTACTTGCTTGACGATCTAATTGAAGTTATATGATTGAAACCGGTCTAGCAGTGATTGCACTACAGGATCTATATTGCAAATTCCAGCAGTGCATTAAAGTTTCAAATGCTGATTATAATTATTTATCCAGGGAGAATAACCTAGATTGTAACATTTGTTATATCGGGAATATAATAAATCTCTATGCATATTATTTACTGGTAAACTCCTGATTAACTCAGGAACTAGAGTAGAAATAATGAGATGTCTCTTCAGTCTTCATTCAGAATTTACAGCACATTGTGCTTACACTTACGCATATAATCAAGCTAAAATCTTGGGTAATTTATATTTCATTTGATAAGACGTTTCTTGCTTTGGGTCTCGATAAATCACCGCCCAGGCTAACGAGCACACTACGCAGGGGTTCTTGTAATGGGGGGGGGGGGGGAGATGAGAGATCATTGCGAGCTCAAGATTGCCATAAGTTCTGTTCCCTCGTTCAAGATGGCGGCTGCAGGAGTGTGCATCGCAGAGATATAAAATATTTAAATGTGTGACATTAAAGTTTAGTCCCTTCATAAAATCCTTGTTTATATTCAATGAAAAATGTGCATCGCATTAGTCTGGGAATGGAGCTGTACTGGCAGTGACACAGGTTAAAATCTGGTACGGGGAAAGGATTTTTAATGTATTGTACGGAGAATGAACATACTGTTGTTTATTCGGTTGTATTGTTTGTTGTGTTTAACTGACGTAAGCAACTTGATGTATGCTTAGAGGAACCACAAAGGAAAGTGTTGTGGACGTAAATAACACTCCCTTGTATTCTCTTTTAGCGAAATGCTGGATTCTCATTTCACAAACGTAAGATTAAGAAGGAGAGTACGTTTTAAACCCTGCCATGTTCCGAGATTAAAAGGTTTGTAAAAAGGCATCACGTAAGGCGGTGATAAATCCTGACCGCCAGGATATCCTCTGTGGAGTGAACGGAAATCGAACCCGGGTCTACCAGGAGCCGAGATACAGTGACAAATGACCTTGATCATCTATTACAAGTCTATTACATCATATGTGTGAGAAAAAATATGTAAGAGAATAAGAAATGTGTTAGATTCATTCCGAATGAATCAAAGTCGTTCAAATTTGTCAAAGTTCGGGAAATTTCTGAACAGAATTTCCGATTTCATACTTCTGCATGTAAAGAGGAAAATAGATCTAATTACATACTTTCTATGCATCCTTTGACGCTGAATTTAGTATTTTATACTACCTTTGATGTGGTTTTCGTACTCATCGGGTATTTCAATGAAACCTGATCTCAGCATTAACGTAAATACTCTGTGGTTTCGAACTCAAAATGTTCGCTGCTAAAAAAAAATGTAACACAATATCAAATAGATAAAAACTCCGGAAGTGTGTGTTATACATTATTGTAACGTTTACATTTTGATAAATAACACATGCATCAACCTCGTCTCGAGTTCTTCTCTTCAACTATCAAACATATATTTTCTTAAAGTAAGAAGACTCTAGATAACATTTATAAATTATATTTCGAGGTGTTAGATTAACATTCTTCTGAATCTTACAAAGAGTCTGTGAAGATTTTGATTTCCCTCGCATTAGCAGGCAATGTGGTTCAAACCGATTCACAGAGCTATGGACCGTGGAGCATAATTCTTATAGGTTTGGTGATTTAGAAATACCTACTTACTATATAAAAGTCAATTACCGGTGAATTTGCTTCAAACTTTGATGAAGCGCAGTATAATCAAAATGGATAAAAGTCATTAACCATCAAATCAGTCCGAGTCACCACGGGCCGATGACACAGCACACCGACTATACTCTCCGGTTGATATGACCCATGTTTAATGAATTCAGTGCTGTGTAAGTACAACGACGACCGCGACGCTAATAATGTCAGTGTTGAAGAGCCGTGTGCACTTTACTAGAGGAAATTGCATTCATATTTTATGCCGGCAAGGTCTTGTGTGGTCGCCACGTAGATTTAGCGGCGGCGGCACGCGAGAAATAATTAGCCAGAGAGAGTCTTGGTGAGGACAGAAGACATGATAATAGAAATCAACTTCACGAACGAATGTTGATGATTGATTAATGCATTTGTATTCATTAGTCGGTGTGGCATTTGTTCAATTTATTGAGGATTGCGCAATATTGATAAATATTAAGTAAATAAAAGGATTGTTTACTTGGCGCTGTGAGTAGTGCATAAATCAATGTACATTTTGTGACGTGACCTTATTTAAATGCTTTCTGTCTGACTTTAAATATTGAAATAATTTCATCTGCAATTGTCACGTTGCATTTCATAAATTATATACGTATTTATTAATTTTAGTCTAAATTGTTGAATAACTGTGTTTGAACAATGTGAACATGTAATATGTTAATGTTTAACCTTCATTTTGACGTAGAAAACATATCTTGAATTTTACTTAGAGTGGGATTGCTCTTTTCCAACAATAGTTAAACATATCACAGCATTTCTTCGCCATGATCAGGTGACAAAATGAAATTCTGAAATTCTCAATATGATCCGGTATGAAATTAATTTTACAAGTTCTTGAGAAAGTTACTGAATTAAACAATTAAGAGTCTTAATTTTAATGAAAGGTTTATTGAATTTTCTTTTTGAGCGACAAAATTAAAATATGTTACTCTATAAGTAAGTATGGAATAGTACGTATATTAGATATAATTTCATTTTCATTTAAGTTCAGTTGTACTAATGACGCTCAAATACTCATATGCAGGCGAAATAAATCTGCCTTTTGTAATATTACAAATGGTGGCAGATGTAGGATTTTTATTTCAAGTTTCTTCTCATCCCATGAGAAACTCGCCGACTTTACTAAAATTAAAGAAACTTTATTTTAGAAACTAAAATTAAAAATGCATTGAAATTAAGTTACTTTAAATCATGTTAAGAATCCTTTGTCTAAAACGCGTCCTAAGGAAACGATTGTACAGCGACCAGACAGTACAGTAGACAGTTTCAAGTGTGTGGTAGGAACCAAAATGAACCGACGTTACATAAAGTAATGATCCGATACAATTAGATGCACTTCTGTGAGATCCACCCTCCGCGAGACTCTGTGAATCTTTTCTGATGACGTAGTTCTGGGTTTTGTGTGCACAAACATGTAGCCAATTAAAAGTTAGTAGTTGGTGTTACTGTGGTGCATCCACCATGACGCTTTATGTCAACAATTACACTGAAACTGCGGTGCAGGGCAAGACACAAAGAACAGTTTTACAAAGAGTTCCTTCCACGCTACGTACACACTCTAGGGTAGAATCTCAAACACATATCCAACCTCAAGCTTCATTTTACAATATTTATTTTAAAAATATACTTGTTTTTAAAGTTCCACTCTGCACCATGAATACAAATTATTTCCAAAGCAAGTTGCGATAAATGAATCAAAGTCGTATCATAGACCCACCCCCATCACATCGTGCTTCAATCCACAAATTAATATTTAATTAAGTAACATTCTTTGCAGAAAAAAGCAAAATGAATGAATTACATACCACACTCCATTTCTTCGGATAATTTGAGTACTCTGTCCAGTACTTACATTGTTCTTCATTTTCAGTGAAACCCTTGAGTATGTGAAACTAGCATGGATTTTGACATACCTGAAAAGAAACAAACACAGTGTGTTAGTTGAATCCAAAGTTTAAAGGAAATGCGGATATTATTTGGTTATTGGACAGGAAAATATCCCTCCTACCCGAGGCCCCTCGGAAGAGATATCGGACAGGCGTCGGAAAAAATATTAAATGAAATATTAGAACACAACAGGAATTAATATTATTTTAGTATACCTAACAATAGTCGTTATTGTAAGTCTCGGTAGTGAGCGTTTACCAAGAGTCGTTCTCTCTGCTCCAGCGTCCTCGAAGAACGAATTCTTAAGGTATCCCGAGTTATAATCCTACACAACCTCATGAACCCTTAGCAAGGCTTACCAAGCGTACAACTCACCCTTAACTAGGGGTAGTAGTGGCAGGGGTAATCCACACACATGAGTGGCCCACCCTCACACCCCTTTGGGACTTGCACACTTCCTCACAAACCTCGTCAATAAATTAAATTGAAATCCAAAGTCTGTTCAGAAGGATGAAGGGGGTGCGGGGATAGGCTGCGAATCCCTTATCAAAGTACCAATAATTGATTAAATTATAACCATCCAAGTAAGTTCTGTACGGTATTTGGAGGCTGAGATTTGCAAGTGAGTGCGTGCGTAACTTTCTATTGAAGATTAATTCAGTTGAACAAAGTGTCAGTTGAACTTAATCAGATTATCGTCGTAATCATCAGCTCTTGATTTCATGATGATTCATCATTGATCACAAAATCAGGTCGATGATTTGGAGTTAATGAGTTTATTGTCGACTCCAGGAGATTGTTTATCGATGTTTTTGGAATCAGAATAAATCTATAGTCGAAGCGAAGTTATAAAATGAAGTTTGTGATATAAAAGTATTCTATAATTGCATTTTATGATGAAAATTCGAAAGCAATTATAATGAAAACTATGATTGGTCTGCTGAATATTTGATGACGTCAACAGAGTCGTCGCGACGCTAGACGTCTCTGTCTGAGAAGGATGATGGGACATTACGGGCGAGGACTTGAGAAGGGAGAAGAGAACGGCGTCGTTTCCATGGAAAGTATCGTCAATGAGGACTCCCAGCAGCGCGTTATTCAACCGAGGCCACGTGACCGTGCTCGAAACAGCTGATTGGCTACTGGGATATCCCCCATCATACATGAAAATAACGTTGTGTTTTTTTTTACCCAAACTTTTGGCATGTTTCATAAAATTTGAATAAATACATAAAAAAAATACGTAAATAATCGGAAGGGGGGTCATTTTCGCCAGGCATAATATGCCTGTACCGGAAGCCGAGACTACAAGAAACATTTTTATGGTGATTTTTGGACCCTTTAATGTGGTGCATAAGCTATCAGAAGCAGTTTTCTGAGGGGGAGTGAAGGAAGTTTAGATGCTGATTATTGTAAGACTTGACTTCTCTGTTCAAAAACGTTTACTGCTGTTCAAACATTATTACACTCTGGAAAATAACCCTTCGTGACGTGTCTTGTGCACGTATTCATGTCCACAGAAATGCAATCCATCAATCTAATCTTATTACAATCTATTTAGATGACATGTAAATATAATCATAATTGACTTAGGTACAGAATATTTACTACTTCACCAAATCACATGAATTTGAGCGTTAATTATTGTATTATGGGATTACATCGCAGCTAAACACGTTGGTTCAATATTAATTATGTACTGGTTTAGTTATCTTGAGTGAAATCTTCGAAATCCTCTTCTAAGATGCTCATCTCGTCAGCCACGTCGGTCATCCAGCGTTTAAGAGCAACTATCTCGCAACAAAGCTCAATAAAAGCTCTGAAGTAACAACCCTGAAGTCTCAAAGTAATTTCTTTTTCGACAAAACCACGACTCTCCGAGCTTTCATAGCTTACCTTTGACGGTTGTAAAAGATTGGGCGATCATTACTACTGTAATTTGTTTTTCAAGACGACTGGGAAGACGTCGAGGTCTATTATTACGACGCCCATCTTTGAGGGTGAGTCGGTTTGGCTCAGTCATTATCTATATGCACCCCTTCCTATCTTTCTTTCTCTTTCAGGCCACGCTTGAATGGTTCTTTTGAGACTTACACGGCGCCCATCCAAGCATTGCCGAGGGAATATAATATAGAAAAGCCAAAGTTCTCATAGTACGCTCGTATTAACAGCAACACAACTCTGTATATATTGCATTGTGACGTCACTAGTCTGCCACGTGACTCAAATGTTTGTTTGGTTTTATCCACACATTCGCTGGAATGTCGAGGTAAATGGTTTCGTTAAATGATGGAGATAAAATAACAATCTGCTCGATTGAACTCTTTCATGATTTATACACATAAAAGATGGAATTGATGGTAACATTCATGAAGAGTTACTGTGGGTTTAATTTTGTAGAATGCAAAAAGTATGAAGAGTTAAAGAAAACAAAAGGTTTTCTAAACACTTTCGCTCACTACAACAACCAATGATATTCCTATAGAAGGACCATAGAAACTGGACTCTAGTCATGATCCCACACAAAATTACCATTGTTAGATTCATTCAAAGAAATTGAAAAATAAAACCATATAAACCCGTCGCTCTAAATCATTACAATTTCATCTATAAAAGGACTATATAAAAATTATGTAAATTCTGCATAATCTCCATCTTACATCCTGCGATAAAACATATTATTACCCACTTCGCCCTTAATCACATAAAATGTAGATTGCATGTAGCTTTAAAAGTCAACTAATAAAATAGCAGACTGTCAGGAAGTGAATAAAAAACAATCTTCAATCTTCGTTGTTGAACTGAAAGTGTAGATAGGTGTCGCGAGCAGACGCTGCGAGCTAAAACGTCATCCCCAAGTTGCATCCCCTCGCAGCTGTTTCAAATTGCAGTCATAAGCTGACAAAGTTTGCCCGTTAAAAATTTTTAACTCGTGGAGGCGCCGGGTTTTTCAATGAATAATAAAGCTAAAATAGGATATATATAATATAGCTGCAGCTTTTATAAAGTAACATTCTCTCATCTTTATTTCTTAGCAAAGATTTCAAAGTTTATCTCACGTATTGTTTTTACAATTGAAGAATAACTTCGAAAACTCCTGCTGGAGATTCCATGGAAACGGAAAGTTTTCCCTCCCACACACCCCCTTTCTAAAGCTTCAAATTAGGAACGCCGGAGTAGAAGAAAACTCTTGTCTCGCGGTATCGGAAAGCGATACAGGATTATAGGTAATAAGAATCAGTGATGGGTTAGTGAGGATACCCCTAGCCGACCGATCAGCCCACATCCCAAGTCATTTCTCGTGGCCCCTTAATCCGGCCAGCCTCCGTCGCCGCCATTTCTTATACCGCATGGACCGCGAGCCTAAAGCCGGAGCTAACAAGTAGAAAGGAGGCAATGGCTTGGATAAAATGGAATTTCAAAATCCTTTATGCGTACGATAACAGGAGTAGAGGGAGAAAGAGTCTAATCGTCAAATAGAGAGTGAGAGAGAAAAACGATTATGAAAGGGCTTATGTAGTCACGTGGCTATATATATATTATGTGAAATCAAGAAAGAGAAAGAGACATGAAACTCAATGTTGTCGGGACAGAGACAGAGGAGAGGAGATTCTATTTGTATTGAGGGGAAACAAAGATGAAAGAAACAGGGATATTATTCGGAATTGAAACCTTATTGACAGAGTGTAATTTTAAACATTTACAAGTACTGATATTTCGTCATTTTATGAATTTCTCTAGATAAAGTGGATGACGGTTTCGAGAGCCCTACCAATGTTCCCTTCTTGTTATATGAACACCTAGAACATGATATTAGACAGCTCAATAGCAAGTCTAAAAGACATTTACATGACAGAGATCAACTAAAGCAGCCGTGTAACGTCTGTTTCTCCATTATTTATGTGATTTAAAAATATTATAAATATTTAGCAAGGTAATAAAGAATTCATGCTGTCTATTCTTGTACATAAAAATGTTTCAGCTTACGCTTCACTTAAACTTCAAGAAATAATATTTCAATCCAGAATATTACATTTCTTCTAGTTTGTGTACAGCATTTGGGTCAACTACGTCTGCTTGTTATGTTCACTCAAGTTCCTGGTTTTTCGCAGAGAATCCATGTTTAATTATCATCTCGACCGCATGGCTTTGATTAAGTTCTGCCCCAGTTATGTAAATGTCTCCGAGTAGTGCGATTCTCCTCATAAATCAAACCGAGATGCGATCTCAGGACCTCAGAGTAGAAGCATTCAATGAACATACTGAACTTGTGTGTTACCTGTGGCCATCTATAACTTTCCAAAACATACAACCAGACAGCGACTGAAATAAATCTACTGTTCTCATGAACGACGCTTGTGTTTATAGCTGGAATAAAAATGCACTTGCATTTGCCGTTTCAAAACCAGAATATTAAAAACACTGAACATTTTCTCTTTACAGCCCAGTTTATTTAAAATTTAAAATAGCATTACACTATCTTTCATTTGCATCTATTTCTGCAACTGTAAATACAAAAATAAGTAAGTACTTCCAAGTGTAAGTATGAAACATCAATATCCTAAAAGGCCCATAACTACGAAGACGTAATTTCATTAAACTGGCATTTGAAATTTTACATTAAATTATACGCAATATCAAATTTCAAACTACTTTTTTTTTAATTATCCTATTTGCATATTGTACAAAAAAATGCGCGATTAGTCAAATAATTGCATCTGAAGCTTAGAATTGTGGGGACGATATTAAATATTTCTGACAGCTTGCATCATAAGTACGGTCATACGCAAGAATACTCTCGCCTTTTGAAATGGCATCCAGTGGTTCCAGACCACATTCCCACATGTGGAAGAATTTAACATAAAACATACATACACTTGGGTCGCCTTTGATTTCTCATGGGGCGGTTATTTTCAACACCCCTCGTGCTCATGATCATGCAATTTAAATTGTTACTAACTTTAAACACACTTTGTGTGCTGATCCACCAAAAACCTACTTACAAAAATATAAGAAAATATTAATTTATTTTTTATCTCTCGTTTTTATTAAATGAGCTACGATTTTGGTATTTTTTTCCAGGTATAAATTGAAGTGTAAATGAAGTTAAATACCTATGAAGTTAAAATACCTATACAGAAGGATAGCTTATTTCGAATTACAAACTGAGTTTCGAAGCTTCCATACAAAAATTCTTTCATTTTCTCAAATAAAACCTAGGATACATTATTTTTGAAACACGTATGTATTAATGTTTTGTGACGTCACTCAGACAATGTATCACGTTATCTTTGCAAAGAAAAAACGTCGTGACGTGTCACTCTAAAGGCGCATGCTGTCTCTCGGAGGCCACTTAAAATGGCGGCAGAAGAGAAGAAAAATAATGACGCGAATCTGTCACAAGATTAAAATAAAAAGAAATCAATAAAAAAAGTTGAAGTGTATAAGACAAGTTGACGCAGGGCTCCTCGTGTCTTTCCCAAACGTCCCAGGTTCATTCATTTTAATGAACGCGAGGCTCTCTCTGGGGCACGTCGGCGAGAGAAAATGTCAAGTGTGGAGAAATACGAGGAAATGTGTTTTTCTATCAAGGCGGTGAACATGCCTCGTCATAAAAAATGCAAATCATTTTTAGAAAACTGCCGTTGTGATACAAATTGATATCAAACTTGGGAGATATTCACAACATTTACCTTCCGACCTTTTTAGATGACACGAAATTTTAGAAAAACGCTTTTTCATGGCAATATGTACGACAACTCTTGTTCTTGAGAATTGTGTTGAATGAATAATCACTCCCTTATTCATTCATCTTATTCCAAACGTAAATATATGTCCACGTGCTAAGTTTTTAGTTAGTCAAATATAAGAGCTTTAGTGTTCGAGACTCTTCTCACTCAAGAATATTCACATCTCAATACTTGATAGTTCTCAAAATTAATTGAGCGAGCGTAGCGAGCGTCACCACTCGACGCACCACGACCACTCGTCGTACTCTTACGGCACTTTCTCTGTGTGTTCTTTTTTTGTTTTTTTTGTGTTCACTGCCCAGGTCAAACGGCACAACCAATCGATCTGAAATTTTGCACATATACTAACGTAATCTATGCGGTCCCTGGGATCGTTTTTGAACGGGCTCATGTTATTGGTTCAAATTTAAAAAAAAATATCTTTCGATTGGTAGTTCCGATCAATTTGAAATTTTGACAAGTCATGGCGACCAACATTGTACCCAATCATACAAAGTTTCAGCCAAATCCTCCCATTGGTTAAAATTTAAAAAAATCTTTTATGTCATTTTTTAAATTTAAACTTGAACCGTATGACTGATCAACTTTAAACTTTGCATGGTCATTGGGACTAACATTATCTGCATTTTTGACAATTTTCAGACTAATCTATGTTTAAATCCAAAAGTTATTGACGTTTTACGGACATTTTGCGTGTTGGCTGTCAAATTTCTCGAAAATGTTGATCACGGCTACTTCGACTCTTTATAGTTCCAAGGTAGTTAGAGTAGAAACTTTCAAACGTATGAAACTGATATGACCATTCAACAGATCGATCTAATATTGTGTAAGTACACACACTTTTATCATATGAGTGGTCCCAGGTCTATTTTTTTAAAGAGATCATGTGATTTTAGAATATTAACGAGGAACAGTTCAAAAGGTTCAAGCTTTGCATGGTTATTGGGACTAATGTTTTAGGACAATTTTGAGATTTTTATACTTGAGTCTGACGAAATTCAAGAAATATTGGCTTTTAATGATATTTTCGATAGACATAATTTCGGTTCGAGGTGTTGCGCCTGTCCGTGCTCGCTCATCAACGCGTTACACAGAGCGTTTTCCTAGTATGATTCTTAGCATAGTTCAAAGAAGTAACAATAACAATCTGAACTAAGCATTACAGTCTTTCCGATAAAATCTTGTGGCAACATCAAAGTCTACGATGCAGTTGCATCTCCGCCGATATTTCAAATACTTTATTGAAAATCAGCTTTGCACCAGAGAGGAAACACTCTACTTAAATACAAACTGTTATTTCAACGTCAGTGTGTCGAAGTGGTCCATCAGCCAATAGCAACACGTTCCTGCTAATCTGTGTTTACTTAACCACCAGCAAACAAGGAGATGAACAAAGTTAGCGATCCCACTGCCGAGCTAAAGCTGGGGTCGAACAGCGTCCCCGGACTATGTTAGTTGCAACAGATCGAAAGTATTTAAAGGGGGTTCGAACTTAGAAATGAAGGGAGGCGCTATACGGATTTAAAAGCTATTTACCGGGGAAGAGTTAATATAGTTACGTTTAATACTCCGTAACACGGTCAACGCTTATTGTTCAAGCATTAAATAGTTTTGTCCACCAACTTTGCCCGATTCATGTGTAACAATAACGCTAATCAGTTTATAATTTGGTCGAACAATAATTTTGAGTGAATGAGAAATTAAAAGAACGTCGTGTAAACAGCTTCGCAGTTATTAAGCTCACCATGAAAATGTGTGTTGCTCTTTTCACGGCTGGCACATTACTTATAATTGGAGCTAATATTAGGGCCGCATTCAGCTCTGAAATGCAAACTAACAAGTTTACCAGTTGTTAAAACAAAGGTACAATAGGAAAACCGGAGTAGATAACACCGCAGTGCGCGAGTTGAAAATCAGACCTACCAGTTTGACATTAGCAAAAATTATAATAATTCGAGTTATGCTAGGATTTCATAATTTGTTGGTCGGTAGTTGCAAGTTGAATAGGGGGACTCGAGTTGATATCATAATTAGAACAAATGAATGAGGATTTATGGGTGCAGTGGACATAGTTTGGGGCTTGGAATGTGGGGCAATGAATAGACCGCTTTGTCGCGGGCGGGTGGAGTACGTGAGCGTGTGCGTGAGGCACGCAGCACGGCCACCCCCGTGCTCACGTCACGCATCACCGCCGAAGTCATCAGGGAGTACTCACGAGCCACTCTGATCACCTAGCGTGATATCTAGCACTGATATCTAGCAGTGAAATCTAGCAGTGATTCTAGCAGTGATTCTAGCAGTGATTCACTTGGCTTCGGTCTTAGTGGTGTTCCTCTACCACACTCGAATATGTAAGTATTCCTTCTCTTATAAAATATTAATTTTCTCTCTTATTTGTATAAAAATTTTATCTTGGTATATTTTGCATCTGTTCTCTCAGTATGAAAATGAAATTGAAATACATTGAAATAAATAAATTGAAATAAATAAAAATCGAATAAACATTCACCCACATATGATGCAACTTCAGATTAATTTTAATTTTAATTAGTTTATCCGTATAATCTAGATGCTGTCTTTGTGTAAAATATACTGCTTGTAAGAACATACTTGAAAATTATCGAGAAATAGTGTGCGTGAAATGTGAGTAACCGACGGCATGCCGACCCTTGTTGGTTTAGTGGTGGCACAACATCACCATCATAATATTACTACTATGGCTCCTATCATCACAATGAATAAAAAGAACAGTCCCAGCGCAGAGATTCACCTTGCAGGATTCTCATAGCATGTCTTCTCATTCTCTAGTAGGTACTTCGCCTAGCAGAGCTTGCGGTGATTTACCGCGTAGCAGTCGATGGAGCTCCCATCTATTGCTCAGTGTTTTGACATGAAATGGGCAGCGCTTAACAATGAACAAGGGGGAGAAATGTGAATTAGTAATGCGAGGAAGTTGGCTCAACAGATGTCTTGAAACTTTAATCGTGTACGAAGTTGCAGCTTACATGCAACGGGGGAATTTGTCGCGAGAGTATATATATATATATAGAGAGAGAGAGGGGATAACCATGTTATTATGCAGTAAAAATTAACGTGGATCTTGCCTAAAGTCATTCAGTCACTTCACCTTCACAATTCCTCGCCTTTAAAATAGCAATCTTCTTCGTGCAAAAGACAATATTATCGATTGATCAATTTTATTAAACTTTATCTTCCTCAACCTGTTCCATTTTTCATCTTTCGAGAGGAGGAAATTCAAAATTAGCCCCTTTCTAGTCCGTGCCTCTTGAGCGAGAACCCTTCCGGGACGACATTGTCAAATCAAGCCCGTGTCGATCACCCTTCACACCCCTTCACCACCAGACTCCCCCCACCCCCCGCAATATGTCAAACGAAACTAACGTGAAAAATACACCGGCTCCGAATAGATTGTCTCAAGCCAACTAGATGATCCAAAATGTCCTCGGTGACGTCCAACCATACCCAAAATCTAGCAATGACCCCGAGTATGACCCTGCCCCGAAGACTATCTGACCTCACCCTTTATTATTAAAGTTGTCACTTGACTTCTCATGCATTATACATTGTATTGAGCTCCTGGGATGTCGCGGTATAATTGCTTGGCACACTCGACCAAGTGGCCAACAGCTAGGTAAGTACTAATGCGATTAATGACTCTAGAATCGCATGACTTTATGCGCTGAGCGAGTTGGAAACTGTGAGGCTAGTTAGCGGCCATGGGGACAAAAAGATGAATGTTTGAGTAAGGTTTATATCACGTCGAGTGTTTTTAGTCGAGCATTGCATAGCTTTGAGATGAGTCGAGGGTGGTAACGTTCAACCAACGCTAGTCAGCAGGACTAATTTAAAGTTTAACACCTTAACAAGCGGAATGGAGATTTTGCATCGGCGTAATGAAGTGAATCTGATAAGAGCTGAATTAATGCAGATCCATTATTGACGAATTTCGAACGAATCTCATTTTGAATCCATCTCGTTACCCGTTACATGAGAGGTGCTCCGAAGTCAAGTTAAAGACTTTATTAATATCTTTGAGAGCTCAGGAAACAGAAGCCTTCAGCTAATTATAAATCAATGGGAGATGGAATGGCAGGCGTAATGAAAAGTTAATGAAGAAACTCGCAGTTCTTTGACTAGATCGAGAATATTGAGAAGTGTGCACTGCTTTCTGGATTTTGTGTGCGAAGTATGGTTTGTAACATGAATGATGTTTTGAATATGCAGAATGGGAAGTGGGCTTGGCGTGCATGCAGCTACAGCACGCAACTTGGAAATCTGAAATGGTTGGTTGCATCGATTACAGACGATGGAAATAATCTGATTTGGTTTCGTTCCTGACGATGACAAATGCGAGGCATATTTTTTCCTCAGATGTACGGGGTGTTATTACTTGTCGCGGAAATGGTTGCCTTTTCGTGACTGACTCATTACTGATTATGTTGCTTATTAAGATCTTTACTGCCCTTCCAACTTCATTACCCCAGGGAAACTTTACGACACCAAATACATCGAGGTACATTACTCATTTCATAAAGTGACGCAATACTTACAGTACAATGTGTACTTTAAGTACTATGTTATTTACTTTCTTTCTTATTATATCGAGAACTTTCGGAAATGTGTACATTGAATTGAAAATAATATGTTGGAATGAATTTCCTTTGCCCAAATCGATTACCGGTTGTTGCTATGTCATAAATGTGCAGCATCAATTATTTTTCTTTGAAAGTAATAAAAGTCGGAAACTCAGTATTCAAAAACTATTTTCCGTATTACCATATACATTATATAATTGGAATGCAGTTATCATTAAAATAGATGTGAAATACCTAACAAGTGCAGGTTCTCCTACAAGACGAATACGATATCCAGGAACTGTTCTTCTAATTGAACACGGGAAGATATATTACACTTTTTTTATAAGTCTGCAACCCTCCAAACGTTAAGTCTGCTCTCGTTTTATTAGGGCCATCAACAGCCAATTACTATTGCAATGATTGCACCTCGAACGAAAAGAAGAGTTTTAATTAATTAACTTGTGCCTCCTCCTCACTTGTTCAGCTTCACGTGAACGCAATCTGTCAGTCTCATAAATCAAGGGGTCTAAAAGTATTACACGGGGTAGGTGGAGGTCAAACCCACATGGTGGGTCAATACGAAACCACACGAACACATAAATCACGGTCAGGCAGAAACTATTTTAAACGCACTTAACCAAGGGTTACCTTAGCACTGTATACGAGGCAACTTCTTCCCCACTCATTCGAAAAGAAAACTACAACTTTGGAATTGAAGAAAAAGCTATAATTCACCTTTTGGAGGAAATACTATCGATATTGGGAAAAGCGACGAAGGAACCAACTTTTCACAAGAAAACCATTTCAGTAAACTTGAGTAATCTCGTCGCATAGATTTCTCGAAGTTGTTTGTATTATAATATAATATTCTATTTTGATTCTTATCTATAAAATTCGTTAAATCGGATGGAGATACGTAAGTTGATCTGTCAATAAGTAAGTTGGCCACATGGGGATCGCCATTGGCGTAAAAGCAACGTAACCACCTGACAGATAAAGTAAAGTGAATATTGGTAAGCTTTATTGAATTCCCTGTCACGCGGACCTGTTTTTCTTGCAGCGACGGATCAGATGGAGGGAGACATAATATGTTGCCAATAAAGATGACGGCAAAATAAAGAATACTCCGCGACATGATGGCTGTCAAGGAATTGCGGTCCTCGTAAGAGAGAACACAAAGAAAATAACCAAATCCGGGAAGAAAGTCGAAACGCAGAGAGAAATGTTTCAATCGGTTCTCGAGAGCTTTTCCGAGGTTCAGGAAAAAGATACACACCTTGGGTTATGACGCCCTTCACGATGATACAAATGTGCCAGCAAAGAAACACAAGACATCCGAATGGATTGGTGGTCTGGAGGTAGGGGGCGACGATCGAAGCGAAGATGTCATTTTCCGGAACCGGAAATCACATAAAAGGCTGAAACGTCACAATGATTGTATTGGTAGAAGAGAAAAGACGAAAAAGAAAACTTATAGAATGAAGCATTGTGTTGTGTGGAAGAGAAAAGTCACTCGAGCCTATTCCAGATTGCCAATGCGCTTGCAATATTGTCTCATTAGTTGATATATAGTATATTGGCATTGTTTAGAGCAGGAGAAAGATTTCTTTTTACTGTAAGTGACGTTGATTCCCGATCTCATAATAAAAGACGTGAAGACAAATCAAAATCGGAACAACTCGAACATTATCAAATTCTTGTTTTGTCGTTTCCTCTCCAAAAGTTTTCTCCTTTGGATCATATTCCTTACGATGCAATTTTCTAACGCAATGTATTCGTTGTTTGAAGGCGTCGGTGGCTCGTCGATCTCTTTGTCGTGAGCACTTGACAAGAACTCGTAAATGCAAAACATTTATCTTCCCGGGCTTCGTTTTATTGAAGACTCTCATTTTCGCATGAAGCTCGAACTCTCCTCTAGAAGAGCGTCGTTGAAACATCAAAGAAGACCGAGAAGCACAAACACCAGATTATTTTATTTGTTGGAGACGAAAATCAAACTTCTAAAACAGGTCTTATTTGTGTGATGCTTCTGAGGGAGAAACATTTAATTGAAAAATTTTCTCGGCGAAATTGCATTTTATAATAAAACTATTTAGTTGATTGGTACTGTTCAGCGAGTATTTGGTGAAATAGAGTTTCAATTTATTCGATGTACGGATCCCATAATATTTTATATCAGAGAATATATGAGAGACTTCCTGTAAAATGGATATTAATTTAGAGTAGTAGCTTTTGATGAAAGATGTAGAATATAAGCAAAAGGTAGTAAAGTCGAAGGAGATCATTCGTTATGAATTCGACTAAAAAGAAGTAAAGAATTTGGAACTTTACAACCGCCTATAAAAGTGTTGATACTATAAAGCACCAAAGAAATTTAAATTGTGAAGAATATTTCTTATCATTATTAGAGACGTAAACTCGACAAATCGCTCTCTCTATTTGATGTTTGTTAAAAAATGGCTGCCCCGAATTAGAAACTTGATCCATGAAGATGACATTGCACGCTCCGATACCAAAAAAGACGATCCGTTATATTGTAACTGAATAAAATGCGGAACGTATTTAATTGTGCTTTTTGGTGGAAAAAGGGGTGAGAGATCGCACAAGAAACCCGTCAAATTAGTTTTCTTGCCATTTTTTCATTTACTCTTTTATTAAATAAAAATTCAAAAGACCTAATTTATAAAGATATAATTGCTTTTGTTAAACGTTACGAGACGAATGTAAAAGTGGAGGAGAAGACGCTTACAGTGCGATTGTAATTACTTGAGCGCTGTAGCATGTCGAAGGCGTCGTCTCAAGAGCTCCGGGGTCTGCACGTCCTCAAGCACGGAGCGATCGTCTTACGGATAACCACAAGCCTCATGCCGTAATGGAATATTTATTCGCAAGCAGTTTTTGCCCATCTCCGTGACATAAAGTTGGTTGAATTCGCCCAAAGGATCGGAATCCCCGTGCGGAGGTTTCAAATATATACAAAGGACGGATTGACAAAAAGATGCATTGAATACTTACTACGTTATGTAGAATAGCCCCTTAGGTAAAATAAAAGGACTATTCAATTTGAATAATATGAACAGTAGTTTATGCAAAGTCTCTTTCAGGCTAAAACGCGAAGTGTTCTCCGCCTGTTAAAATGCCGAATGGAGGAGTAATGTAAATAATTCAAGAGGAATCATGATTCAGGCTGCATTCTATACAGCTCCGAGCTGTCAGGAAGGTTGACATTCGAATCTGACTTTGAAGTGTGTTTTAACAGGCGATTGTTTTATTTTATTAAGTGATGTTTCTGTCTGTCTCTTTAAATAATTCAAACGAATCTGTGAGACAGAAAATCAATATCCAATTATAGAATTCCTTGTCGACAGCTTCGATAAAATAGTCACCTGTTTTGACGAATAAAAGTGGAATCACAACGAGGAGCAAAAAACTGTCCCAAAACGCTTTTGTTCCAATTGTTTGCCGTTGAAGAGCAATTACTTCACATAAACCTGCGAATAATGGAAATTTACAATTCAGGACTGCGTATCTGCGTAAAATCCATCAATATTCAGAGCGAATGTTTATGAATCCTCTCTATTGCCATCCACTGTTGTCGTCATTGTCAACACGGATCACGCATTGTCTCTCAAACGCATTGTGAAAAGTGCGTAATTCACCAGTCTTATTCCGGAACAAGGCACAGGAATTAATTAATTAATTAATTAATTAATTAATTACGTATGTAAGGAATTTGACCAAAAATTTGTACAATTTTAATTAAAACGTTTAAAGAATACAGCAGACGAATTGTAGACCTTACGAAACATAATTACACCAATTCAAAGGTCTTGAATCCACTTCTTAATTCGTCCATTAACAGACCCTTGCCTTGCGTCTGTAGAAGGCTAACGATGGCACCAATGAAAAGCCTATTACCGAATGCACTAATTACCAAACCACTCGTGAGGAAAAGTAGCGATTTCCATCCCGGCGTTCTCGCCAGGTTTTAGGGAGACGGAGTGGCTCTTATCGTCATGCCCTGGAGTACAAGAGCCAATGAGGATGCGGCAGAGAAAAGATGTCATCGTCTCGTATTTTCGTGCGTTAGTAAAGGAAATTATTCGACACTGAGAATTTCGTTTTGAATGAGCCTTGTTTCTTACTCTAGGCATGGGATAAGCAACAAATCCGGATCTTGAACTCTGACTTCAATGAAAGTCAACAATGAGGGAGCATTAAGATCGTCAGAAGAAGTTTGTGCGCTTTTCGACTTACTCTCGGACTTATGTATACCGATTACGCATAGGTATTTAGTTCAAGTTTTGACCCTCACAGTCTTATGTCAGCCAAGAATTATTTTCTAGATAGTGGAAATTATATTTTCACTTGAAATGCAACAAAGTTTCATAATGTTGAGCGAAATTCTTTTGTTTTACAACAGCAATGTAAAAAATTGATTTTTTACATGATTACATGATTATGTTGGCACGTTGACGGGTCAGATTTTACTTATAAATGGAGGTAAAATGACGTGTGGATGTTGTTTTCATTGCCAAAACAAAGCAAAAAAACACTGATTTTAGGAATGGTGCCCATGATGGTGGCAACAATGAAAGATATATCATCCAAACTATGAACTATGAATCAGCTATGAATCATGATCAATCAGCCACAGAAACTATACTCAGTCCAATTATCTTCGATACTCCATTACTTTGTTTCAGTTGAAGTAATTTTACGATTCGAACGCTCGATCGCCAGCAACTGAAGTGCGATAATACCTCGTCCAGTGGGAACAAACAAACTATTTAACCGAAACATTATCAAAATTCTCCAGAGAGAAAGCCGGGATATACCTAAGTAATTCGATTACAGATTTGCTCCCGCTATACTCTCGCTGCAGGGAGGCTGAGGACGCACTGAGCATTGTGCTTTCCACGCACGTAGCCAACTATCGCCACCCAAGTTTCAGCTACCTCGAGCTAAGTGCGTAAGATTCTCAGAGTTTGTGTTTCTGAGCCAACTTGATTACAGGGCCGGGTGCGGATTGTCATCTAGCCGCAGATCCGGTGGGCGGTGGCGGTCACGTGCTCTGGCGGTCACCACGGACACTCACGTAGAGGCTATACACATCCAGTTCAATCAATTGCACACGGGTACGAACTATAGAACGCAATTGTATTGGAGTCCCGATCGAAATTTAATCAGAAGTTCTTCAGGTTAATTAATTACTTTAAGATATACAATTAAGCATAAAAGTTGTTATAGATAAAATACATTTAAATTAATCTTTCGACGGCGTTATTACTAAGATTAATAATTGACATTTTTATAATTAAAAAGTACGTTTGAGAGTCTAAATAAAAATGCATTGAAGTCGTGGCTTCATTCAGGACACTATTTTGCTGGATCACTTATATATTTATACAAATTGCACAACATTTTGACTTGTGTTCCTTTAATTGTAATCGTGTTATTTCAGATCAGGACTTGAACAAATGTGTATATAATTGAATGAGTTCGTGAATTCAGAAGATGAATACCAGATACGATTGACGAAGAGTCACAAATACGTGATCTAGTTAGTAGTTTGTATCAGAGAAGTCGGCAGGCTTCGAACTTCCGCTCAGCGACAAACTTCCTTGGAACATATAGCTTCAAGGTGCATGTACCTCGAAATTGCGGTGACATAATCTCGTTATATGCAAGCTCGAGAGCGCTGCCGAGATTCCAAAATTGGAAACAAAATGGCCGACATAAGATTAGTTCTCTCGTATGCATGAGAGTAACATATAACCTTCCTATTTCCAAATACTATGTTGTCTGAATATTCATTTTCTGAAATCTTGCACCTAAATCTTGAGCTTAAGTTGTGTCAAACTTTGCTTTGTAACTCAGGACATTGTACTTTGTAATTATATCACGGAAGACGAAGTATGCTCAAAGCTCTAAAGCGTTGTAAGATTGTACCTAACAATACTTGATGTAAACAATGTGTCCCTATCACTTAATTGTTTATTATAAACATAACAATCTAACTTTGTGACAATTAACAATGATTTAGAAGCTAATGATTAACTCGTTTACACTTTCATGGAGCTTAAAAGCTTAAATGAACTCATGAGCTTTCAGCGACGGTGACTTCAAGACATCTTAAAGCTATTGCGTTTTAGGACATTTGAGAAATGTCATTTCACCTCAAAGTTGATTTGTAGCATTAACAGTTAATCAATAAACTTAAGAACTTTATGACGAAGAAAAGTTATCTTCAATTTCAACTAATCGTTGATTGTTCGTCTCAAATTCTAAGCTCCACGTTTTATTTGAAAATGATTTCAATTGATTTATGACCATTATTAACTCAATAAAAAACCTCTCGGAAACATCCTCTGATTTATGATTGTTTCATCGTCAAGAAAATTGAACAAACAAAACAATGAAAAGTGTTTTCAATTCCTTCACTTTCGGATGATTAATTTCTCACTTCGCACCATCCCCTAGTTTCGTCAGTCGTCACAGAACTTCTCTAAGATGGCTCCAGTATGAATGTCATTAATTTACTGTAAACTCATTAGCAAAAGCCATGGCAGTCCTCGTGCCGACTTCTCATTCCCTTCTCGTTCTCGTTCTAGTCAACTGTGTCATATTTACGTGTCTCTCTCTTTCTCTGGAAAAGTATGCCAAAGATGTTATCTAAAAGCAAAAACCAAGTCAAGCGTTCGTCATCATTAATTTCCGAGAGAGATAAATTGAAAACATCAACATACTCATCAAAGAGATTAAACCGATATTAATGCGTTTATTTGGCAACGAAGAGCGTTGGCTTTTTGGCCATAAAGAAGAATTTTGTTTGAATGAAATATAATTCAATGATATAATATTTTCCTATTTGAAAATCCTACACATACCTACCCGTCCATATATAACAAAGTGAAAATATTCTTTGTATCTAACCGCGTTATACTATGTGATACACATGGATCCTTCTATATAGGAGTAAACATCAAAGTAAACAACCTGCTAACATTTTTTATACTAAATTATTACTGTGTAAAAGAATGTTATTAACTTTTTCTAATAACTATGTGCTCTAAAATGACGCACATAAAGTGCATCAAAGAAGACGATCGTCTTCTGAAAGACTCGAGCCGCAGCACGCCTCCAACCAGCGCATCTTCCGCGCTCGACAAATAGTCCCAGTCTGACTGACGTCTACGACCTTGAGGCAGTCTCGAGGCACGGCACCTCCACCAAATAAAATCACAGTATACATTAAAACTATAAGTTTTCTCGCATCAAATGTTTAAAATATTAATCCAAATATAAGTTCTAGTGATTATCATAATTCCGTCGTTTATGAAGTGAATTATAATAGATTAATAAAGTTCATAGAGTTTCATAAATATTAACCTACCTCTACATAGCCAAAACTTTGTTAAACTCTCCAATAATAATTTCATTATAATACACGTTAACCATCAATTAGTTCACCTATTATCTTCTGATCTTAAGCCCCCTCAGACTGGTGTGCAAGCGGTGCAGATAGTTTGTGAGTTTGTGTGTATCTCATCGAGATAATAAAGCGACCAGATGCCGCGCTCGCTGTGGTCGTATCACATTTTACATTATACCGTGCCATCTTGCTCGCCAGATTATTGTAACTTATAGTGCCTTCCGTACCGAGCAGCGGAGCCGATGATTTAGCATTACATAGCGCCGCAGATAGCTTGAGGTGTAATTCACTCACTTATTGGATTAGACTCTGGAAAATCTCATCGTAAATACGATCAAATCAAGCCGATGCGAAAAAAAGTGATAATTATGTATTTGTGACTCAACAATAGACAATTCCATAAAGTATCTGAGTGGCTCTGGTTTCTAAGAAATTGCACTTGCTGTTTGATTTCCACCTACCTAATGTAGTGTGTCAACCACGGCCTCCTTTATAAGTTCCGTTTCACTACACGTTTCCCGGCCTGTCCACCAACTGAAAATCAGAAGTTCCACGTTTTGGCACAGGCCAAGGGCGCTAGTTGACACCCTACGCCTACCTTATGAAAATCCTACATGACCAACTGAAGACAACATAGTGTGCAGTGGTTGCTTTTGTCTTTGAAAGAGCTGTCAGTTTAAGAAAATGCAATTAGTAAGCCAATATTGTTCATGAATTCAACATTAAATATGATTTTAATGCTTTATAAGTAATATTTTAAGCAATTATTAATATATTAGTTCTTGAAATAAAACCTCAGCACCAGTTTCGTCTACATATTGAATGTGACATATACGAAATTTATTGTGAGGTTAAAAAATGTACGTAAAATCACCTAACTTAACACATTCAATATGTAGACGAAACTGGTATATCTTGAAATATAACCTCAGCACCAGTTTCGTCTACATATTGAATGTGACATATACGAAATTTATTGTGAGGTTAAAAAATGTACGTAAAATCACCTAACTTAACACATTCAATATGTAGACGAAACTGGTGCTGAGGTTATATTTCAAGAACTAATATATTAATAATTGCTTAAACTATTACTTATAAAGCATTAAAATCATATTTAATGTTGAATTCATGAATAATATTGGCTTACTAATTGCATTTTCTTAACTGGTAGCTCTTTCAAAGACAAAAGCAATCACTGCACACTATGTTGTCTTGAGTTGGTCATGTAGGATTTTCATAAGGTAGGCGTAGGGTGTCAACTAGCGCCCTTGGCCTGTGCCAAAACGTGGAACCTCTGATTTTCAGTTGGTGGACAGGCCGGGAAACGTGTAGTGAAACGGAACTTATAAAGGAGGCCGTGGTGTCAACAATGAGTTACACTACAATAGGTATCTGGAAATAAAACTTTATGAATTATTTCAGAAACCAGAGCCACTCAGATATTTTATGGAATCGTCTATTTTTGTTAGATAATATGAAGCAGAAAATACTATAATTGTATGAAGAGTGATGCCCCTACAATGTTAAAAACATGAAAAAACTATTTCATGCAGATGTACCCGTGTTTTATACTACATTTCTTTTGATAAAAACTCACAACCTTTTGACATTACAATGGTGATTTAAAAATACATTAAAAACAACACAATATTTCGGAGACCTTTCCTACTTTTTCATTTCCTTTTGACCTTTTTTATATTGGTGTCCAATAATTTGTGAGTTTTTATCAACATTGACTTGGTATATTATTCTTCCTTCTATTAATATTTCTTTTATCAGCCATCAATTTAATATCATGACATTATGTACTAAAAGCCAGGCTGGCTACTCCTACTGAAACCACTGTTAAAAGCGAGTCACCTTTCTCACATTAAAGTATAGGAGCATTTGATCTTCGCTGTGTCCTGAACTTACGTCAACCGCACTGTGAATTATATTATAATTACCTCCGTCGCGTTGTTACAATATATAGAGGTATAAGACTTTCACTGCCAAGACTTGGGGAAGATTCCCCGCAAACCGCGCACATCAAAGCAGACGCTCCTTCCTGCCGCGACGTTCAATGAAGGAACAATTAGGCACTCTTCGGAGGTGACATCTGCTCGGTTAGGCATGATCAAGATGACGTCATCGTCATGTACGCGAGCACGAAGCCATTTAGACTACTCGGCTGGATGATGTCGTTATAATAGATTATTGTGCGGATAATTATGTGTTACTTTATTAAAATGGAGATGGAGGTTGGCTTGCATGGATCTTTGAATTCACTAGATGGGAGAGTGAAATTGTCACACATACGAAACTAATAAGCGATATGAAATATACACATTAAAATAATAATGTCGATAACTACTAAATTAATTGATGTTTTCCAAAAACAAACGTCTAAGATCAACATTTCCTTTGAAGTTGTTTTCTGGCATCATTTAAAATCGTAAGGAAAGCTTTATTTGAGTAGAACATTGAACTCTGAACTTCAGAGATCAAGCCGTGATTCTTGTACGGAAACTTAACAAAAACACAATCGGTGCATTTCAATTGAAATAAACAGAATGTTATCTGAATCTGGAGCAGTTTCCAAGACGCTCAACGAGTTGTCGTCGGGTTTCTCAGACGTCGCGTCGTGACGCTTGTGGCTGAACGAAGAGCAATCAGCAAAACCAATCTTTGGCTCATCGAATGCAGATTTTCATTCGCTTGCATTTGAATGTCAGTTGCGCGTTTCTGACGAGCTTTGCGGAAATTGGAAAATCTTCCCCCCTTCATCCAACCCATCCCCCGGCAAACCACCCATGATATATCATTACACTCGGCATGATATTCACACCCCGGAGCATTGAAGCGAGCAGGAAATGACTCTGCACCCCAAACACGGTCTTCGTCTTCTTTCCACGTCTCATATATGCGATAATAATGGATTCCGAATCCAGATCGAGCAATCAATTCCACTTAAATTCCCTTCAATGAAGTGTTGTGTGGGAATGATTAAGAATTGAAATGACGGGGTTCGAACTTTGGCCTCGTCTGCATGCAACCATAAAATCATCGATTATCTTCCGCCATGAATTCGAGTGTGGAGAATTATCTCCGGATCATCACATCAATGGAACGGGGTCACACGAGGTCATATGCTGATTTTAGAAGGGTGCCAAAGTCGAGAATCCCTTCGAGCGTACTTTTCAATCATAGCAAAATGATTGTTGCAGTGGGGGAACTAAACTGCAACCGATTAAAATACTGAAATGCAGAACCGAGGTAAAACCGAGGTTAAAATTTCTCTGTAAATATTTTAGAAAAGCTTGATCTATGCTAAATCCTTTTAGCTAAATGACCAAAGTAAATCCCAGTTATAATTATTTAAATCGCAAAATACTTTTACATTGCCAAGTGTTTGTAAATACTAATATTTTGACTTGAGCGTGGAACTGCGACTGGACCATAGTGGAACTATCACAAACCAGTAATATTCTTCTACCATGCGACTAGATTGGATGTGAGTATTTCGTGTTTTAAGAAAACAGCTCCACCTCTAAAGAACAGTACACGAGCTTTTCCTCGTGCTTTTAAAACGCAAGAACACTAGATCCTAGTGGAGTCGTGCGAATCGACCTGGCCGTGAATGTGTACGAGCGTCGAGTATGCGTTGATGAAGAAGGCTCACTTGAACTCGACATAACGACGCGCGCTCCACCTTGCGGTGAATGCATGATTCGCGAACCTTCCGAGTGACGTGTTCACGCCCCCGTCTCACGGAGTAGCAGGGAGGTCGCTACCATGTGAGCACAATCAAATCATTATCATTAGATTAATGTAGGTTTAACAATGTTACTTGCTTGACTTGAAATGATAATTTTGTCACTTTGAATGACATGTTTCGGTCCCCGGTTTTCGGAACACGCGAATATGTTTATTATTAATTCCACCTGAGCTCAGGTTTAATTTTACACAACACTGCCTCTCTCTTGTTAATGAAGGGTACAGGGGAAGAACGGCATAAGTCCATTTGATACAATTCCGAGATAAACGCGTCTGAAGAGTGAAAGTCCTATGCAGATGCATTGACAGCCCAAGTTCAAGTGTTCATTTTATGGACTTGTGTCAATACTTCCTTCTAGCCGATAGCATGTTGTGGAAGCTAATACAAACAACTAGCAGATGACACATCTATCTCATTTTCTCTGCAAATGGACTTATATCGTTTTTCCTTTGTACGTACCCTTCAAATGTTTAGCCAATTACCTAACAAGCTAATTTCAAAACAATCTTTCCCCAAAGCTTCCAGGAGGGCGATTCTAAATGTCCTACTCGTCTCGTATCACTTGATACGGCGGCACTACCATAGATTTTCATTTGTTGAAGCTAAGTAAATAATACATTCCATTTTATTCTACGCCAAAAGTTTCAAATATCTTTAATGTTATCGCGTATAAAACAATTTAAAAAAAAAAAAAAAAGGAAATCAGATAAAATCCAGGAACACAGAGTTTGTTACAAATTGTACGCGTGCGTGTGTGTTGGTGTAACATTCACTACCTTTTTCTCCACCAACTTGTGCAAATGTCGAGTGGGCACGTTATGTCGTTTCCAGAGGAAATGGAGAGTATAATGGTTCTAAAGACGTCCGGAGTCTCATAACGCTGAAATAAGTTTTGTGTAAGTTATCTCAATGCACTAGCATTAGTTAACTGACTGCATCATTGTCTAGAGTTTCCACAAATCGCACTCGTGCATTTCCCTGAAGACGCCGTGTCCAGGAGAGAATACGAAGACCGGTTTTTCACTCCTCCTGTCCTCCAATTACCCTTTGTGTGCTTTCCGACGACGTCGCTCTGACAATAGTCTCGATTAACTTTGGGAGATGCAGTTGCGGAGACTTAACCCAGTCTCGAACTAAGGTACTCCACTAGTTGTGCGGACGCCAAAGACGCTCAGGACAGTAAACATGAATTGCTCTCCATTCACAAGTTTACGTTGAAGAGATTAGAGTTAATTCTACGTGAACGTCAAGACTTAATTGTATATAACTAGGTTATAGCTATTCGAAACCATCGTTAACTTGATGCAAACAAATCCCGCCTGCGAGCTCTGATTGGATTTGATAATGTGGCGGAGAATATCTGTCAAGCTTTGCTGAGATTAATTTGCCTCGTGCTAGGTGTTGAGAACGAATCAAGATAAATAATAAAATGCGCGGTTGAATTAAGGATGAAGGTTAGCTGTATCAGATGAGATGCGAACTCACGTCTGTTTGGACGGTTTACTTCTGATCTGAAACGTTTTTCGAAACTTCTTGTATCAATATGAACGTTCTGTAAATAAAATGTAATTTGAAATATACAGTTTATTTTAGCTAATTGGATGAAGCAGTTGTGTGGAAAACGACAAATGTAATGAAGTCATTGTAAATGAGTTGATACACGACGAAATTGTGTTATTATTAGGACTGTTTCTTAAAAACACAACGTGGAATTCAGAGTAAACTGAAGAGATTGGTATTGTATAATTTATACTGAAAAGACGAGCTACGAAACCCTTTTTGAAGACCATGCAACGCCTCGGCCAGCGTTGAACATTCTCACAAAACATTTCAACTAAGCGGCCGGGAAAATCCGTCCTAGATCCATCATCTAGATTCCAGATCTATCAGGCTCTGGACTGTATTACCGACCGAACTCTCACATACACAAAAACACGGTCGCAGACAGAAACATCAAAGAAAGAACTGCTCCTTGCAGAGGCTTTACAGCTTTCAAAGAAGAGAGATTTTCTCCGTTTCTTATCTCGACCAACCAAACGCAGTCGATCGGAGACTTATCGAAGATGTATTCCGTACACGTTTGAAGCTGTCCGAGAACTAGCAACTCCCCAGTGGAGCTAACTTTTATTGCCAATTTTTGAAGCTAAATCACGCGAATCGAAGGTATTTAGAGCTATGAACTTGTCTAGGAAAGTGGTAATAAACGAAACTTCTGAAAGAAACTTTTCAGAACGTCATAAACATGGTTCTTCCCCAGTGACAAACGCAATGATATCAACAATACTTTATTTCGTTATAAAACCGAGAAATCATAATTTCAAATTGGTACGAAGCCAAAGCTGGGATTCAATTGTATTGCCAAGGTATATTGAATCCTTTCACGAATCTCCTTCGCAATGGTATTGAGAATTGACGTTGAGAAAGGAAAACGTCTTTGACTTCATCCAGTGGAGTCATCGCATTGTGCGAGACGACGCCAGGCACTCCGCATTCGCTCGAATATTACAGCTCAAGAGAGAGGGGGACGCCATTTCCAATAGCCCCTATTTACATTTACCAAGCCAGGTTATCCGCGACGCGGGAAGGGCGATGATGACACACTGCGGGATGCATTGAGAGTGGGAAAATGTATGTTCGAATCACCTCTTTTATGTACTCTGAAAGGAGCGGAGTATTTTCGGAAAAAGGATTGAAATGATCGGAAATGAAATTTCATTATATTTATGACGTGTCCGGAGTGATGTCTCCGAGTTGGTAAAAAGAGGAATTATGTTTTTGCTCTCATTTGTGTGTGGTTTTAGAAAACGCGAAAGCCAAAGAGTTTGTTCTTGCGAGAGACATTAAAAAAAAGTTGTGAATGAGAATTACGACGACACTAATGGCCCCGAAAAACGATGAAACCAATTTTTGCGGCGTGCGCGTAGCTTTTCGTTAGAATAAACTAACTGGCGTACTTTACTTTTTTAATAAGAGGAAAACCAGACGTGGAAAACACTCTAAATGGCGTTGAATTCTGTATAATATTCTACTCTAAAACAAAGAAAATATATGAAAAATATGCTCGGGAGTGAATGCATTTGAGCGAAATGAAACAGAGACTTAAATACTTCCCTATACGTTTGTCTCTTTTGTTCAACGACGCTCAAGCTCGAATAAAAGAGAAGTAAAAATTCTAACATTTCAATTTAAATTCCTCCTTAAAACAATACTTGTATACTTGTACAGTAAAAATATTGTTTTTCGCGCTCTCTAGATATGCAAACGTTTCCCACACCAGCCTGTAAACTTGCTGTTCCGAATCCCCCCCCCCCCCCCCCCCTCCCTCCAAACACAACAGTCCCTTATCCTCGGCGTGATGCGGGCGACTGAGCCAGCGAGACAGTTAATGCAATATTAAATAACGTAGACGCCGAGCGTCGGCGGCGTCGCGACGCTTCTCCCCCGGGAAAGTGATTCTGTTCCGTCGCTTTCCTGTCCACTCACCTGACGCGACGCCACGGCCGACGCCGACGCCGAGGTAATTACTTGAACGACGCCGGCGTCGCTCAGTGGTCAGTCACACGGTGGAACGTCGCATTGGATCGCTCAACGAGCCTAAATTAAAGAAACTGATATAATCTGTTGGAATTGTGAAACTTCTATAAAGCACGGCACCTCCATAAGCTTAGAAGATTAAAACAATGATTTTCTATACAACCTAGTTAATGGGATCAATTTTATGATCAGCGAAGAACATTGTTGCCTGTCTAAAAATAGACAACACTGGTAAGTAGAGACGAGTGCAATAAAAGTCATATTGAAATGTTTGCTTCGCCCACTTAATTAATCTCAGCCCGTCTAAAAAAAAGCAGACGACAACGCATAAAACAAAGTCCACTGCAATAAAGTGGAATTGAAACGCTTGATTAATTCCACGACAACAATTAATTCTCTTGATTGAAATCAAAATTGTTCAGTCAACGATCTGCATACCGAAACAAAGCTTGTAAATTGAGTCTCAGTTCGCAAAAACGCAGAGTTTTTTTTCTACCTCGTGTCTCTGTAGAATATCGCATAAATGTATCTTCCACGGCTAGCGCCATTGTTCTTGTAATCTTCCTCCGCGTAGGCAGCGAACTCTGCAAGTAGGTCCCGGCGTCGCTCCTATGTGTGTGTGTTTATATATATGGCTAGACAATTAGTTAAATTAGCGTTATTTTTCGCATTGCTCGTCGCACAGTTGCGGTCGGCTGGGTGATGCACGGCGTGCTGCCTAGCTGCCAGGAGCACTGCGCGGCCTCACATGACATGCAATTAGTACCTATTTATTCCCTTGATAGAGGTAATCAGGGCACATAAATCAATGCCAGTGGAATGGGAGCCAAGTTCGTGGGCAATCCTTATTCGATCCATTTGCGAATTATTTTCAACTTTAAAGAATCTCGCAATCTATTTTCAAAATTGAAAATAAAGCTCAGTTTTATTTGTTTTATAAACCTATTTAAAAACGCAAATATCTCGTTCTATTCAGACACCACAAAACATAGAAATGTTTCCTTTATTTTACATTTTAATTGTCAAAGAGTTACTCCATTTGCAATTTTTTTCACAACATGAAAATGTTTACAGCTTTTATACATTAGTCAATTGCATTTGTCAAGTAGGCACTCGTTGAATTTGTAACTGAAGTAAACTTGGTTTTCTGCGTCCCCTCCAAATCAAAATACTCGAGCACCTCAGTCGTGTTCTTCCTAGCTTTGTTCTAATGAATTGTGTCTAACCTAATATCCTCCATACATAATCTCTTGCTGTGTTCCAATTTCTTTTTTGCAACTCACGACACGCCCCTACATAATATATTATCAGAGCTAAACTGAACCCGAGCACGAGTTGGCCAGCACAGGAGTTTGACAGAGTAGTGTGAGGGAAACGCGAATGCGTGAACACTGCAGGCGCCACGGGAGGCGCCATCTACCTTGACAATAATTATTATTATTGCAGGGAGCTCCGTAGTGAATGTTTTGTTTATAAATTAAATTTCCTCCCAGTTCAATTTAAACATCTCCACAACGGTGAGGTTTACTACCCTCTACCCGCCCCAATGAGACTGTTACACCCCCCACTGATTTCCAATGAACTATTTCAATTACAAAAAGGGAGTGTGTGCACGGGGTTTTGCTTCCCCGCAGATTTTTTGGCAAACATAAACACTGTTGGACTTTTAAATCGAAACATTTTATTCGGCCGCTTTGACTTTTTGTACTAACTGAATGAAGTGATTCACACAACACGCAATTTAAATACATTTTCAATGAAGTTTTTATGAAACAGAATGGCATTATTATACTAAAGAGTTTACTTCCATTCTTAATAATTCTATATCTAACTATTTTTGAATTCTATTAAAGCCCTATATGAATATTGGATTTTAAATTAAAATTGACTTTTCAGAAAATAGGTTAAAGAAATGAGGAACTGCTACATAAAACTCTTCTAATCCTAAGTCTTATGAGTCAGACAGAGATGAAGATAACTTCTTTGTTCGAGTTCTTTAGTGTTTCGTCAAGAATTCTATTCCTTTTTCGTTCATTTCGTTTTCTTCTCTACCAACTCGTGTTTCTGATGAATTTACTCAATTATCAAATGTATTTGTTTACAAAGAAGAAAATTATATCAATGTTTATTGTTTGCGGAAGTGAATGAAGTTGATTTCAATAAAACAAATATGTTTCAGTATTGTCTTTCCAGGCTTCATTGTCTGCTGTGTCAACTCCAAAGTATTTGTCTTAATTACATCGATGTGTCATTTTAAGGAAACGACAGATACAATTTTAATTGCCCCCCGATACAAAATTCACCTCAATTCCATTCCATTAATGACACCATTACGCAAATTGTTTTGCAAGCGCCAAGTTATTGTGCCCTTAGGCGTATTCGAGGCTATAATATATGTGCGCCAAGTAATCTTTGATTGCGATACGCACGCTAGTGTAATTCAAACATAAACCATAATTTAATGGCCAACAAAAACCAAGAGCTTCGACTCCCCCTGCAGCTCCCCACGACTTAATATCAGTATCGGGAAGCCAGCTTCCAACTCATCCCTTATTTAATCCTCGGAGGAGCAGATGCGTCCAATCCCAGATCTCATCTCGAGCGATACAGAAAAGATAAAGTCCAGAGGACAGCAGATATACGACATGGATTAGATTCGATTACAACCCTTCCCTTCGAAGACGCCCTTCGAAACATTTGAATTTCATAAATGATACTGGGGTGAAAATTGAAAACACCCTGTCATTATCACACATAAGTCGAAGATTGACTTTCACTAACCTTTTTGGGTTTCAGTTAAATTCATCGTTCAATGAAGCAGTAAATCAATCCGAATCAATTGATCCAATAGTTGGTTCAATTGATCCCAATTCAAGCTACTGATTCGTATAGACAGATCAGACTAGATACAACTCTAATTATATTGAATTTTAATTGGTAACATCAATCTAACTTAAACTTTGTGCAAACGGTTCAGGGAGCTTATAGATGGAAGAAAGTAATGAAACAAAAAATTTATGGGAGAGTTATTCATTAAGTGTATAAAGTATAATTTTACTACAGTTAATATTGAATAATTATTTATTGAAAATAAATAATAACAATAACGTCTCGGACTGCTATAAATAAAGTAACAGAATTCCCTTTTTGATTTTCATAATCAATAATAAATGCCAATATAACTCTTATTCCAGTCAAGATATCTTTTTCATGTATATCCTGAAAAAGCTAACAGAATATTCACTTTCAAGAAGAGTTTTTCAAGTAAGTTTTTAACAGCATAGTCGCGTGTTCTTGAAAATGAACCCATAAAGATGTCCGGCAACATGTACACACGTATCATGCAGGAACTCATTGAAATTGCGTCATAAAGCACACGCCGAGTTGACGGAAGAAGGAAATTCGAAAATGATGGACGAGTCAAATTCCAATATCGTTTACCGGGGAAAATGCTGAATACACTGCCGTCCCCAGATAGTTCACTCGATCAGAGAGGTCATAAAAGCCGCAAAACAGGCGAACAAAAAAAAACACGCGTATCGAACGTTGAAATGTGAAACAAAAATCGAGATAAAACTCGAATCGAACAATATAACTGTGCGCGCAAGGATTGTGTGTGGGAATATGAAGATATCGCACAAAGCCTGGAGAGAGCGTGATTGATTGCGATAGAAATCGCGCTGGCGATGCAATCACTCATCAATCACATTTCCATGGACGAAAAAAATGTTTATCGACTATATTATGGCTTTCATATTGATACAAAATTTGAATTCCACCTTGATTGGACTATAGGTACTTCATCAACGATACGATAAGTCCCTAACGTGAATCGTTAATCGGTGTTTCATAATTCCATTTTATAATACAAATTCGAAAGCCTGCCGGCGTCATCCTGTGTATAGGATGATGTAAATAAATTTCACGAATGAATTCAAATAATATTGAGAACCTGCGAACCATTTCAATTCACGGCAGAGAAATAGTTTCTCTGCGAACTCGCTTGAACTTTTCAGACTGATTGAAACCACGTTTTCTGCTCAAAACAGGCGAACGTTGCAATTTACATTAAACTCGCTGTTCGAGAATTACGTCGAATTCTCCTAACGCGTATATTCTCCTGTTGGCCTGGCGACGACGACTGCGTCGAGGCGTTATGCCGCCATATGCTGATATTAAATGAAGTAAGCAATAACCCCACGCAGCTCGCTCAAGGCGGGTCCAAGTCGTCGTGAACTCTGCCCACGGCCTCCTATGTGATGCAGATATCTACACACCCCTCCAGAGCGCCGCGAATACATCTTCCACACGCTGGAAGAGGAAATTGCCGTCTAATTCAATTGGGCCGCAGAAACGTTAGGTTATACACCCTGAAGGGAGGTGAGAGAGGGAGAGGGATGATAATCCACGTGGGTGGAATGACGCGCAGGAAACGAGGATGTTGTTTCGTTAATAGTGCCCGTCACTGGATCATAGTGCGCCCTCAGGGCGGTTGTTTCAGGAACTAAGGCAACAGGTCAGGGGGTGTGTTTGCTGAGAGATGACCCAGAAGAGGGTAGAAACAGGACAAACAAAAGATGTTATTAAAAGAGAGTTTCGAAGAATACTTTTCTGACAGGCACCTTTAAATGATAAAAATCTGGGAGAGCTCGAAGGCTGAAAATAAGAAAAGTTTGTATCAAAGAGGAAAAAAGAAATCAGATGAGAAGTTGGAGTTTCCAGATAAACTCGTGGCGAGATAAGTATGACCTACCTCTGATAAAATTTTGGATTACTCTCATTTAAGTTTTCTAGAAGTGCACGTAATGTAATTAAAGCTTTATCGAGTGTCTGCTCTCTTTTATCCAATTAGACTGCGGTGCACTATTTCATCCTACCTTTTAGAGAGATCTTTTTTTCTTTTAATGTCCGCTTGTCCAATCCCAGCTCCTTAAGAGACGACGCCTATATATCCTTCATCCTGAGCTCGAACCGTTCTCTTTGTATATCTCTTTCCACCAGTTACAATTACGAGCATCGACGCTCCGTCGACGTCTACGTCTCGACGCTGGTTTATTACGACGCTCTGAGTTAGACATCGAACTCTGAGGCATGGCGTTGGAAGGATTTTATCTCGTCTTCGTACCCTACACCTAATTAGTCTTTGGAGAAGAGATTTTGTAGCTCTTTTAGACGAAGCGTACACGTATTTATGTCCAAGCCAGGTGGCCTTACAAGATAAGCAGATGAATTGGGTCATCTCCGTACATACCGAGATTCAGTAGGATACTGTGGGCGCCGTTAATAATCTCCGTGGTGTGCAGTGCTACCAACTTGTGTCTTATCGTCTGCATCGACTCAGGGATTTGTCAGTGCTTACCTGCAACAAAGAGAAAATAAATCAAATTAGTTTTTCTAAAGTGTGCATGTTAAATGTGGTATTATGTACTGAAATGCAGCCCCGTTCCGTTGGTAGCACAGTTATATTATCGTAATGTAGACGTAAATCAATGTCCAGTCATTTGGATAATCAGAATATCACATCGCAGTTTACTATAAATCATTTTTTTTAGCGCTTTTGTTCAGTGATTAATAACTACTGAGGTTGTACGTAAATTGAAGTCGACCTCCAGTTGCTGAGTTGGCAATGTTCGGAGTTCCGCGTCGGGGAAAAGATGAATTACTAAAATCCGTTTATAGGTTATAACGTTGATAGTACAGCACTTGTTTACACAGATCAATAAAGAAATTTGTTCACAATTCAATCTGAATTTCGCGATAAACTGTCTCTGGGGCTAGGAAGTGAAAATGCGTGTCTGGCGGAGGCGTGGGGAGGGGATGGAGGTGAAGGGGGTGAAAAGTTCGAAGATGGAGGCTAATCCCACCAATCGACGCCTACTGGAATCTGCGCCCCCACCTCGTGCCGCTCATGAATGTTCTATTGGGAGACATCTGGTTGCGAACCGACGTCGACGCCGTCGTCACGCGCGACGCACTTCCGGTCGACGCCCGCCCGGGAGAGGAAACCGACGCCAAACATGGGATATTGAGCAATCAGAGGGAAAAGTGGTTCCAAGGGGAGAAATTACTGGATGTGCAAATTCCGGCGTAGGTACAGGTAGGGGTGGGGGGTGGATGCGAAGGAGGGGACGCAGTAACTTTGTGGGACGGAAGGCTGGTAAAAATACTAATTGAAATGACTCTTCTCTCTGAGGGAGCTCAAAGAGACACAAATATCTGGATAACAAACGACAGTAGTTAAAAGTTAATCTTCACTCTAACCCCGTCTAAATTGAAAATCGTTATTTCGTTATTTACAGAATATCTCTTCTTGATTGTGTACCAAATGAATCAGAGGTTTCGTTACAAACTCCATCTACATCCATTGATTACCTTTGCGTAATTAAAATGTTAAAATGGCAATAAGCTACATAATTCTTCCAAGGCTTTGATTAATTGGCTTATTCCTCCCCTATAGATCATAATAAATAGGCATTTTAGAAGGTATTTTTTAATTTTAAATGCTTCACATCCGCCGAATACCTCACCGACCTCCACATTTCCTCCCTGCGACAAATTCTCCGTTCTTTTGATAGAAGAAAGCATAAGCGATGATGACTCGACATAATAACCTCATCCCCTGGACCATATCCCGTCTCCCCCCACCCCAAGCATGTCGTCAGCATTCGCGCCACGTTTGCTCCTGAAAGGCATGGACTCAGAGCGGACCGATATGCCAGCCTAAACGTAGACTAGCTTAAGGGAAGAAGAGCCCGGCTTTCTACCACGTGAATATCAACTAACTAATACCAGTATTTTCGGGGTAAGATGATGCTTCGGGGTTCTCTATTCGTTATCTTGAAAACATTTATATACGTGTCATGTCGGGGGAAACACGAAGGTATATTCTATACTCCCCTTCGAGCCAAATACAATTTCTACCGCTAGGAAGAGAAACATGATTCCTAGCTAGAAGATTTACCAATATATAGCTGTATACAGTGTAAGAGAGAGTCTTTTATTAAAATACCCGTGTTCGTTTTCCAATATTGTAAAGAGTTTGCAGAGACTCGTCTTAATATTGCTGTTGTAATTTGTGCCGCTGCAGGCAGCTATGTGAATATTCTCGGAACATTGAAACCGGAGAAATGAAGTCTCAAACGACAAAAGACAATTGCGACATTATAATATGAATGTTTTTCACTGAATAACTTTAAGAAATAAGATACAGGTATTGCAAATTATTATAGAGTGATTATCTCATATCGCCATGGGGTTATTACATAACGTAGGCACCAAATTGTTTTCATAAAATGAAGAATATCCTATTGCTGTCACAAGGTCTTTAATAATATCTACACATTTACTTTTTATTCTCGGAAAATTACTTATTTTTATATTTTGATAAGATTTGTTTGTACCTTCTATATGTACATATTGTGTACCTCTTTTTAATACATTTTTATACTTAAATCATTACAAGAAATATGCTAATATGTTGATTATTTACTTACGACATGATATTATTCTGTTTATTTTATAGCTAAATATAAGCTTGATGTTGTTGCTATGGTTGCATCAACCACATATACCTACATAGCTTATTTTCAGAACATCTCTATACAAAGTAGTTTGGTGCTCGTGGTTGGGGTAGAAACGAAGATGGGTACGCCCCGGGCGATACGCAAAACGATATACCCAAGTTTGTATCCCAATCTAGCGATACGATGTCAGAAAGTTCGCTATCTACCATTGGTATATGAAAGACTCACTACATAGATATACCTACACGTGTTACCTTGTACGTTGGGGCATTTTCTTTGACTTACGAATACATTATTAGATAGAACATATCAATGGCTTGATTTGCTGTGATAGGAATTAGAATCTTCAAAGTGAACATTTGATTCCATTTCATGTTGTCTCAGCGGTAATTTTTAGCTTGAAGATAAGCGATTACTTAGGGCATGAAATATAATTCCGTCTCACTATGTAAGTACGGATCTTGATTTGTGCCGAGATTACACACATTCCACTTAAAATTTAATTCGCAACTTGTGCCAGCATTACCCACATTCTACTTCAAGAGTATATTCAAGACTTGTGGCGGAATGACCCACTTTCTACTTAAATCATTGTTCGTAACTTGTGCCAGTATTACTCACATTCTACTTCAAGAGTTTATTCAAGACTTGTGGCGAAGTAACCCACTTTCTACTTGCAACGTAATTGGTTACTTGCGCCGGTATTAACCACATTCTACTTCAATATTACTGGAAGTTACACAAAATAAAACTTGCATTGAAATGCATGAATGGATATTGTGTAAGAACGTAACGAAAATAAAAAATCTGGTTCAACTTAATTGGAAATTCCCCTCTTCTTGTGTTTAAGTGTATTTATGTATACGAATATATTGTAAAAGTCAAAATCGTTACAAAAATCAATTCAGATTTTTTTATTGCTGTTACATAAATCGTGGACGATAGATACTAAAATATACGTAGATATATGACTTCAAGTATATAACCATATTTTGGAATAAAATATTCAAGAAAATAATCTAGTATGATCTCCATCTGTCGGTAAAACAATAAAAGAATTGCGATATCGAAATCTGGAGTCCAAGCAGCAAGTTTTATTGCATTTAATATGACAGACGCCGTTACGCGGTCCAGAAGAGATGCTGAATAAACCTGGAGAAGTACCACAATGCAGCCTCAAGTGCATTGCAGTGACGTCTGGCAAGCAATAAAGTGCATTATTCAAGAATAATAAAATACAAATGCGAAGTTAAATTTATTCTGTCATTTCATTTTGCAGAAGAGAATGCATCTGAAAGACGAAAGATGTTACAATTCGTATATTGGCAGGGATTAAATTATTAAATCACCAATGTTAGGAAAACACTATTTACAGAAACCAACTGAGCATTTTTCAATGTAAATCTAATTACTAAATCATTGATATCTAATCATGATTACAATTTCAAATCATTTCGTCAACCCATTTTGTCTCCAATCGTATCGGCTTGATAAAAATCGTAACAATATGATGGAAAAGACTGGTTTTTGTCCAAAAGTTAGAAGACTTTGATACAAAATAGTTAGTTATATCCGACGAAGAAACTGAGTACCTGGCTATTAAAATTTAGTTCTTAGTCATTTCTAAGTGTAGTGTAATGCAGCGTAAATCTTGAAGTGTATGAATCTTGCTCTTCAACAGTTGAAACTGTGTCGCGTAAGTCTGCGTCAAGTATTTTCAAGGAGTTCAACAGCCGAAGCAGTGAAGTTTTGTGGCTTCGGGGCTAAAATACCTCGAGCAAAGATCAAACTTGATACGACTCGTATCCGAAGAGCAGAGTCAAAATGTTACAAGGCTTCGGGCCAATTACCTTCGCTAAGCCACATGTGATCGTCACAATATAATTACAAGATAGACGGTTTGTGAAAGTTTCATAATTTACCTGTTTTCAGCATATTACGTAAAACATACCCATTTTGAGAATACGCTGTGGAATGATTTAGCTTGTCATTTACACAATACGTCGCCAATATCTAGTGGAGCGGTCGCTCCACCCAGCCAAGTCGTACGGTACACTCACACTCACTCAACATACTGTAAATGCCTAATAAACTGAGGAGCAGACCAAACACTTTTACTGTAAGCAACAACATGGCATTTTCGGCCTACTGGATCTCAACATTGGAAAATCTCACATTGTTGCGAAATATCTTAATTTCGAGCTATGGCCCACCCCACCCCCTATACCAAATTTGGGAACAACAGGTTATGTCATTTGCGAGCAAGATGGCCGTGAAAACAGTGAAATTACACCCCTTTTAAAAGCTATCTGATGATGATGATGATGATGATGATGATGATGATGATGATTCAGATATCAGGAAACACTGTTGACAGGGCCACAGCCTAAACGGGTTAACCGATCGATCTGAAATTTTTACCACGTGTGCACTTTTGGCGTCTAAGGTGCCTTTTGCTATAACCGGTTTTATGCCGCCATTTTGAAACCGGAAGTGACGTCATAGCTCGAAAACGGCTGAACCGATCGAAACGAAATTTGCGCCAATCGATTCAGACGGTCATCTATATGAAACATCAATAGTCGAAATAGAAATGCACTATTACTAAAACCGGAAATGACGCCATAACAATGCCAAATCTGACTAAAACCATCTCTTATAACAATAAATACATATTCAGAAGGCTTATAATGTTACATAACATTTAAGATACAGATATTAGGTGGCAGTGATGTCAGCCGCCATTTTGAAAACTGGAAGTGATGCGATAACTCGAGAACAGTTGGACCGATTGGAACGATGCTTTCGCAATTCATCATGGAATATAATTTTAAGCTTACATTTAGCACCAAACACAATTCTTCTTAGCAACCAAACCACAAAGGCGTATTTTTTAAAAGGAATTATAGTCATTGGTGAAACAATGTTACAAGTGATAAGAATAAACTGAAAAAAGGAGTGATATCCCCATAAAAAACACTCCGTGTAAAAATACCAGCCAAGTCTCTTTACTTTAAAAAAAATCAACACCGAAAAGGAGTGATATCAAAAAAGGAGCCAAGTCAATGACATTTCCAAATATTTAATCGTATCTTTGAAATAAAAGTATAAACACCGAGAAATACTTTACAAAAGGACTTGGCGCATCGTTTTTTTAAAGACATCTTTCTATCCTAAAAGTGGAAAGAAATGTACAAGTTTAAGTTCTTTTCCTCTTTCTATTAGAGCCATCAAGCTACTCAAGCTATGAATCAAGCTACTTTTAGTAATTGCTATTTTATAGTTTTGTCAATGGCGATAGAAGAAAGATTTCATGTTGTAATAGATAAGTGATATGGTAAAAGAATTAAATAACAAGGAAGTGCGCTCATATATATTCTTATAACACTGTTAATATGGTGATATTAGAAGGGTATCTTTTCATAATATGATCTTGACTCTGAGGGAAATCATGAAACGTTGTCAAATAAATTACTAACTATCGATAGAACACTATTATATATTTTTCAAGTGTAAAGTGTATAAAGTTAAAAATGTTAAAGAAATTCAATGTGCCGTCACTGTGTACTTCGTGAAATGTACTATTATAAATTGCGGATTAATAGAAATTTATTTCATGATGAGAAGGTATAACGCATGAGACTTAATTAATATGTTGACCACGAAACAATATTACGAAGATATCTATTGTGTATTTATTACAAACATAGGCAACAAGTTTTATGAGTATATATTCAAATAGAAAATTATTTACAGTAGGTATATATAATATGTAATTGAAAGATGTGTCCCTATTATGATAAAAGTTCTTAATGACGGTTGTATATAAATGGCATATTACGCTTATGAATAGAAAAATGTCTTTAAAAAAACGATGCGCCAAGTCCTTTTGTAAAGTATTTCTCGGTGTTTATACTTTTATTTCAAAGATACGATTAAATATTTGGAAATGTCATTGACTTAGCTCCTTTTTTGATATCACTCCTTTTCGGTGTTGAATTTTTTTAAAGTAAAGAGACTTGGCTGGTATTTTTACACGGAGTGTTTTTTATGGGGATCAACCATACAGTATGTTGCGGTTACTAGGTAATCAAAATGTGTTATGAACTAAATTATGATTAAAATTTTGAAACATAATTTAATTATAAAATAATTAATTGTTTTTATGTATCGCACGCTTCAATCATCGGAATCCGCCTTTCAAGCTATGATACAAACATTACCGGCAAATAAATTGAAATGTCAATTCTGATTATCACTATGTAGAATTGCATGTTTCTAGTACATCAAGTTTTATATAATTAATTAAAATCATTCGACTATATACGTTTATTTAAATTGAATTAATTATTATTTAAAATCAATTATTTTGAAATAGAAAGCAATAAAGCCGAATTGTTTACCTGCATATTAATTATAAACTCATAATCAAAGCTTTGTGCGTGATAACAAAATGATGGCCATGTAATTCCGTTCCATTGAAAGTGCGTTTTGCTCATTTACTTGGCTCCGTCCTTTCAGGAGCTGCATCACAATGTATATTATAATAAAATACAACAGAAAATTGCGGAAACGAAAGATCCATTTATCATTTCACAATGCAAACACGAGATGAATCGTTTAAACATTCAAAGTCAAACCTGCGTAAAAATTGCCGTCGCTACCGCATTAGGTCGCCCGGCCGCCGTAATGAACGACGTTATTTATTGTTTTCGGGGGGTTAAATAATATTTTTTGACTGTTACGTAATAAAACGCGGACAAAAGAATATTTTTAAATTCAAATGGAAACGTAATTACAAAATATTCGCCACCGTTCGTTGGCTCTATTTCTCGCCGGGCACAACTCAATTAACTTGGTGACTAACAAATGTCCCGAAATTATTACGATCTCTACGTTATTTTTCAGCGAAATTAAATTTCAGTTTATCTTTTAGGCCTTCCTGAAATAATCGTTTAGAGCAGTTTTTAAATAATGGTTAGTCAACATAATTAACACACTAATTTATTTGTGTGAAGGAACTAATACCATGATCAACAAATCAACATAAAACTCTTAAATTTCAAAATTCAGAATTAACTACTAAAAAATAGTCACTTGTACATTTTTCTATATCTTAATCGATCAAACTTCTATTTTAGCATCTATCTTACGTCAAATTGTACATTAAATTTTAAATTTTGTTTGATGTTTACTCCTTAAAAAGAAAACGACAAAATATATAAATAGAAGGATTTCAAGGCGGTTTTCTATAGATTCTACAATAAGATAAATAGCTTTGATTAGACAAATGTTATTGGCATTTGCGATTCGAAGTAACTAATGGATTGAACCTAAACGGTGAACACAATAACACGTGTAACATAGAAAATAACAACACTACATGCAATGTTAACAAGAGTAATTCAAATATCAATATTGATTGTAAATGAAACGATGAAATCAACGATCACGAATCAAACATGACGATGATTTCAATAATTCTCCGCTTACATAGTTAGAAACGTGAATTATTCGTAGCGTGAGGGAAAACAATGGGGACAGATGAATGGTTGTTCGTTAGACCTTAACGCGTTATTGGACCCCCAAACATTAGCTATCGATGTGAACAAAGACTAATTTTACTATTGGTGGAGTTTAGTTATAGTTTATTATTTAGATATTCAACCGGCATGAGTATATTTAACCGATAATGAATATTCTGACACTTGTTGTGTGTAAAATGTAAAGATGTTCATAGAAACAATGTATAAATGTTTTCTAAGAAATGTGAACTTTCAGGATCATCTTCATGTGGCATCCTGTGCTAGAAAACGCCCCCGAATAAAGTCATAAACTTCTACAAGACAATTTCTCGCCTTTTTCCACGGGGCGGAACTTTTCATTAACACTTACTCAGTAGGGGCACAAAGGCCGCAGAAGAGAGGGGGCTGTAAACGCGAATTTAAACATTGTCGTCCGTCTAAAAAAAGAAAACTGGTGGAAGCGAAAATTTCCTTGCGAAATACATTTTTTAATCTTCTCATCAGCTCTTGGGTAGGAAATGAGTTCAATACTGAGGAGACGAGCTACACATTGCCTGAGGAGGAGTAAAAGACGCATTCAATTCATACCGGTGCACGGCGAAAAGAAACTTATTACCGTGAAGTGGCATTGTGGAAATTCGTCAGTTCGACTGCGAGACAAGTTGTGTTCCGGACCCCTCGAGCGCCAGGTGATAATGAATGCGGATGTTTGGGGGCGGGAGACGATTTGATAGGATATTGCCATAACTGTTGAATGCGGTTTTAACCCCCCTCCAACCCTCCAGCAATGGCGGGCGCCCTGCCTTTGTCTCAAATTGGTTTATGCGAGCGTATTTGCGCAGGGAAATGATTTTGTTACGTCGGTGATAATAGGAACTAGAGGGTGAAAAGTTAAATATAAATAAAACGTTTCTTTTACTTGAGATTCGACGACAGCGACAATAATATTTATAAAATTGATGTAAGCAACTACTTGTGTTGAAGGGAGCTGCCGGGGTTGATAATGAAAGTGCAGCTTCTTAGATTTTGCACCATTGTGCATCTCGTGAAGCTTTTAGGCGTCGAGCTTTTGTCGTTTCTGGATTGAGAAAGGCCCTTTTGAGGTACATGAAAACCGTGACGATATAAAGGAAATAAAAAACCACTCGTTGTTTTAAATCACCATAATATAAATATAAATAACCCATAATGTAAATCAAAATACTGTGAACTTATTTTGTATAAAAGAACATTCGTACGCAATTTTGTTGTCATTGCTACCGATGAGCTATTATAAATAAAATGTTCTATTCTAAGTGCCGAAATGTGGGTTAATTGAATATCGCCCCAGGGAGTCGCTTTCAACGTTTCCATTATTTGTATTCTGTATCATTATAATAAGCAAACAGACAAACAAAACAACAAACAAAACAGATAATACCGCGGGCTGTATTGATATACGCACGTACGGCTGCAATCTTCGTGTTTCGCCCGCCATTTTGGTTTCATTACAAAGGATACCCAGCTCTCTCTTCATGTCGGATTATTGTTACGTATCAATGATATCGTGTCATCGCTGATAACGTAAAATCCATTGCAATGTGTCATTACTGTTTAATGAAGTCACGTAATAGTTTTGTTTGACACGGTTTATTTTGACCAACAATTAGTGCCACACTTCAAACATGTGTAAAAGCATTGAAGTGCAGCCAACCTTACAGAATAATTCAATCGATCATTCCAAAGGGAAAATTAAAACTAAGTGACAATGTATATAGTAATTGCATTGTTAAACTATAGTTGTGCAATTCGAGAAACGATTTATGTGCCGATATAGCTGCAAACGTTTCGAACTAAATTATTATGCGGGTTTCCATCAACGATGTAAATTTAGTTATCAGTCCACTCTGGGAGCAATATAGCCGTAAACCGCCATTTTATGTTGAACTTCGAGATAAAACTTGTTCGAGATAAACAGTCTTAGTTCAGTGTATTATAGTTTGATTGTTGCGGGTTGGTTTGGCTATTAATACCTCCCCTCATGAGCAATGTCGTTGTGGACAGCAATTGCGGGGTCGGGAGAACAGCTCCCAGATTCAGAGGTGGAATATTGCGGTTTACTCAAAACCCAACCGAAGCGGAGAATGCAATTAATGCCGTGCCGAATTTATTCAAACCAATATTGATCATGTTGGGAGAAACTTGTAAGCCGTCGCCGTTGTCGTTGTCTCTAGCAAGTTTCTCCAACACACAAGGGACGCATTAATTCTCTCTCACAAGTTCAATAGACTGGCAACAGTGTAACAGTGTTGCGACGGCAACATCGCAGCAAACTTAGTCATAAGACGCGGTTGCGTCGTCAAAGTTCGCTTTCAATATAGTTGTAAACAAATATTATTTGGCGAGGAGACTTGATGATTGCGCGCCGGGGTTCACAGGAGTGGTGGCAAGGGGCAGCGACGGACGGAAATGGAGTTGCGACGATGAATATTATCGTCGACGGGCGACTAGGATATTGCAGCAATTCCGGGTTGGTCGAAACCAATTACTGGGTTTGTCGGTGGGAATACGCATTCGAGGAAATAGTGGAGATTAGAATGAACTGTGTGGGGTGAAAATATATTGTCAACTTAGTTTTTAATTGTCTCCTACTTAGTTGCATTGATGATAATGAAGATTGTTTGGTAGACCATCAGATTGAGTATGATCTGGGTCCCAAGCAGACACAACCAACAGAGCCGGAAACTGATCTTTATACGAGTTATCGTTTTATTGTCATTATAATTTGATAAAAGATGTTTAAAATTAAAATGTATTATATAATAATTGACAGGGGCTTAAGAATCTAGAAAGCTATCCCAAAAACAATCATTATTCAAAGTATACATTTGTTTGAACTAGTCTGATTGGCTTATCTAAAAATCACAACTAAAATATACAATCATAACTTAGATTGAACTAAAATGTAACACATTATAATCATACCTAGGAAGAAGTTCTGTAAAATGTTTCTTCGTATCGACAATCAGGTTTGACTATTAATTTATCTCTAATAAATTATGCATGGCTTAATTGTGTTCTTCTGACCCAGTTCCGAATTGGATTCGTGAAAAAAGGCGAGGTGAATTAGATGTCTAAGAAAACCAAGAATTTTCAGTTCCTGTGAAAACTTACTTTATACACTTTGCAAAGCATTTCCAATAGAATGTCTGCCAGGCGAGATGGAAAGACTTCGAAAGACGTTATTATTTTCCCCTGCAGATTGTGCATGCACACTTGCAAGCGACGTGATAAGCCCCACCTTGCCGCCAACATAAAGACACTTTCAACGTATTATTGAAGCCCGTCGCTTCGTCAAATTGATGTCCCCGATAGAAAAATCGTTACCCCGTATGTTATTGAAGTTTATAGGTAGACGGCGCTAGTGAAATGACAATGTAGGGATTCTAGCCTCAACAATAGCTCTTTGCGGCCCGCCACATAGTTCGACGATAGTAAAAGAAAAGACGTTTAAGAAGACGTAAAAAATAAAAAAAACAAAACGAAACGAACCGAAGTAGAAAATTGACAGCTTCTATTGGAGTGGAAAGCTAATCTGGTGCGGGCTTCGCCGCCGTCTTGGTGGCTCTGGTCGAGACAAAGGGGCGAAGAAACCGCCATGCCACGAACAGTTGACGCGCAAAGATGGTAATGGTGGCTTCTCAAGCCCAGAGAACAAAAGAACGAGAGGGATGATCGAAAAAGGCTTGAGGCATCAGCGCGCTGAAGTCTCTCCGATATTACAATCGCGGCGTCGGGACGCCTCCAGCGACGACGGATGTAGGCAGCCCGCAGCACATTTAGCGAATCTTTTAAAGAAACCGTTCTTTATGAAAACAGCCCATTGAAGTTGACGGAACTTTGTGTAAATGTTCAAATTACAAGATTGCGAAGATGAACCAAGATTTTTACATCAAGGAAGGGGGGTGGAGGGGAGACGACGCCACTCAGAAGCACTTCGCATTATCTTGACTTCACTAGAACGGTCACTCATAAGTCACAAGAACCACATCGCGACTCCAAAACAAAAAACAAGCGCTTCGTATTGTACAAAATTACGAACTCTGATATTATGAAAAACATGTGAAATGCACATCCTGAGGAAAATTTCATGCTCGGATGGTGTGCCAAATAAAACATGGGCACGTGGGGTCTCTCCCACGCCCCCCTCCCCCTTGAGGACGGCGAGTGTAAGCTCGACAACATCTCAGGCCGGCGTCGGGACGCCCGCGAGGGATTGCACGACGCCGACGCTGGGGCGACACGCGTCTTACCACGCCGCTCTCTTGTCCAACATTTCACTCACGGCCTCCTTGTTTCTTTCTTCAGGGCACTCTCAACTGTTTACAACGAGATGAAAACGCAGCACGTCGCATGGTCACGTGATCGTCGATAATGGAATTAATACCTCATGAGCTCGTATGCTCACACATAAACACGTTATATATTTGCATTTATTCACTTTAAAACTAATACAGGTCTTACTTGCTTCTTTGAATAAAGAGGATATTGTTTCTTGCACCACATTTTAAAACCCGGATGTTTCAGAGAATCTTTCATGGAATAACTAACATCAATTACATTTTTTGTTTATAAAAAATATTGTCGTTTCTTTAATATTGAATGCAAATTTTCATATAACAGCGAGAAATGAGAAAATCGATTTTCCAGTTACTTATTTATAGTTTTCTCTGGAGGGGGTAATATACCAAGAAAAGAAGTGAGCTTTATATGATTTTCTATTTATTCTATACAATAATAAAAGTATGGAAAAAGTAATTTAAAATCCCATTTTCTCGCATATGCATATCAACATGAATTCGTTAATTTGTTTACAACTCTAAACGAGAAACTTGTAGTTGCAGTTTGAATAACGTAACATCCTACTAAATAATAGTCTTGCATTCGACATAGGATTAGCCTGTTACTGGGTGCACGCCGGCAGCCGGCCAGCTGGAGTAGTTAGACCAAACTATGCGGTCCAGAAGCACTAATTATTCCGGGCATTAGAGACATGAGCATAAGTTGAATAATCCAATAGGAAACGTTATACTGACTACGTGATGACGTAGTGTTAAGTAGTTTCTGCTCAACGAGGAGTCGAGGGAGTTAAAGTGGTCCCACTGCTCCAGCCAAGGTGCTTAGAATTCGCCGTAATTCATACAAATCTCTGATGAAATAATACCTCAAACAACAGCATAAAACAATTATATCTTACCGTACGCTCCAATTATATGTTTTTAATTGAAGTTCCAATTAAACTATCCCAAAATAATTCATATTTGTAGTGCAATGTTGCCAGATTTATGGTAAATTTTACACATTGTACACAGTTTCTTTCTTATTTAGCCCGTGACCCCATATTTTCAAACGGCAGGCTTATTCTAAAAATTATTATCTTTAATTTGAGACTATTTTCAATAATTTGTCATTCCTCTTGCGGTTTTAGGAGCAATTTAAGGCCAATTTTCCAGGACGATTTCATGTCTCCCTGTGTTATCTTATGGGGGATAAGATGATCTTCAATCAAGAATATCTAATTATATGATACCGTAAGGGGCAAATATTTTTTGCTAGTTGTATGTAATATGGTTTCATTAATCTTTGGTGTGAATTACAGCAAATTCTCATTCCTATGCCGAAACGATGGAACCACTTTAATAAGTTGTTGGCCAATTCCACATTTGAATGTGTTTATTGCAGCCTTCCGAGACTTCTAGACCGTTACTACGATCGAAGTGAATAGACCTCTTTTCAAAAATGATAAATGCTGTTCGAGTTTCCAGATATGTTGTTACCTATTGTTAAATAACATAAATATTTATCAAGATCGTCAAACTACATATGAAATTTTGTAACAAAAAATCAGAGTTAGCTGTGATCTATTAGGCATCTATTAGAAACAACAAGACAGAAGTGACTACTTTTATTAAAATATCTTCGTGATTGGGAAATTGATTGCATTATTTTATCAACATTATCGATATTAATAACATTTTCCATGGGTTATTTAAACCGATATGCTGTTACTTGTAAATAATTTTGATAAAAAATCGTTACAACTTTTAACACATATTTGGCATACACAATAATGAGCACCTTGAACTAATATCTTCAACGCGAATCCACGGTCTATAGATTAGCATCTACCAATGCAATGGACGATGGATGCTCGAGCACCTTGAACTAATATCTTCAACGCGAATCCACGGTCTATAGATTAGCATCTACCAATGCAATGGACGATGGATGCTCGAAATTTTAACTAATATCTTCAACGCGAATCCACGGCCTATTGATTAGCATGTATCAATGCAATGGACGATGGATGCTCGATTAACAACGCGACAATATCAAAAGGATTGCTAGCTTAGTACATTGTATAGTTTCGAATTTCCATCATATTCAGTTGGCCAATATTCATATAGATTTTTGTATACCTATATGTAAATATAGGAATATAAATGTAATTCCATTTATGTTTATATTTCATATTGTATCACTTTTTATCTGACGCTTTAAGCCTTTCACATTTGGAAATATAGACCCATAAAAAACACTCCGTGTAAAAATACCAGCCAAGTCTCTTCAATTAAAAAAAATAGAAGAAATCTAAAAATTCAGCCCTGAAAAGTAGTGATATCAAAAAATTGGCCAAGTCAAAACTTTTCAAAAAATACTTGGCGCATCGTTCATATAAATAGTATAGAAGTAGGCAGGAAATGAAATGTACTCATCTACACATGTCCTAAAAAACGATGCGCCAAGTATTTTTTGAAAAGTTTTGACTTGGCCAATTTTTTGATATCACTACTTTTCAGTGCTGAATTTTTAGATTTCTTCTATTTTTTTTTTAATTGAAGAGACTTGGCTGGTATTTTTACACGGAGTGTTTTTTATGGGGATATCACTCCTTTTTTCAGTTAATTATTACAACTTGTAACATATTGTGGCACCAAAGATTATAATTCTTTTAAAAAATAAGATTTTGTTATTTGGTTGCTAAGAAAAGTTGTGCTTGTTACTGTGTTAATGCTATAAATAATATGTTACAAAGTATAGCAAAAGTTTCGTTCCAATCGGTCCAGCCGTTCTCGAGTTACGGCATCACTTCCGGTTTTCAAAATGGCGGTTGACATCACTGCCACCTAAAATTTGTTTCTATAAATGTTATGTATCATTATAAGCCTTCTGAATATGTTTTTTTATTGCATGAAGAGGTGATTAGTATGTTTTTCATTTTTATTACGTCATTTCCGGTTTCGGTAATAGTACAATTCTATTTCAACTATTGATATTCCACATAGATGACCTTCTAAATCGAATAGCGCTAATTTCGTTCTAATCGGTCCAGCCGTTTTTGATATATGACGTCACTTCCGGTTTCAAAATGGCGACTACCGGTTTGATTTATAAAAAGGCACCTCAGACGCCAAAAGTGCACATGTGGTAAAATTTTCAGATCGATCGGCTAAGCCGTTTAGGCTGTGGCGGTGATAGCGGTGTTTCCTGATATCATTATCATCATCAGATAGGTTTTAAAAGGGGTGTAATTTCACTGTTTTCACGGCCCTCTAGCACGCAAATGGCATAACCTATTGTTCCCAAATTTAGTATATGGAGTGGGGTGGGCCATAGCTCGAAATTAAGATATTTCACAACAATGTGAGATTTTCCAATTTTATGATCCAGTAGGCCGAAAATGCCATGTTGTTGCTTACAGTAAAAGTGGTTGGTCTGCTCCTCAGTTTATTAGGCATTTACGGTATGTTGAGTGAGTGTGAGTGTACGGTACGACTTGGCTGGGTGGAGCGACCGCTCCACTAGATATATTTTAGCGTTTTTTTTTAATGAAAAGTTATAAGTATGCTGAAACGTATTCGGATTAAACATTGAATTAGCCACAAAATTGCGGAGAAGCAAATTCAATCAAATCTGTAGGTGACTTTGGTAGCAATCCAAAGCGATTTAAAGCATCGTGTATTTAAAATCATTTTGTGATTGGTTTAAATCTGACTGGATTATGCAAATCGCTTTGAGTGCAATCTAAAAGCTATTGAACCAGCAAGTACAGAGACTGTGTTTATAATGTAACTTAGTTTATCAGAGGACGGAAATAATCCGCGGGGGGAAGAGCTTAGTCTAGTGGATGTATTTAGTACCTATACAGCAATGTGAATGTATCATTACGACATAACTTGTTAATTGACACCGATTTAGCGAAATGATTCACGTATTTCATTTAGAATATTTCATGCATAATCATTGGAACAGAGACTACTGTTGTGTTACGCGGATTGGCTTTTGAACTCGTTTCACGGCACCTGGCTACATAGGCAACTAAACTTTCATGTGTGTTCGGCGTGAAGCCTAACCTAAATTGTGCAGGCGCTCTCATCTATTTTGTATGAAAGAAGTGACGGTGTTGATTTGACAGCGGTTTTCTGATTCCCCAAAGACTTGTCTACGTCAATCAGCTCTGTCACGATCGTTCCATTGTTTTCCTCGGTAGACAAAACAAAATGTCGGGATTTTCCCAATAATTGGCTACGACAGCCTCTTCCGAGCCATTTCTATCTGAAAATCAGAAGACAACAGCCGGCTCAGAAACGACTAATTAGTAAGTTATTAATGTCGAACGAGGTCTCACATGTACGACGTCGTCAACTCGTTACAACTCCCGAATGTATCAGTAAAATCCATGATCTTTCTCCCAACCCACACAAAACTTTATCCTACAAACGAGGAAAGTTTTCGGAAAGCATCAAGTGTAATAAAATCGGAGAACGTGTCTTAGTCTTTAGACGCATCTTTCGCGTTATCCTTTCAGTCTGAAACGAAGACGCATCTCTACTACTACTGCAGTAGTATCTTTCGCATCAAGAATTGCCCATGTTAGATAATGGCGCCGTAAAGAAGTTGTTGTTAAACGGAAACCATGTTCTTTTCGTGAGCGGAATCCTCAACTACAGACCATTTTATGTCTACTTCCGCTTCACTTTCTTCGACCGCGCCGCACTAGAGTTGATTGTCGTTTCGTGCATTTTCTAGTCTTAGGGAAACGGTTATGGAAGACAATTCCCATGAGAATTATATGTGGACAATGTGATGGTAACTAACAAAGACAAGTTGAGAGTTGAGTCGTTATGGTGGGTTGTGATAACGGGTAGCCTCTGCAGGACATCACACTCGGATTCCATTGCGAAGGACTTTGGGTGGACAAAAAGTAACGAACTAAAGCACTGTAGGACTCTCGATGCAGCCGGACTTGTTCATTATTACGGTGATGATTAATTTCATCATAAACAATGCCGGACTGGAGCACGCGATTACCCAAGGATTAAGCTTCGCGAGCTATTTGCAGTATTGTATTTGAGTTCTCGCGAATTGCCCAACACGTGAATATGACTTCAATAAACTTGTGAATTACGAGAATTAACATAAGTTTTGGTCTCAATTAAACATTTTAGTGTTTTTGTTTTCGCAATCGCAGTTGAAACTGGTTAACATGGACATTAAAACTAAATTAAAAATATAACAACTGACAGCCAGCAACAATGAAAGACTGTAAGCGCACAACAATGATAAAATGTTCATTGTTGCCATAGACCAATCTCATTGTTGAGGTCATGTGACATTTTCATTGTTGGCAGAAATTTATTATACCAAAATACATTTTTGGTCGATCATTAAAATTGACACCGTTAGTCAAATAATATCGTTTCTAACGATGGAATTGTTTACTTCTAGGTAATTGTGAAATTGAATAATAGATCTCCATTTAAAGACCCCATGCCGTTTTGTGAAATTGAGAAATTTCGTTAGTCTAAAGTTGACATTTTAGTTTGAAACACTGTTGGTGTAAAACTACCCTTCTCTTTACACCGATGCTGACACAACCTAAACTTTGTTGATGCTTTTAAAACCAAATCCATCATGAAAGCAATTACCCTAATCTAACTTTCGGCCAATAAAAGCAGTTATAAAAGCTTGCCTATACTCGTTGTGTAATACCATAAACCCTAACGAATTAACTTTGAAGCGAACGTGAGAAATTATAAAATGCCATGAAACTGTAGGAAAACCTATGAAACCGTTGTGGTAGGTACTTGAAGTTAGGAAGGATACGGACGCGTTTATTGCTGAAGTAATGTTTTACACGTCTCTTAAAGTTGATACCAATAATAATAAAAATCGTTCGGGTTATCGAGTGCGTATTTCGGATGTCTCTAAATGATGTTATCAGCTACATCGATCAGGTGTGGACGCAAAAGAATAACATAGGTAGAGTTTTTATCTTGAATTCGTGCAGTACGGTACTTAGGTTATGTTTTCCAATGCTCTGCTAGATTTTAAACAGTTGAGGACTTTATTGCCATGTCAAAAACCAATTAGATTCTTTGAATGACCAGTTAACTTGGGTTTTCAATGTTCTGTTAAATTATAACAGTGTATTATAACTTTATTGTTATGGCAACAACAATGACATTCCTGGAAACTGAACAACTGATTTAACGTAGCATTGAAAAATTGCCCAAAGAGACCCAAATAATAAAGAAAACACAGTTATATAATAAGGAAAATGTAACAACCCAGTCTCTGTTACAACATTTTACAATATTGCGACCATTTCGATTTAAATAAAGATGAGGGTCCATACGGTGCCATCTACCACTACTCTACCCCAAGGCACTTTACCCTTCGCTCAGAATTCATCGTCAGCAAAAAGCGTCGTCTAAAATAATCTCCGCTCGTCAATAATTTAGCGGTGTATAATGACAATGATTAGTCCGTGAGCAAAGAGGGCATCGTGAAAGAAGCAAAAGCGCTGGGTCTGAAACCGCCGACATTAATTCAACGCATGCCATGCAAACAGACGCCCGTGAGAATGTCGAGCCACACGCGAGGCGCCGCGACGCTCCCGGGAAGACGCCCGCCGTGCGTGAAATAAGACACGCAATTAGAAAAGTGATAACAAATGAGTGTCACCTCGGTGTCTTGTCGTGGAGTAAGTAATGCGATGCACCCTGCTGTTTGGTAAAATGGCGGACTTGGAACTGCACTTTGGGCGAATTAGTGAACAAAGGAGGATAAAGAACGAGTTCTTAGGATGTTCGAGCTAATAGAAATTTCGCCAATCATAGATTAGAATTGAGGGTTCGATCGCGATTTTGTGCAATCACCGTTTAATCCAATTTGCATCATCCATCATCATCATCATAATCAAAAATGTAATCAATACTTTTTCTTTTAAATGCAATTGCATAGAAGTATTTTTATTTAAATTTTCAATATTAATAACGTTATATCAAAACTTCAATGCATTACCAGAGTAGTAGTGGCATTGTTGCCATAGACAAATCTCATTCATTGTTGAGGTCATGTGACAATTTCATTGTTGGCAGCAATTTATTATACCAAAAAATGTTTTCTTTCTTTACACGAAGTTGAATTTATGTCGTAGAATGTATCAAAATACCGATACTGTTGTGAAGTATTGTTTAAGAAACATGTAGGTGCATGTTCTCTTAAGCTTATAAAGTTATCTAAACTACACTCAATATGTTCAATCATTTTTCACTCGAATAAAGCCCGGTAATATCAAGAGTTCAATCAAAGACTACGCTCGCTACTGATTGAAAACTCACTCAAATATCCTGTGCTAGGTAACGTGATTGATGGTTTAATGATTTCATCTGCCAGGAAACCTTTTCCTCGATGATAAATGATTGCATTCATTGTCTTTACCCGCGAAGGGTAAGTTGAATCTATTTCGCCGGGAATGATCAGCTAGAAATTTCCGGCGCGATCCAACGGAGGGCATTCATGCATATTATTGAGAGGCGACCACACCCACCTCATTCTCAAGGAGAAATACACCTAGAAGAAGGAGATTTATGTAACGTCTGCAGGAAAACTCAGCCGGAAAATCGAAAATTAGACAAAACCTTTTAAAACAAAACTTCTACTTTATGTAACTACTCTCCTGAATTTATTTTCTAAATTATCTTGAAGGCGAGGGAATCTTTCGATGATCATGTGTTCTTATGAAATCAGCACAAACTATCAATTAGGTAATGCAACCTTATGTGGTCAGATATATATTCGCATACTAATTAAAAAGTAATTACGCCAAATGTTAGTAATTTATTTAATAACAAAGTTACATAGTACACGTCTAATCTAAAGATAACAAGTATCAGGATAAAATACTACACAATATCAGAGATTCAACGAATTGAGAAGAAAATTTTAATATAACAGATGGAGACTGGTTTCTCCATTGGTTTGGGAAACATTAAATTATTTGTAATATAAATTTCACGACTATCGTAATAATTGTCCATTAATAAGCTGAGGGTGAATTCAAATGTTACATTAAACCAATACCTACGTCTTGGATTTTAGAAGCACATAATCTCGAAACTAAGCTTATAATTAATCTACGTCAGAATTCAGTGGCTGTTGTGTGTGGTCGTGCATGTATGAATGCACTTACATCAGATTATCTATCTCTGTCTCACTTGTATAGTACGTGATCCCTCTTTGTTCATCACACAATGATTGTACAGAGACACCCCCGGGGCTGGGTAGCTCACAATGAGGAGTCACATTACCAGAGCCAAGATGTCCCGCATGGGGCACCCTCATGTGTGAGCAAATCTACGCCGTGTTCAAATATCACCACACAAGACCGTTGGGATCGGGAAACAGAGCTACTTGTCGAGCAGTGAGTGTTGCGTGCGATGTGTCCGCAGAAGTACGATACTATACAATGTTACATAATACGTCTTGTTTTCAGTGTCAAAAAATGGTTTAATGTTGTTAATTGAAAATCTCAAGTTCGAATTTGACATACATATTTTATTTGTATTTTAAGGTGGCTGGATCGATCGGTTTTCTGAAGTTTTGGAGAGCTTTCACTAATTTATTAAGTGTAAATAATACACGTTTATAAATTCTTTAAGCACATAATTTACTTTTATTTTATACTGGGTAGTTGAAATAGCCAACATTTAAATGGTGTTTATACGTTATCTTATTATTTAGAGCAGTATTACTACCCCAAAGAAGTTAGTTAGGAATTGGATATTGAAGAATTATCTAAAATTTTAACAATACGGTACAATATGGCAACATCGTACTTTCGAAATTTGCATTTGTGCGGAATCATGATGGCTGAGATTGCTGAGCTTACACCTAGAGTTTACTTTCATAAAAAGTCAAGGTATCTTTAGTAGGCATTTAGTGCTTTCTAACTACCTTGAGCACACCCATGTTGCCAAAAGTATTTTTACTTGATTCGCAATTTGAATTGAACCGCCTATAACTTTTTATTTAGCACACGATGGTACTGGTTTATATTTTTTTTAATGAAAGTTAATTGATTAAAGATTCTAATCTTATTGGGTTTTTTGAAAATCTATCGGGCCAATTAAATACAATCTTCATTTGTAGCAAATTTTTCAAACCTGCCATAAGATAACATGGGGAAAAAACTGCTTTCTTATTCGCACATCTCGAAAACTAGACACGGGAAGTATTTAATATTTTTAAGTGTTGTTTAGTAGGTGATACCAATGAGCGAGTACAGCAAAAATCAACACTATCTGAAAAAATGGTCGATCGACCCAGCCACCGACACAATTACAGTTTTTCAACGATATCATGTGATTGGTTGGAAATTAAAATGGAACCGTTTGACCGATCAACTTTCATGGTTATTGAGACCATAATTTTGGCGATTTTGACAATTTTCAGAAATATCTTTGAAGAACCAAGATCATTTTATACGGACATTTTATGCTTGATTTGAAAGAAATATTTGTCAAATGTATTCAAAGATATTTCAAGTACATTGTCACTGATCCTTTAACGCATTCGGTCAGATTGCTTAATTTATATATATAAATATCAATTCGCATGCATTAGGAAGGCTCGCTAATCAACGCGTTACACAGAGCGTTTTCGTTGTAAATATTCTAATTTAAACATTGTAACTGGTGTTCTATAAGAACAAAGTTCGTTTGTTTGTTGTATGTTTGTTTGTATGTCTGTTAGAGAACGTGTTCTAGTGGAGGTGCCGGCATTGCTAACAATTATGTCAAGCGCTTTCCGTGTGAGAGGACAATTTAGAGTTATTTTAAACCATGCATGTTTTGTAGAAGAATGTTTAAACTGCATGCAGCTTTGCATGTTAGTTCACATACATGGAATTATAAAAGAATAACACTCGAATGGGATTTCCACATAACGTTAATTAAAAAAATATGTTTTTCTCTAAAGTCCTTTTCGCGTCACAAAAATATCGGTGTATGCTAAATTGCTAAGGTATTCATTCAAATGCTAAACCAATAGCAAATATCAAGCAAATATTATGTTCCTTTGTCAAGTATCGTTAAATGTAATTAAAATGAAAGCACAAGGGCCTTTGTTCTGGTATAAACTAATTGCAATACACAATCAAGCAATGGCGAGGGGCTTCAAGTAAACAAAACCCATTTTTATAACAAACAAAACATTGGTTTCCCTCTTTTTCAATAACATACATCCCTTATTCGTTGACCAAGCATGTTAAAATTAATGACCCCTTTTTAATTTGAAAAGTTGGTTATGCCGAATGAGTTTGTTCATGCGTGATCTTGGTTGAATTGATGTGTAGTAATATTCAAGATGGCAGCGGCGTTTTATGAGAGAGTTCTTCCGGCCAGTTCATCCCTCATTCCCTTCTTAACACACCTAATAATAAAATTATTACACAATTATTTTTAGACAAAAGGTGGAGATGCAATTTGATCGTTGTATAAAACGTCCTCTGTGCTGGTAATAACTTTTGTCAACTACAATTAACGAATAAATGCGTACTTCCATTAATTAACTATTTGTTGTTTTGTTCACTTGACATTTCAAAGGAAAGATACCAAAAACATGATATCTCCATTTCATGTCCAATCTCCGTTTCCAGTCCAATATTCATTCGTTATTATTTCAACGAACAATTTGCAATTGATTGCATGATTACTTCAGGCATAATAGAAGTTCATTTATTAAAATCAAATTGAATTTTAATTAGAAACTTGGCCAACGAACTAAAAATAACAGAACACAAAATCCCACGCAATGAAATGTAAAACTAGTTTGTAGTTGGTTGCAATACGTGTCAAAAATCAAGCACTGTGGTCTTAATTACACAATTAAAAGTTTCGGGTGACAAAGAGTGATTAATCACGCGATTATCGCGACAACTAATTTTATGAGACCGGCTTAAATTCTCTCTCCCTCTCTCTCCCTCTCCCTCTTTCCTCAACCACAACTTGTATTAAAGTGAAACGTGAAGCACTGCGCATGAGCGGCATCCATAATGCCATTGACACTTTGCTTGACTCGACTTTGACATGTTTTGTCGAGGAAAAGAGAGATCATCTTCAAGTTTGCTAACACCAGAGGGTGACATTCGGTCTATATAGTTCGATACGAAATAGGGTTCGAAAGGACTACAGAAAAATTCCAATGAGGTTAGCAAGTATTTGTTTGATATTGTATCTTTTTTAGTAGAGCAAGATACAGAGATAACAAGTGAAGGAGACATGCTCATAATATTAATCGGTTTCACGCAAAACAAACTCGGTTGACGAGAAAATACGATACTACGATACGATACTTCGATACGATACTACGATACGATACGATACTACGATACGATACTACGATACGATACTACGATACTACGATACGATACTACGGTACTACGATACGATACTACGATACGATACTACGATACGATACTACGATACTACGATACGATACTACGATACGATACTACGATACTACGATACGATACTACGATACGATACTACGATACGATACTACGATACTACGATACGATACTACGATACGATACTACGATACTACGATACGATACTACGATACGATACTACGATACGATACTACGAGACGATACTACGATACGATACTACGATACGATACTACGATACGATACTACGATACTACGATACTACGATACGATACTACGATACTACGATACGATACTACGATACGATACTACGATTAAGAGTTTTATGAATTTCTAACCTCACTAAATTGTTTCCATTTGAATATTTCCTAAGAAACGAACCAACAATAATATTTCAGTAGCAATCAATAGCAATTAATACTTCGATTACAAATCGTCCCTTGACTAAAACATATTTAAACACAAAATAGCATAGTCGATGACCGACATGTTACTTGAACTAATATCCTGAGCTGCGTCTATTCTAAATCTTACAAAAATCATAGAAAATACTACATCTTTAACCATAAGTATTGTATGTACGTTTATACGGAATTCAATTTCTCTTTTTGATTCTTTATTTTGAGAAGATTTCTGTTCGTTCAAGAAAAAAAAAACGTTTTCCAGAAGATTGATGTCGCAAGGTGGAGGTGCCGTGAAAGTTTGACAAGGCTCCTCCACTACACAAACATTTTCCTGAGGAACTGGAAGAGCTTTAACACAAACATAATATTTAGATTTTTCACTGTTGTTACTATTTACATGCCCACACATTTACATGTTGAAACTTCGTTCAGATTTTCATTTTTCCATCACATTTTTCAAACGTACTTCCCATACCCTTTCATATTGTTATATATTCATGACAAACAGTATTCTACCAACTACACAAAGCACAACAATTTGCATGAGGTTTATTATTACATTCCATTCGTACCGAGATACGCTTAGAACATACTTTTAATATAGCTTAATTACAAACATTTCTATCTCATGTTATTATTAAACATTTAAAACGTTTTGCTTTCCTTTCCCTCTCATCTCAACTTCTGTTCGGTCACTAAACGAATCAACAAAAAGGATCGCGCACATTCCGTGTAACCGAAATTGGTTCATTAAACAAAATAAGTTGTACATTTTTACAGGGGGTTTCAATTCTTTAAAAAACTGTCTATTATACCCCCACCCCCTTTATATATTATATATATATATATATATATATATTTTATAACTATCGCCTTTAATTTTTTTGTAAAAAAATAATCTGTGACAGGCATTATTCATACGGAACCTTGGCTTAGGAAACTTTCTGGTAATTTTCTACAAATAGGTCAAAATAAATTCATGCTTGTAATAAGTTTACCTATTTATCGTAATAAAAATACATATCGCCTCTAGTCAAGGCGTTTTATGCATGCAACGGAAATGGCACCCTGTGATATATTATAACACTGCATGCAGCAGAAATACCGTGCCTCGGGTATGACTTGCAGAACCAAATTTACGAGCCATCTCCTAAACAGCACAATTGCGTCAGTTCTAGTATGTAGGTTATGACTTGTACACCCGCAATCGTAAACCATCCCCCCCCCCCTCTGCTCTAGCCAAGCAGCGTGTTGTTAGATCATGTTTTGATTTGGCCGCCGCGACGCGCAACCTGGTCAGCGTCGCGACGCCAAGAATAGTATGAGACGCCGCGACGGCATGATGTCATCGCAGGAAACGTCATTGCTTGCTTGTGACGTCACCTGTAATTAAGTTGCATCCGGCTGCAATATGCAGTTTCATCAGAGGCGAAGAAGTTTTCCTGAATGAGATTGAAATTGGAAAATCTAGTGGAGCGGTCGCTCCACGCCAGCCAAGTCGTACGGCGCGCGCACACTCTCATTTAAAAAGGCTGGAGCAACCCACTTTTACTGTAAGCATCAAAGTGGCATTTTCGGCCTACTGGATCTTAAAATTGGGAAATATCACATTGTTGCGAAATATCTTAATTTCGAGCTATGGCCCACCCTACAACATATACCAAATTTGGGAACAATAGGTTACGCCCTTTGCGCGCTAGAGGGCCGTGAAAACAGTGTTTTAGGGCGGTTTTCATAATAATAATAATAATAATCTCAGTAGTAGTCTCCTGGAATTCAAATCCGGTAACAAGGCCACAGCCTAAACGGCTGAACCGATTGATCTCACATTTTTACCACGTGTGCACTTTTGGCGTCTGATTTAACCTTCACCCCATGAATTTTTTGTGCCGCCATTTTGAAACCGGAAGTGACGTCATATCTCAACAACGGCTAAACCGATTGGAGCAAAAATAGCGCCAAACGATTCGGACGGTGAACTATATGCATTATCAGTAGCAAAAGACTAAACATTTTGTTAACGAAACCGGAAATGACGTCATGAAATTTGAAATACATCGATTGGCATTTCGGCAACAAAGGTTGATCCGATTATTTTGATATTTATGTAACGTATGCACTTTTGATATATCATTTGACTTGTTACAAAACCAACCGGAAGCCGCCATTGTTAAACCGGAAGTGACATCATATCTTAATATTGGCTAAATAGATTTGAACGAAACCAGCGCCACACAATTTAGACGGGCAACTTTATGTTTTATCATCAGTAATATTTGCAGTTTCTTATAGCAAAACCGGAAATGACGTTACACATTTTAAAAATCTCACAAATTTACATTTTGATACAATACATACTATTTGAGACAGCTTATAATAACTTAATAAGATGTTATCATGTGTAAATTAAAATTCAAGGGGTCAGAGATTTCAGCCGCCATTTTGAAACCGGAAGTAACGTTGTATCTCGAAAACTGGTATACCGATCAGTACGAAACTAGCGCCAAATGATTCGGAATGCCATCTTTATGGAATAGGAACAGTCAAAGTAGAATGTTTTTATTTATGAGCCCGGAAATGACGTCATTCAAATTTAAAAATTATTATATTCCCCATTCTATACAATGAATACATATTCAGAAAGCCTAAAATGATACACATTAATTGTAGATATAAATTCTATGTGGCAGTGCAGTAAGTTTAGCAGCCATTTTGAAAACCGAAGTGTTATATGCCATATCTCGGAACTGGGTTGGCCGATTGGAATGAAACCTTTGCTATTCTTCACGAAAGACTATACATGAATATACAACAGATTTTCATTAGTAGTAACCAAATCGTAAATGGCGATTTTTTTAAAAGAATTTAGTAATTGTTTATTTCATATGCGTCACAAGTTGTAAATAATAAACTAAAAAAAGGAGTGATATCCCCATAAAAAACACTTCGTGTAAAAATACCAGCCAAGTCTCTTCAACTAAAAAAAAATATATGAAATCTAAAAATTCTGCACTGAAAAGTATTGATTAAAAAAATTTGCCAAGTCAAAACTTTATTTGAAAATCAAAAAATACTTGGCGCATCGTTTTTTTAGGGCATTATAGGTATACTATGTATATGTATATTTCATGTATAATTTATAATTGGCTTATACTTCCAAGCTATTTATGTACACGATGCGCCAAGTATTTTTTGATTTTCAAATAAAGTTTTGACTTGGCAAATTTTTTGATATCAATACTCTTCAGTGCAGAATTTTTAGATTTCATATATTTTTTTTTAGTTGAAGAGACTTGGCTGGTATTTTTACACGAAGTGTTTTTTATGGTATTTCATACTTGAAGGGACGCAATGAGAGCTGTGAAATCAACGGCACGGACCGTTTGTGAAAAATGTTCTAGTATTCGTTCTGATATGACAGTGTGAATAGCGGTTGGTATTAAAATGATTGGTAATGAAATGGGAGCTGTATTTTTTACTCGGTAAACAGCAAAGCCGTTGCCCAACTGTCTGTATTGACGAGTTTTAGATCTAGAATTATGAAATATACATAGACTAAAATGTGAGCTCATTTAGTGTATCATTGGTCATTATAATAAGGGTGTTTTTCAAACACCACAAATATTATAAGAATTATACTTTTTAACTTATAATTATTTATTTTTTGTTCAATAATAATATTTAAACCCCTTTTGCTCAAAAATCACGAACAAAATGCAAACAGAATGTCCTCTGTTTTCCGCAAACTGTGAAAACGGAAACTTCCGTCAGAGTTCGCTCACAGTTCAGCTCTAATTAGGGCAAGGTTGAAGAACTCATTTAAATATCATATGATAGCCAGATAATATCCAGTGTTACTGCAACCCTTACTCTGCCATGAGTATTCAGGTTCACTTTTACATCACTGTGAAATTCAAACTTGTATGTATGGATATCAAGTATCATCGTCGATACAGCCTTAGGGTATAGATTGATGTATACTGTCTCTTTTCAGTTTTCCCTTTCAACCCTTAAACAAACATCCATTACTGCTTACAACAATACGATGGAAGTAGACATATGTAGCTACTATTACAATTAAAACTCGAAAACTCTGAGAGAAAAATCATGTCGATGAAAACTGTAGACCTTTCGTGTAATACCATCCAAGTAAATGCTTTTACAGTCTTTTGTGGAGTAAATCATCACTATCTATACCGAAAGGGTGCAATTTTGGAAACTGTTTCCTTGAAATCTGAGAACACAATTATCATCTGTTTTTAAACATTTCGACTAAATTAATCCTTAAATCAGTTCGCTTGTACTTGCACTTTGCCTCCGCAAAACAAAGGCGTTTGTCGCGAGCTAATTAAGCTCAGTACTATGCACTGCACTTAATAAACTGATGTCACACGTTTCAATTCGTGTATTTTATTAAGTACCAAGGTGGGAGTTGAAAGGTTTTACAGGAAATCGATTTGAGGAAAACATCTCCTAATAGGCTTAACGTAAGTTGTAAGCACATATAATACCCCTTTGAAGCTTGTTCTCCATGTTGAAACTTGATGGCAAACTTTAGAGAGCTTCTCGGCAAACTGTATAAATAAGATTTGTATGAACGAAATGTGCTACGGCTTTTTATTTGAATTCGACTATAAATAATGCTGATTGAAACGAAAACAAGTTTCACGGCTAAAGACATGTCAAAAAGTCACTTTACTTTATAAAGGAAGAAACTTAAGTTCAAGTACGACTTAAGTACTTTCTCAAAGTAAAACAAAATGTCGATGAATGTTCAATACAAGGATAACTTATTCATCACTGGACCGGCTTTACTTCCAACTGGCTACGGAACTTAATCGCCCGTTTTCAATCATTTTCTTTGAGGATAAAGCAGGTTTCCCAAGCCAAAACTTTTCCATCTTTAAGATGAATACTGTTGGAATGAATGTGCCAGTCTTGTAGTAATATGAACATTAATTTATACATTCCATATTGAGAGTTAAATTTAATAAAGATGTAACGTTTACAATATTAAACTTGGGTTTAATATCTTACTATATTTAATAATAATACGCTCTCTGGCCCGTCATGCAAGCTGGCGGCAATTTCTACATACCTACTATTGTAAAACCATTGATCTTCTTCCAATTCGAAAAAGAACACCACTCTCTGTTGTTCATTTTAATCCTTTTTCGAAATCTAATTACTGTTCCATGGATATTGAATTGAGCCAGACACCTTTACACTCTAAAAAAGCGTGTGATTTATCAACTGGTCAATCAATTGCACGGTCGGAGTCTATGGGCCAGCGAGAGCAGACGGACGTGTAGTCCATTCGCCGCATGTCGCCGTGCTTGCACATCAACCAGAATGTCAATATGCAGTCCCAGTAGAGCCCTTACTTGCTCTCCATGACTAATTACATACCGCAATGACACACAAACATGTGCCGATATACACCGACCCCCGTCTCCTCTAATCGGAGGTTGACACTCGAGAAAATTACTCGCCTTTATTTCATCTGACGGAGGGAAAAATTGCAATTCTCATTCAGATTCGATGAAAATCCAGAATAAAAGTTGAAACGTATTTATATTTCATATGACATTTTGAAGGTTCTTTGCAGACAGTTTGGCCCTATTGACCACCGAAACGAAAAGCACTAAGGCTCTTCATTGTTATCACAAATGGTTACAACTAAACTTGATTGTCGCATAGAAATCATAGCCAAATGACTCGCGACTGAGCCAAGAAGAATAAAAATATACCAACTGTCAAATCGTATTTCTTATAGAAAAACAGTAGTTTCCTTGCAAACAACTCGTTCATAAAAGTCCCTGGTCATAAAGTGCAATGATCTCGTGCATTACATGTGAAATAGAAGAACTCTGATTGAATTGATGAAACATTCTGTCATGTTTTCCAGACCACCCCGTTCCCTCGTCCGGCCAGAGTAATAATAATATATCGTTAACTTTATGAGCAGGGCGTCGGGCCGGGCAGGGTGCCCAATGGCCGCCACTCGGCGCCTCCAACCGACGCCACATCGCCGTCGACCGGATACCGCCAAATGTCCGGCAATGAGGGTCGCCGACGAGGAGGCGCACTGGTAGCTTTTTTTCTGTGGTCACCGGAAGCCCCGACAAGGCCTCTTGAAAGAGACCGCTAGAGTTCGTTCCTATCTTTGTTGAACATCGTTGAGGGGTGTACAAAATGTGTGAGAATTCTTGAACAATGGCCGCGCATAGGTGCAATCATTCCTTTACTAAACTTCTTACCGAGTGAATTAGTTGTAGTTTGACCGTTACGAAGTTTCATGCTGGATCAAGTGGCAAAGAGATGATTGGAATGCGGACGAACAATGCCATTGGCCTCGGGACCAATCAAATTGTAACTTTCAATTGTTTTAGCTTAACTATATATTTTACAGACGAATCGTTTACAAATGAGACTTGAGTCTACAAGATTAGAACCACAGTTTATTATATTGTTTCAGTTGTGTGATGCCAACTCAAGACCACACGGACGTCTTTGCTCAGAAAACCGAAAACAATTGGCGGTGTAGCTTTAGACTTAACACGCGAAAATTTACTGTTATTATGTACGAAAAGTGCTGCTGTAATACACAAAGGGAGATATAGGTATGTCCTTCTTCAAATGATATTTGCTCATCTCCTCACTTTTAATGTAAAATTGTCAATTTATGTTAGACAGTTCAAGATTAGCAGTGCACAACGAAAACAACTTGGAACAATTTACAGAATTGCAATTTGACATTATGTGATCTGTGAAAAGGGACCTGTGGGTGCATGAGTTAGTTTGCTGCAAAATGCAATTATGTGTTAATGGCTATTTTATCGATTTTCGTATTATGGCTTTATCTTCTACCTAGTGGTGTTTTCTTCAACCTCTGTGAATACACTTTAAAAAAACTTTAAAAGCTTGTTGCTTTACTTTAAAATCATTTGTCTTGCATTGTAAGTTTTCGAATAATAAAATTTAAAAATATTTAACTATCTTATTTATTTTATATTTTTTTATGATTTATTCCTAATTTTTTCCTCTTTTTAAAGAGCTGGAAATCACTATCCTTTACCCACAGGTCCCTTTTCACAGATTGCATCACATATGTAAAATGCTTGGCAATGTTTTGCTTACTGAATCTGGCCACTAATTAGACCATTCCACTCCATCGACTTCTCTTCAACGACGTGCATAATCCTCCCTGAGACACGTGACCCGTCACAAGTCTGCAGATATGATGAAGTTGTCAGATGTAGTTACCATCCACTAAACAGAGTGTTTCGCTAACTTCAGACGAGACTTGCTTGCTGACGTCAGGCGACATCATGATAATACATAAATTTACATGAGCAAGTTTCAATTGAAACGTCGTACATCAGTTACGGCGAGGCGAACTATTAGTAACTGCAGTTAACAGATCTGATGTGACAAGAGTGACACAGTTTTCAAGATTGCATCTCTTTGCCACTGAAGACGTGGCGCTGAAATATTCAGAGAGGGCTGTAGAGGGAATATAGAGTGTCGTTGTGTGACAGTTTCGTGCTAAATGTTCCATTCTTACATAACACGTAGGATGGGAATAACTTCAAAAATGTTGTTCGAAGTGATTTCTGACGTGCGAATTTCATTGAAGGAAACAAACATTTACGCTGTAACTGTACAATATGGAATATTAATAATCTACGAGAATACAATAAAAATATGAGCTCTTGATAAAATGACAATGCTAGATGACGATTTCTTCGCCGAATTGTTCCAAATTTGTGTAATCATTCTTATACAATGTTTTCTATTAAATGAATATTGAAGAAACTCGAAAGAACGTGAGTTTAGAAAATTATTTTGTGTTATTATTATAAAAGTATTAGTATATATACATTTAATCTTCTTTCATTGATTTTCACGCACCAATTACAAAACAGTCGTGGAAAGTGTATCGATTAGACTGGAAATCAGTGTAAGTCACTTAAATAAATACTTAATTGACTCGATTTGTACGGCTTTTACTAAAACAGTCTCTGGATTATCGTCACAGGAAACAAGTGACGAGCGATCTGCTCTGGGTGTGCCAATTGCGGCCAACCGTGACCGAATAAACTGGCTCGGTTGACACGTTTTGGCGCCACGTTCCCTTTGCGATGCGTTTTCGTGTCACCACTTTTGGCGACTAAACACTGTCATGAGAGTGTGCATCGATGCTGGAGCTCGTCTTATGATGCATTTCTGGATTACTTGGCGACTTGTCCGAGTTGATTTAATTAGCTCGTGCATCGTCCTACTGGCAGAGTAAATAACAATTATAGCCAACACTCTTGAACAGAAGTAATCCAATGCACTAATTTAAAGGGTAACTTCTTTTAGATAATTGAGTTTATAGGTGTGAAGATAATCTTGATATTATGATTATGAATCAATGAGGAATCGTTTGTTACCTTTATCTGATAGAAGCAGACGACATGGTTGGCGAAAAGTCGCTGCCACCGGAAGCGAAAGTTACTTTTACAACACCACTCGACATTCTGGCTTCGAAACTATTTAGCATTTGATATTTAACTTTTTTTAACTTTTTTTCCGAGACATATTATGTATTTTCATGAATCTGTAAACAATTTATGTCATCATGGCTAATCCTGTGCATTAATTACACATAACACTGGAGTTAATTTTCATACGGACATATTCGTAAATTCATTACGTAGTAGCGAAGAGTATAGGTGTTTTTATCCACGAAATGTCAGTTGGCTCTGGTAGTTAAGTAGTATACTTATTTAACCTGGTTAACTTAAATTTATGCATTTATCTGACATATTTAAGGTTATTACTCGTATACTAGGCCGTCCATTACATTTGCGCCTCTTCTTACGACTGTCGGTGTTTGGACCTTGTGTAATGAATACTGTTTCGGAAAGATGAGTAATGAGAATCCAGCCGACGAACTTAAATTCAATCTTGCGTTATCAGTTTCATACATTGATCGAGTTATCTCCTCCAGTATTGAGTCGAGATGAGGGAACGCATTCATCATAAGTGTCCGGACACTAATCGTGAAGGCGGTGGTAATGAACATCAATTTCAGAGAGCGAAAAACTCTACTGGTCTACCTTTATACACGAACCCACCCACCAACAGATAGATAATTTCAAGAGAGGGATGAGGGGATGAGATGATAGACCTGTCCACAGATTGCGCTGGGCACGCTGGCTCGATCGGCTAATAATGATGGATGGTTGCACGGGGGGAAAATAATGCGAGTATGAGGGAATACTTCGGTGCCGTTTTTTTTTTTTTTTTATTTTGCGGAGTAAAGATGAAAATCGATACATGTAATGTATGTCATGGCGTAAATGTTCCCATGAGGAATGACTAACAATTGATCAGTTAATATACGTAGCCGTATATGAAATGTGAACCAAGTAGATCAGATATCTAAATTGTATTCACCGTAAGAATGTAGTTTCAGCTTTTATCTTGACGGCATTTGAGATAAGAACTATTGTTTGGAACTGGTAATGGTTCCCATTGATTGAAATAAAGTCAAACGCATCCTCTAGGGCATCGTAGAAATAAATCTAACAGTTTCTAAAGAGACTTCTTACGTTCTACAGAAAGGTTTCTAGCGTTATAATTATCGATCCAATGAAATTACCACAGCAATTAAAATGTATGAAATGTGTAATTCAACGATTTAAGCACGTGAAGATGCTTCTCCAGGTGGTAAAATATTTGGTCACACATCATGTAATAATGTGTCCATAAAAACGGCAAATAGTAAGTTATTTTAACACAATGTTTGGGATTCAAGATTGTAGATAGTTTCACATTCATACATTCCTTGATAATTGATAAAATATTAAATTAAAAATGTATTTTTTTGTAAAATCAAAGAAAAAATGTATCGTGACTAATTAATCACGAATGCTGTGAAATCTGCGTGATAACAACAAATAATAACACAACGAGGGCATTGAATTATGCAAAAATATGCAAACATTTTAATTAAATTATAGAAAAAGTATATGTACTTTATGGTATCTTTGCACCACCTACTGGAAACACTTTGAACATGCACGCGTTGTCCCCGTCTGATTGTTTCAATATCTCTAGCTGCGCTTTTTCCTGCGATCATTGAATGGTTTCCTATCTCACGTGACATTAATATCGCAGCAACAGGGAAGACTCTCATGAGGAATGAGGAATGGCATGCAAATTAGTTATGCACACAAGAAATTCTCTGAAACCACAATCTCAGAGAGCCGAACCTCAACTAGCTGCTGGCAACTGGATATTATTCCAGCACCTGAGTATCAGATGTATCAAATGAGATACGATTACATCGAGACACTAGCTGGAAACTGGAAATCACTGGAGCAGTCATTCTAGCAAACATGAAGGGTTGTTGCCAAAATCTAATTACAAGACGACTGAGCAATATGAAGACGATACGAAGAAAGATATTACAATTATTTCCATTGTGTGTGTTCACAAATGCGATTTATAACAGTATGATTGCTAATTTTGTTATACTCAATTTTCTGCATGCGGTTTGATCTTCTTTTGCTAAATTATTGCTCAAGTAATTAGTTTATTGTAATTAAATATTCTTTTAGTGCGCGAAATTGCATATTTTTGGTCCCGAATTTAGCTATTCTGTGTGAAAAAATAAGTAGGTTTTACATTTTAATTTCTACGTTCACTTGTTCCAATTATTTAGTCAGTCAAATTATCACGAATCAAGATCCTAATTACTCAGAGATCAATTCATAATTGAAAGTTTAGTGTTCCGCCTGTGTGTTCTCATTAGTATTGTGCTTATTATAATGTAAATTCCATCAGTGAAGAGTTTAAGTAACAATACATAATTAAACTTTACCTTATTCTAATGACCGATGCATCGCTGGTTTGTATAAAAGTGGAGTGCTGAAGTGCAGAAGAAAGCTTACCTGTAATGAGAAGAAAACAATAATCAGACACAAGTCAACCAGGTGTGAAATTGCTATCTTACAGAGGTGCACCAAAGATAAATAATCTGGGTATTTATTTCTAATTGAATATAATTTTCGCTGCATAGTGAATTTTTAAGGGTTGATGCCTCCAGCAGGGTTGTTCAGGCAATTTTTCTTAGAATTGGCACTCGTTTCGGAGGTGAAGGCATCATCTTCTCTTGTTTTGGCCCGGGGAAATTTGAGTTGATGATATGCAATATTTCAAGGTAGACTTCAACCCCTTTTCATCACTGGGGATGCTACTATATATACTACGGCTCAGACAGTTATATTCTTTTCTAGGTGATTAAAGTGTTTGACCAATGACGTTCATGATAGTCACTTCACAATGTTAATGACTTAACCTGGAGCAAGGATTTGCTCTCAGCCCAGGATAATTGTCGACACTGGTCGACAAGAGTTAAAGACCGTACAATGTGACCAAAGCTTCTGTTTATGACAGGCGTCGGAGTCGTCGTCGTGACGTCAGGCGTCGTGGGACGTCTCGAAACGGAGTCAACACCGGCAAACACTTAATAGACGGACAGTTTGATTTGCATTTACATTGGACATTGTCCACTGGGAGTTCCGCGACCTATCACTTGATAGTACACAAACTGTTCAGAGGTAAAACTCGGAGATCAAATCGTCTTCTGTATTCTACCGTGTGGTGCAATTTTCTTTGCAGTCGGAAAAGAGGAAGATGAAAACGGTGTGGTACGAAAGTGATGAAGAAATGTGAAGGAATGAAGGCTACTTTCATGATGCAGGAAGGAAACCGTGCATATCAAGTTATTACGTTTTTAGTAAGCATTTCGTTTTCTGAAAAAGAATAACCCCATAGACGCGAAATTGGAAATTCATGTGACTTGATTAAAATCGTAATGTAGAAATGCGCTGGGAAATGTATAAGAAACATGTTTAGTTGCGATATCACAGGGGAATATTGTCATTTTGTTAGCGTATTACGATTCCTTCCATGTTGCAATATATTCGCGACGTAGTATAAAACGGCAAATTCCTTGTTAGTGACCTGCGATGTATAAGTCGTTCTGTTTCCGGAAGAGCGTTTCTTTTCTCCCTACTCCTCGAAGAAACATTGTTCAGCTTTCATTGTACTTCCCGTGTCAAAATGCAGTCTCAACTCTCGATCTAAACAGAAGCAAACGTAGTTGAGCGAGCGTAGCGAGCGTCACCACGGTACTCTTATGGCACTTTCTCTGTGTGTTTTTTTGTTTGTTTTTTTTTTGTCCGCACAGCCCAGGTTAAACCGCAAATTTAATCGATCTGAAACTTTGCACATATGCTAACGTAATCTATGCGGTCCCTGGGATCGTTTTTGAACGGGCTCCTGTGATTGGTTCAAGTTTTAAAAAAAATATCTTTCGATTGGTTGCTCTGCTCAATTTGAAATTTAGCAAAGACATTGCAACCAACATTTTACCCAATCATAAAAAGTTTCAGCAAAATTCTTCCATTGGTTTAAATTTGAAAACATTTTTCCTGTGATTTTTGAAATTTAAACTAGAACCGATTGACCGACCAACTAAAAACTTTGCATGGTCATTGGTACCAACATTTAAGATATTTTTGCCAATTTCCAGTCTAATCTGTCGTTATTTTCAAAAGTTTTTGTAATTCTAGGGACATTTTGCGTGTTGGCTGTCAAATTCACGGCGACTTCGAATCTTCTGTTCAAGGCAAGGTAGTTAGAGCAGAAAGTTTCAAACGAAATGAAACTAATAATGACCGTTCAACAGATTGATCTGATATTGTGTACACACTAATATCATATCTTATGAGTGATCCCAGGTATATTTTTTGAACGAGATCCTGTGATTTTTGAAAATTAACAAGGAACCGTTCAATCATAAAGGTTTAATCGATCAACTTAAAACTTAGCAAGGTTATTGGGACCAATATTTTTGGAGATTTTGAAGATATTTAAGTCTGTGACGAAATTTAAGAATTATTGGCTTTTAATGCCATTTTCGATTGACATAATTTCGGTTCGAGGTGTTGCGTGTATCCGTGCTCGCTCATCAACGCGTCACACAGAGCGTTTTCCTAGTGTATCTTGTGTTAGAAGAATCTAGACAAATATAAAATATTGTCTGACTTGTCTCTCACTTTGTTAAAAACGAAACGAACAAATTGGTGCCTCGATTTTAAACATTGTATAGTGAAGATGTTCGTATTCGCCTCACTGAAGACTTTAGATGTAATGATTTCATAAATTTTGACATCATTACTTTACTCTTCAAGGTAGAGTATATGGAGAAGGAAGAGTTGTTGGTCCCTAAAGTTTCATTTCCCAATCAATAACGTTGCAGCGATAGCTTTTTGTCTCTCTAAGGAGCTCTTCAGAATCCATAGTTATATGGAGTTCAAAAAATAAGATAAAGAAGATGGAACATTCATTTTTTCTATGTAAAGATTTGATTTATTATTGAATATCTATGGAGGTCAAGAATTGTCTCAAGTTGTAGAGATTTTATAATATTCTTTGAGAGACGTTGGAAATTTAAAATCGAAGCGATTGAAATGTTTATCTATCGAATGAATGGAAAGAAAGTTAACTCGCTGACTGTTATTGTTATTTTAAAGTACTGAAACCAATATAAAGCAAATTCATTTGAATACTCCGCTCTGGATTGAAACTGACAATATATCTCAATAAAATGTGCAAATTCAATACAATAACATGTGTACATGAATAAATCAGTCATAAAGTATGATAAATCGGGTGAAAACTTATTTTCATAAATAAGTCGGGTCAAGTGGATGCGTTAAGTATAATTTATAATACTATTTTCCTGTTGAAATAGTACATTTGTAATATTTACTGTTCAACGCAGGAGCCGCAATGTAATTTACAGCTCCATAGCCACACCGAATGTAGCGATTCCGAAGTAAACTTTACAAGTATTTTTTTATGTCAGTTTGGTAAAATATTCCTGTCTGGCAGAGCATTGCTGTGATAAATCAATAACATCCAACTCTTTTCTACGCTTGGCTTCATCGGAAAAGGCAAATCCACGACAAGAAACATGATTGCAGCGCTGTGATTGGTTCATCGTGGAGGCACAAATCGCGGGAATACCTCGTAACGGATTATTGTGCTCTCGAAGTGTCGTGTATGACTCGGTGCAGGCAGAATTACACAGCACAAAGTCCTTGCGGGACACGGTTTCAGTGCTCAGGCTTTGTAATGTGTAATTGAATACACAGTCCAAAATCTGGGTTGGTGTGCTCGAAAGTCTGGCGAATAATAAATACAACGTCCGAATCTCAATTAAATATAAGCTGCGTATAAATAAATGAGATCAAGTGTAGTTTAAAAATAATTACATGAGAGTAAAATCGTCAAAAGGTTAAAAATAGAATATGGGTTTACTGTATAATTAAAAAAAGAAAAATACTAGATATTCTCATAAAAGCGTGCTGGTATATTTCTCTGCCTCTGTGAATTATTATGTCTCAGTTAGGCTGTATTGACAAAATAATTTGGGTTTCTCAACAAAAAAGGATGAAAATTAATCCTAATTTGCGTCTCGTTTGTGGCTATTGGATGACGCTGCATGGGGCGGAAGTCCCCCGGCATCTTCTCGCGTTGCCATCGCGACGACGCAACGAACTCACGGCCTTCTGCATGCATGAGTGACACGCTCGGTTAGGCCTACTCGGTCTCACACTTCCAACTACCTTCACCTTGCTGACCTCGTGTCTGCTCTCGGACGAAGCCGAGAGGAAGGAATAAAAAGCGATGATTTTTAGACGTGTTTTTATGCATCAACACGGCTTTTGGCCTAAAATTGCACATTAGTTTCGCTCGAGTTGTTTAGAAGACAAGAAGGCAACGTACGCTACATTTACATAAAAGCAAAATATAAATTTACCTATGCAATCTAATTTATAAGCAATAAGGGAATTTTTTTTCAATGAGTAAAAACGTTCGTTATATACATACAAGCAAATATAGTTTGCAAAGAGACCACATTATACAATTTCATAGAGAGAATTTCTAAGTTATCTGATTTCTCAAAATAAGTACTTGTGTATAAACTGTGAAGCACTTCAGCACAGGATAGAAAATTCAATTTTAAAAGAAAACGCGTTTTCAACGTAAAAAAAATCAAGAGGTATTTTCTTTAGTTTACTTGACACAGCACACTCCAGACATTTTCCAGTCCTTAACTCTAGAATACTTTCGAGGGCTTAAATTGTCATCAATTCGAACACTCGAAAAGCATCGCTCGTTCTCTCTCCATTTCTACCTTGCTTCACTCCACCTTGGTCTCTTCTTAGTTCTCACATTACCCAGATTTAGTTTCTAGAGCACAAGAAAACAAGAGGAGTTCCCACAGAAACGTAGTGAGACGGAGACGAAGGTTAATAAGCTTCAAAGATAGAGGATTATTTGCTATTCGGATACTGTCTCAGTCATAAGGGTGGGTGGGTAATGAAAACACACTCCAGTAGATATATATACTGAACCATCTTGTGCTGATGCACTTTTCCCCTCGTTGCAGGAGCAATTATTGATTGGTAATTTCGCTCCATTAGCTAAATAATTTACCCAGCTCTCGATTCTCGTGTCAAGTAAAAATAATGGGCGACAAAATTAGGGTGTCTTTGTGACTAGAATGTGAAGCAACAATTGAAGTGAAATAATTGCTACACATTTGTCCAGGGGGTGCATTTTCTTAACTTGCCCCACAGTTATTTGAATGAATGTTACGTGAAAGTCAAATATCGCGAACGTTTATGCTAATTACTGTGTATTGAATGTAACTAGCCGCGGAAATGGGGGTGACGGCGATTGAGATCATATCAATAAGAACCATTATCAGAGATCTGCTCTTCTCGCCATTACCCACAAATTCCGAACAATAATTTCCTATTATTATAAAGTTTAGTGCAGCAGCAGCTCATTAGCGCTATCTATGATTACTAATCGATGGTTGCATCATTAGGCGTGTCGCACAATGGCTGACCCTAATGCGGGGCATTATGTTTACTTTACATGCATTTGTACCCACCGAACAAACATGCAGACAAGAATTCAACGAGAGTGTTACGAACATGGTTCATCATGGTATGGTCAGGATACAAATTGTTTGCCAGATAGTTATCGGTTATGTTGTACGGCGCTACTATGGCAATTACCGCATTCTTAATCAAGCTGGTAGCTATCAGGCACTTGATCTGATGATTTTAAATCTGCCGAGGAAAACTTTCGACTCCAACATTCTTGGGAAGACATTGATCTATGTTTTAGAATTCTTTACACACACACACACACAAATAACTTGGGAAATCAACAATATGTGAATAATTGTTATTGTTGTAATAATTGTGAATAATTGTCCCAGATGCATGTAGAGAGGGCAATATTTGATCATAAGACTATAAGAGCTAGTTGTGTGGAAATATCAGAATAGGTATTTCAATAAATGGGCAATATTTGTTTTGCTGGCCTATTTTCTTTTTTTTAAATAAAAGCATGAGATCATAGTGCCTTCTTTTCCCACCTTGATCTGGTCAAAGAATGATTCGCGGTTCTTTCCATGCAGATGGCAGCATCATCTTTGCGTTGCTTGTTTTCGGTCTTCGGATAACCAGGAGGAGATATATAGCGTTTAATGACCGACACATGGGTTGTGTTATGTGAAACACAAACAGACATAACGCTCATAAATGTGTGAATTTGTTTGTCTCATGCAAGCCATATCCTACAGATCTGAAGTAATAAAATAGAAAACATGACACGAGAGTTTTTATCGTTCATACAAATTTCTTTAAGGATGATTTATGAAGAATATTTTACAATATTAAAACAATGAAACCAGATTTGAAACATACAAAACATTTTACAAAATTGATATTTGTTTTGTATTTTTAATTAACGAATTAGAAAACCGTCCGAATGATATTTACACGTACTTCATAATTTCGTCAAAACATGTCACCTCAAATTAATTTATAAATTTGATTAGTTTGTTCGTCCAAACTCGTCAAAAAATCTGTGAACATCAGTAGCATGTATGTCACTACAACACAAACGAAGTCTTGAAAAATAATCCACCGACGTGAAATCTGTGAATTCTATCAAATGTTTGTGAGAAGTGGACGTGAAACGTGTGACAAGTTCCACTCGATGCGATTTCAATGAAATCGACGTCGATCGAAATAATGAGAGATGTGTTTTGTTTTTATCAACTGTGTGCGATACGTCGGACGAGTTGACAGATGTCACTCACTTTAAGTCCACTTTATAATAAATATAACACGTGACGTGGCCGAGGTTTGCAACACTCGTACTAATCGAGTGGGTCACGTGACACAGCGGCGTCGAGAGCGTCGCGACGCCGGCCCTGCACGAGCTTCAACACGTCATTGGAGAACGTCGGACTCAATATTGTGAATAACATCAAGAGTTCAATTAATATTTCGAATACAACACAATTTTGTCTCGTTATGATCATATTTTCGTAATACCAGATAAATAGCATTTTGATTGACGTGTAATTGATATCAGGTGTAAAATGTTTGAGAGGAATATGCGAACATTCACCTTGTTTATTTAATGTTTATTTATTAAACATTTAAATATCCAAGCGCGACAAAACAAGCAAAATGCCAGATTCTACCACTGGGTAATTAAATTAACATAAAAATAAAATTAAACATAAACTCTCTTGCTAATAAATGTCATCCGTGTCGTTTAATGTGCAGTTTTTATTAATATATAAAAAAGTTATGGACTGAATTTCTTAATCCTGAAACTATGCAACTTCAACTTTAAAAATAGCCCACACTTTTCATAGTTTATTTAGATCAGGCAGATAGTTAGCAAATACGAACGAAAATGATCGATTATAATCCGAGGGCCAATAATATGTATGCTTTTGTTTTGCATTGAGATTGAGATGGAACACATGTTGTTTAAAATCATAAAATTAACTATTAATAAAATTGAACTTTAGCGGAAACAGCGAAATATTATGAACATTTGTTGGTTTTGGTTTACTTCGTAGCGAGATTTTTATTAAAGTCTACCCACAACGACATTTCAAATGCACAGATATCGTTACATCATCCCAGATTATTTCTCTTGCACTCGATGAAGTCTTGCATTACTAAATCCCCACAGCATCCTCAGGCACAGAGTTCAATAATACATATCCCCCGCTGCTTGGAGTTGATACCGACTGATCCGCCGACAACTCCATTGTCTTCGCGAGAACATAGATGGAACTGCGAAACATATCTATTTCCAGATTATTTCTTCTAGTATTAGCATTTTTCATATATCGGCAAGCAAAGTATTCGCTTGCGTTGGAAAATTCGAGATATTGTTTCAGCTGTCAGGTTCTCTATATGAATCTTTTCTGGATTAGATATGAAAATAAATCTTGAATGTACACTTCGGGTGAACATTGTTTTGCTACTGTCCCCTCTGGCTGAGTTCATAAACATTAATAAGGTATATAAGTTGTCATTCGCCCATCATTTGCGAACAAAGTATCCCATTATTTGTGTAATTCTATATTATAGCGCACACAATAATATTTTACGAGAAACGTATTCCACGAATCAGAATATACATTATTTTTACATTTATCTAAGGACGCACGGACAACACAAATTTTACAAATGAAATTTTACACGAAATTTTACAAATGGTGGCAGAAATTGGATTTTGTTTAATTACACTCAACACATAGAAATCAGTACAAAGTTGTAAAAAGTACTAGATTCATTAGCTGTAAGTGTTAGCTCTCTGTATTAATCAGGAAATATACCTATATTGGAAGGGGTCATTGTTCAAGGTCTTTATCCTCTTGTCCACTGACTGATCTTGGCCATTGGTTACCCACTTACAAGAATATCTTTAACTATAAATAGACTTGGCGATAAAGCAAATTCAAGCTGAACTCCGCCTTTTGCTTCGACTCCTTTCCGTTCTATATCAACACATTCAGAGCTCTGCTTCACACTTTGATGAAAACCGCCAAACCGAATACGGAATAAATCTCTTTGAAATATTACAGGGTGGATGGCTGAATAAAGGTATGGCAAAGTCGCCCATCCAACAGCCAGTCTGTTTGCTAGAAAAGTTCGACCTGAAACAATCCCACACCTGACACCAAAAGTGTTATTTGGCTATACTCGAAAACACGCATAATATAACGAGGCGACAGAGCTTTTTTCTCTCACAACATCACCACTGCTTTACATGACACCAGGGCTATAAAAAACATACACACAAAAGAAGACATCAAGCCTTTTATGTCTTCCCGATGTATTTTTAAAGCAAAAAATCCGATCGGACACGGATTCAATCGTTTGAACTTTATTTCTATTTTTGTAATGCTCAAAAAACTGTCTATAATGAAAGAAGTACACAAAATGTACTGGATGAAGTGACCGCGAGTGACATAGTTGGCATCTTGCCTTGTTTTATCTGATAAAAGAAACAGTCAAAGTCAGTTGAACTGAGGGTTTATGAAGCTGGATTCGAACTCGGACTCGTGATGTGATTAAATCTTAAAACTCTTACTGTGACACAACGAGGACGCTTGTGTTTATGTGATTGAATTGCAGTTACGTCTTGCCGCTGTAAGTTATTTGAGAGCAAAATGTCGACAATAACTTAGGAGCTCTTCCGCTAACCGTATTTCAAGATGCAATAATAAATAACTTGGACGGCTATGCGTCTGCGGAGCAAGTGCGAGTAAATCTAGTTGTAAGAACAGACCACAGTCTTCACGATTGGAGCTGTTTGGTCAGTATTTTAGCATGTTTGTAGTAGAGATTTGGGTTCGATGGCAGTATTAAAATATATTATCTTGAAATACGAACTTAAAAAATATTTGACCGACAAACGTGAAAACATTTACACAACTTATTGATCGGTACCCCACACACCATTGAAATATTCTGTGCTTTTTTCCAAATTGTGTATTCCTTCTTGTAATAATATAAAATATAGTGTAAAAAATGTATTATGTCAGAAAACCTACATTATTGAGCGACAATTTTTTTCTGGGGCTTAAAGTCGCACTGTTTTGCAGCGAGGCTAATGGCGACGGAATTTTTTTTTCTGTACTTATATTTTTATTGGTGTATTTTGTGATTACTTGTGTGTACAATAAATAAAGAATATTGAAAAATGATGTTAGTCAATGTACAGAAAGAATTTGGTGGTTTTCATGGGAATTCTTTCTTGCCTACTCTTGGTAATTAAAAGGACATCGCAAACTATTCTACCACGGTCACTCTCATCATGTTTGTGCATGTTTCAGTTATATAAAACAATGTGAGGTTAGTTTCTACGTAATTTCATTCTGAAAATATATATTAAAGTTTCTATAATCTATCTACTAAAAACATTGTACAAAAATTGATCGCTTGGTAAATTAGTTTATTTATTTATTTATTCATAAATCTTACAAAATGATAATAAAAATTATCACAGTGGCAAGGAATTACTAATAACTAATAAAATACAATAATAACAAATAACAATCAAATAAGTTAGTCTCTATCAAAATTTAAATTTAAATGTAGAAGTTTTCGAAAAGTTTTTACTTCATCCTTGTTTACAAAAGTACCCGTGAAGTAGCCGAAGTAGACAGAAGTAGCCGTGCAAAATTGGACTGGAATATATTCAGTAATGTACCTGCATAGGCAAGACAGCAAAGAGAAACCCCATAAATGTCACATGGAAAATCCTTCTCCATAACATGAGTAGAGTATTTCCTTCGATGTGTCTTTGTCGATTGGTTCCGGACACGTCCCAAGGTATATGTTTCATAAGTTGATCAAGTGTCGGCGGTTCGAACCCCGTGAAATATTCACGACCCGGTTCTGTCGCCCCGCGCGCACCAGTGTAAATTATTCACGAGATTATGCTGGCCAGGGCATGTAGAATTTTTAATCAATATGCCATACTGTTTACACTAAATAAACCAGCAAGTAACTACCGGCCGCAAGAGGGATGGCCTGAAATTTTTTTGTTATTATTTTAGTCCAATTGAATTTTGACTGGATGTTGTAGTATCTAGATTAATCTGATGATAAATTGATCAAAAAGTCAAATAACTCAGATTAAATGTGTTACATTTACTATACCGGAGAATGGTGTTATGTGCTCTGGCGTTGACACAAAATTTTGTGTCCAACATGACACGACATTATGTTTAATATTAGTTAAGTTATTTATTTGACATATGATTATGTCGAGCGGAATGTCACAACAACCTTACTTTCTGTCAATAGCTGCAACTTGTACTGCAAAATAATTTTGAAGCCGTGTATTCATAAGTTCATGAGGTGTTAGTTGAGAATATGTCACTCCTCAGCCAGTTGATGGTTAAAGTATGATAGATCCCAGAAAAAACACTCCGTGTAAAAATACCAGCCAAGTCTCTTTAACTATAAAAAAAATAGAAGAAATCTAAAAATTTAGCACTGAAAAGGAGTGATATCAAAAAAGGAGCCAAGTCAACGAATTTTCCAAATTTTAATCGTACCATTGAAATAAAAATATCAACCCCCGAGAAATACTTAAAAAAAGGACTTGGCGCATCGTTTTTTTAAAGACACTTTTCTATCCTAAAAGTATAGGAAGAACTCTACAAGTATATTTTCCTGAGTATATCACATTCATTATCGACGAATCATACTACGTTTTAATATAACTAGTACTCTTACCTACTGGCAGTTTTGGTATTTTGTAAATATTCAGAGGAAATAAACGGATAAACGAATAACGAATAAACGGAAGCGGCCTAGTCTATTCGTTATTGCCACTATTTCTAGGGTCATATTAATCAATCATACTTCGCAATATCGTGACTGAGGGAAATAGCGAAAGCGCTCATTACAAGAAGGCCGTCAATGAGATTTGTATAAGTGACTAGTGCACTGAGCCATGCTGCTCAAATAATTACTGACTAGATTTTTATCTAAAGTAATACGTTATGTAATTTATGAATTTTTTTGGTATAAAATGTTAATTAATAGCAATTAATTACACGGCGAGAAGGTTCAAAGTATAATGCTGTAGTAGGATGTACCCACAAAACTATAGGTACCTACCAATCACAAACACAACTGTTCTGTATTTATTGCTTGTAAGACAATGCTATGTTTCTTTGCGTACTTATATTTAAATTTAAAATATTTTACAGAATGTTCAATATTTAATTTGAAAGTTTTGTCCCAATTTTTCTAGGCATTTCTGAACTACGTAGTATGTGAGTGGCATAAGCTTAAGAATAGAAAAATGTCTTTAAAAAAACGATGCGCCAAGTCCTTTTTTTAAGTATTTCTCGGGGGTTGATATTTTTATTTCAATGGTACGATTAAAATTTGGAAAATTCGTTGACTTGGCTCCTTTTTTGATATCACTCCTTTTCAGTGCTGAATTTTTAGATTTCTTCTATTTTTTTTTATAGTTAAAGAGACTTGGCTGGTATTTTTACACGGAGTGTTTTTTCTGGGATATCACTTCTTTTGTTAGTTTATTCATACAGCTTGTAGCACATGTCCGAGCAGGGACTAATTTCTTTAAAAAAATACGCCTCAACCGATTTGGTTACTATGAAAAGTTGCGTTTGGTATAAGATGAAAATGATTATCCAAGAAGAATAGCTTAAGTTTCGTTATAATCGATCCAGCCGTTTTCGATACATGACGTCACTTCCGGTTTTGAAATAGCGGCCGAATTCCGGTATAGGTAATAAGAAAACAATCTAGTTTTATCTAGTTGATACCTTCATGAACGACCATCTGAATTCCTAATCCCTATATTTCCGTAAAATCGGTCATGCCGTTTGTAATATATGACGTCACTTCCGGTTTCATTTAGTGGTTCCTGCCGCCATTTCCGGTACCATTAATTTATTTATTCATTTTTCACAATTGATTTTTTAAATAAATAGCAGAATGAATACGCAGGAGCTAGTTCAGTTGCAATCGGTACAGGCGTTTTAGATATATGACGTCACTTCCGGTTTCAGGAATGGCGGCCGAGAACACTGCTACCTTGAATATATAAATTGTATTGTCTATGTTACAATGTAAGTTAATTATGTACGTATTTTAAGTATAATTTGTTGAAATAAGTTAAATATTGCGTATTTATGACGTCACTTCCGGTTTAGAAAATAAGAAAATAATATTTTTTTTATTGATACTTCATATAGATGACCATCTAAATCGAATGGCGCTAATTTCGTTCTAATCGGTCCAGACGTTTTTGAGTTATGACGTCACTTCCGGTTTCAAAATGGCGGCTTCCGGTTGGTTTTATAAAAAGGCACCTCAGACGCCAAAAGTGCACATGTGGTAAAAATTTCAGGTCGATCGGTTCAGCCGTTTAGGCTGTGGCGGTGATAGCGACGTTTCGTGATATCATCAGAATCATCATCATCTTCAGAATCAGAAAGTGGTGTAATTTCACTGTTTTCTCGGTCCTCTAGCGCGCAAATGGCATAACCTATTGTTCCCAAATTTGGTATATGTAGTGGGGTGGGTCATAGCTCGAAATTAAGATATTTCGCAACAATGTGAGATTTACCAATTTTGAGATCCAGTAGGCCGAAAATGCCATGTTGTTGCTTACAGTAAAAGTGGTTGGTCTGCTCCTCAGTTTATTAGGCATTTACGGTATGTTGAGTGACTGTGAGTGTATAGTACGACTTGGCTGGGTGGAGCGACCGCTCCACTAGATAGATAGAAAGAAAGAAAGAAAGAAAGAAAGAAAGAAAGGCTGGTTAAAAATCAACCTACGTAATTTATTTACTGAGAAAACTGATGTACAAAATGCGAGTTAAAATAACCAAATTGAGACACTTGAGCTCACTTTGTATAAATTACATGACAATAGATTTGTTTAGCTTCTTAAATTCTTTATTTAATGTAAAACGCTTATTTTCGTAGAATTACGAGAATTCCGTGCTTTTCAAGTTATTACATCGAAAAGGTTTTCTATCGGTGCATTCTAGTGATATTCATGAACGTCACGCAGTAAGTATGGAGATCTGAACCCTGTCCTCCACGTTCATTGTTTGCATTTCCCTTCTTTAACACAGAAGTCAACCCTTGTTCGAATAGGTAATCATTTCGAAATTACAATCTTCATTACAAACGCTATTCATGTACCGACCATAATCAATTACGCCCAGTTTCTCTAGTTCAGAACGTTCCGAGTTCGGCCTGGGAGATTGATCTAATCAAAGCTGGACGAAATGTCACGCAACTCCAGAGCAAGGTGGTCATATTACAACAAGCCAACAAGCACTGTTCATGTGCATCTTGCATAGCGTGTGGTGTCGCCTCGCCTTTAACATAGGATTAGCGGACCCTACACGAAATATTAAAACAACACGACGGAACAAGATATTAATTAAGCTAATTAACGCTTTAAGCTAGGTAATAAAAAATCACGAAATTAATATTAATATCCAAGGAAGAGTTTTTGGAAACTTACAAGTTTGGTAAATATGTAAATTTCATCTTTTCAATTTATAGTCATAGCGTTTAGTTAAACCAAACATTTTCTTGTACTTTGGTAGGTATTCTGTGTTTTCAACAATCTGTTTGTGCTACAAACAGATAATCTAGTGGAGCGGTCGCTCCACCCAGCCAAGTCGTACCGTACACTCACACTCACTCAACATACCGTAAATGCATAATAAACTGAGGAGCAGACCAACCACTTTTACTGTACGCAATAACATGGCATTTTCGGCCTACTGGATCTTAAAATTGGAATATCTCACATTGTTGCGATATATATTAATTTCGAGCTATGGCCCACCCCACTACATATACCAAATTAGGGAACAATATGTTATGCCGTTTGCGAGCTAGAGGGCCGTGAAAAACGTGAAATTACACCCCTTTTAAAACCTATCTTGATCTGATGATGATGATGATGATATCAGGAAACACCGCCATCACCGCCACAGCCTAAACGGCTGAGCTGATCGATCTGAAATTTTTACCACATGTGCACTTTTGGCGTCTGAGGTGCCTTTTTATAAAACCAACAGGAAGCCGCCATTTTGAAACCGGAAGTGACGTCATATCTCGAAAACGGCTAGACCGTTAGGAATTAAACCAGCGCCAAATGATTCAGACGGTCATCTATATGGAATATCAATAGTTAAAGTAGAGATGTACTATTACCGAAACCGGAAATGACGTCATGAAAATGAAGAACTAGATTTTAATGACCTCTTACTACAAAAACTACATATTCAGAAGGCTTATAATGATACATAACATTTATAGAAAAAAATTCTAGGTGGCAGTAATTTCAGTCGCCATTTTGAAAACCGGAAGTGATACCATATCTCGAAAACGGCTGGACTGATTGGAACGAAGCTTTCGCAATTCTTCATGGAATATCACTTTAAGCTTAGGTATATTGAGCACCAAACACAATTTTGCGTGTTAACCAATTCGGAAATGGCGTATTTTTTTAAAGTAATTAGTCATTGTTGCTCCGATGTGTGTTACAAGTTGTGTAAATAAACTAAAAAAATAAGTGATATCCCCATAAAAAAACACTCCGTGTAAAAATAGCAGCCAAGTCTCTTCACCTATAAAAAAATAGAAGAAATCTAAAAATTCAGCACTGAAAAGTAGTGATATCAAAAAATGAGCCAAGTCAAAACTTAATTTTAAAAAACAAAATATACTTGGCGCATCGTTTTTAAGGGCATTATAGGTATATTATATATATATTTAGGTACATTTGATTTTTGGCATAATGCTTATATATTTATATACACGATGCGCCAAGTATATTTTGGTTTTTAAAATTAAGTTTTGACTTGGCTCATTTTTTGATATCACTACTTTTCAGTGCTGAATTTTTAGATTTCTTCTATTTTTTTATAGGTGAAGAGACTTGGCTGGTATTTTTACACGGAGTGTTTTTTATGGGTAATTATTTATTTCGCATAATTTATCAGTCCATTAAGTTAAGTCAACTCATCAACTCTAATTTGTGAACAGCACATTATCTACTTGGCACAGAGGCAAGAGTATGGACGGCGATCGGAAATTGTGCATGCAATGTAATTAACTAAGGCATCACCGAGATGGTGCATGTCAATTGTGCATTATTTACTCCCTGATTGAATTACAGGCAATTTGAGCGACTTCACCAGTGGACAGCCACTTTGATGTCACCATCTCGTTATAACTAACTTCAGCGTTAAATTGATACTAGGTAATTAACAACGTTAATTGAATTTAATATTTCTGTCTGGTTCGATATTTAACAAGAGAACGGCAATTTGATTTACGGTTCGGTTGGATATTTATTTTCAGTAAAATTAATAGCAATTATTAATCATTGAATTAATAAACAAGTATAACACTGTATACAAATCATTATTTTCTAAAATTACTATTTCGATTATATTAATAAAATTATTCGAAGCACAGCGGAAATAATTCACCCAAAATAAAACTTTGCGATATATAATTTTTTTAAATCATTTCAAGTTTCTGATTTACCAAAAATTACAAATTGATGAACACTTGGAAAAAGGAAAAACGGTATTTGGGCGAAACGGATTGGCTGCTGGCCGGGTATCTTGGCAATCACTAATTGTTATTATCAATTAAATCAGAGCTCATTTTCTAGAGTTTATTCAAAGACTTCATCGAATAAAACCATCAAAATCTATATCCCTTTCTTTGGAATACCGTTTCTACTTTGGCTAAACCCTAGGGAACAGTGTTGTTTACTCTACAATGTTAGGTATAAGAATTAATTATCGTTTAATACCTTACAACCTAATTTTGATCGTAATTGATTATGCATAAAGTACACAATCCACACAGTTGAATATATTTATTATTGAAACTGCATTATACTAAATGATGAATATGTCGGTACTACTGAGCGGTACGTGCTGCATATAAATTATTTAAGGGTTATACTAATTCCGAATTACCCGTAAATAAAGTCGTCTAAAAACCTTTCTCGCACACTGAAAGTAAACAGTCATTCAAAATCATCGCTGCGAGAAACTGTGCATCATCTCTGCTACAGACCAACTCTGATTCACCGAAATTCTAAAATTACTCGGTTGATCTCAAAGCGGCATTCTGAAAGCCCGTTTCACAAACGCTGAACAGAAATAGGTGTCATTTTCTGTATTTCTACCGTCGAAATCTAATTAGCAACTCTCAAATTATATATCAAAATCTTAGGATCAAGTCTTTTACCAACACGTCAAGTTTATTAGATTCTACAATCTCATTATTTTCACGTCAATTTTACATCAAGTGTAAAACTCGACGCTAAAACCAATTGAAAGATAATTACACGAAGCATCGCGCTGAAATGCAATTATATAATATCCTGTCGCCGAACAATAATATTCCACCCTAGCAACACCGGTGGAGTGAAGACACGGCCCAGCACCAGATGCAGGAAATTACTCAAAACGGGGACTCTATCAAAATGCGCGCCCGGATGTGACGGATGAGCAGTCGAAGATGACGGAGTTATTTCTACACACGACGCCATATTGTGACGTCGCCGTGCTTCCGGTGTTCCGACGCTACTCGGCGTCGGTTTAATCGCATCAAGGCGCCGGCGTCCATCTTGCATTTCTCGAGTTTGGATTTATATCCGTTTCGAATCGGACGAAGTTAATTATAAAGATCGAGAACTGAAGAACTTGATATTTTATGAGTGTGGGAAAAAATATTGGGGCTATGTTCCATGCTGTTTATTGTTCTTAAACGTTCTACAATCGAAACTTAAAAATGGACCTAAATTATTATTACAATTCACAACAATTTTGTTTTACAAGAGATTCGTCTCTAGACAACATCATTAATTTTCTTTGTATAATTGCAAGAATAATTTTTAGAAACTGAACTAGGAGCTTTTCGTATGATTGTTCAATACCGGCTTCGTGCGAGTTACCTGAAAAACTCGTATGTCGGAGAATGTTTGACTCTCTCTTATTTCAGACTTCAACATCCTAGACACAACCGTGCCTAATTAAATAATGAATTTACAAGCCATTGTTCACTAGGTTCGGTAATGACCTTAAGTCTAATTATCATGACCTTCCGGCTTTGACCTACCCAGGATTGTAGTGACAAATTGCCAAGAAGGGCTCACACCTCTTTTGCATAAAACCATGAGCAGAGATAAGCGTTCGTGCCAAATAGCAGAATTGCCAAAACTTGAATTCGATCCTTTGGTTACATTTACAAGCCAAAATGAGGTTAATGAACTGATTGAAGCTACCAAGTTTTTTAAAGATCCTGATTTTGATTCAGTAGATCGCGATCATTAGAACAAATGTCTTGACTTGCAAAGTGTATACAATCACGTAATGCCCTCACAATAACACATAATACCCATGCCACTCAGCAACCAAAGGATATTAAACTTCGATCGTGCTGCGAGCAAAAGTGAATCTTTAGAATCTAAACATGAACAGCGAGGCAAAGTCAAACTGTTTCTTCATAATCCCGTTTATCGAAATATCAAGCTTTTACAAGAAACCAATTTCCCTTTAAAGTAATTGCCCGAATCGTTGTTTTGACAGTGTTTTTCCTTTGTCAGTTATATTTCGTCCGTCCTGGGTCTATAGCTGTATGTATTTCAATCGCTTGAGGAGATATTGTTAGCCCGAAAGTCGAGGACAAAAACACCACCCGCGGTTCGCACGCAGGGAATGATGGGATGATGACTCCATTACCAGAAACACGAACATCGCTCGGATTGCGGCGTGGAAATCCTCTGCACTCGGAACGTCAAAGAGTTCCTGAACGAATGAATAGAAAGAGTCTTGACGCAATTAGGATAAAATATAGTTATTATAACTGTCAGTCAATCGCCAGGTTTATTTCAAGTGAGTACATCAACATTTTGTTCGACTTCCGCTCGGATCGGCGCCTAGAGCAGGCGTCGGCCATGGCTAGAAGCGTCTCGGCGCTGTCCAACTTGGCACTCGACGAGGGGTATTCTCTCTCAGAAGCTAAATGTGAAGGTCCTATACTTAGTTAAACAGCAGCATTCTGTTCAAGAACTGTGCTAGCCGGATACAAAACTATCGTCGATTACAACTTCTTCTAATGTAATATTCTATACAAACCAAAGTGACGAGACCAACATGGAGTTGTACTAGGAAATGGATTTAATTAAATGAAGTAATTTTAGACAGTATCTCCTACACTAACAAAGTTTCCGGTTTAAACAAACGGCTTCGAGTGGAAGGTTTAATTGGAGTTGTTCCTCCAAATTGCATGGATGCAATTTGAAGTGAGCATATATTAAGAAGCTTCCTCCCTCTACACATTTCCTGATTACTATTTTAAACTTCAATTAGAGAATGCATAAGTTACTCCGAAACAGGACAAAAATATTAGAGTTAATTATAAAATTAATTTCAGTTCAAGTAATAGCTGCATTTGATGAAACATGGGTTTTTAGCACTTGAACATAATTATATTTGGTGGCAGATAAGGTGCGAGATGGTATCAAGTTCAAAAGCTCTCATCACTGTCGCTTTCTATTAGATGTGGTGGGCGAGACTTTGTATTTTCAACCAATGACATCACGATAGTTTTGCGGGCTTGGCTCAAGCAAAACAAAACTTCTTTCAACATCAGTGGGTCAGAGTTGGGTCCATCAGAACTTTGCCTTGCCTTGGCAGAGGCACGAATGTTGGACTCAGTTTCCAGAGCCAAGTCAACGGAAATAAATCAACAGCAGTGTTCGCCTCTCAAACTTCACAACGACGTCTACACCCCAGCGACGTCGCCGACGCCCATCAACCGTGATCGCATTGATCGAGAATCATTATAATAAACATCGTATCAAGTACACCTACCCGTATCGAAGTTTTAATGATTTTAATTGATATATAATGACGTGTGGCTCGAGTATAGAGCTCAAGAGGTTGGCTATGCATATTTAAGAAGTGCTTCTCGCTATGAGAGCCATTAACCGGTCGTATATCTGCAGAAATGTTCAGAAGTAAAATACAAAAAGTGTAGTAATACCACGGTTAGTAAGTGTTTTGGCAACCACAGGAACAGAAAAACGTAAAGAGGATTACAAATTTCGGACATAAAATAGGTATAATTCGCTTTTGTTACCGAGAGCATTCGGCTCCAGTCCAGACTGTACAGTACGTGCCAAGTGGATTGCATCCGATGTTAAAATTACATGTATGCATGGGAGTGGCCCAGAATTCGCACACTGCACAGAAATACTCTGTGGATTATTTTTACAGTCTCACTCACTCTCGGCCTCTCTGTCGGCCAGCCAAGATATTTAGAGCCGGACGTGGAATCAAAAGTAGTCTTCCGACTGCACATCAATTTCACACATGGAGTCCAGTGATTTCATTCCACAAGGAGACTTATTGACAAATTATGTGCATGAGATATTTTTATTTTTATACAAGTCAAAAAGAATACATTGTTTTCTAGAGGGAGTAACGTTTTATTGGCGTTACATTTGGTGTCAGATGTATGGATATTTTCACTTTTGTTTTTATGGTCTATTGGGAGGGAATATGTTATCATATAGGAATAAAACATTTTGACAAGTCCGTCACTTTTTGATCTAAGATTAGAATAAATATTTGACGAGTTTTTCCACTCAATTTCCTCCACATATTTTTGTATTTTCCTTTCATTTTTCTTTGCCACTTTTGTACTCACAAACTGCTGGGACTTAGGAATAATTACAAGAGCTTGTTCATTTATTGCATAACATCTTGGTAGTATGCTTGTATAATTCAAAATCTATGTTTATTATCTTTCGAAACTATCAAAAGAAACACATATTCCTGAGGTTTCTGAACGAAAAACATCAATAAGCAACTCATTCAACGGCAGTCTGGTTTTGACTTATCCATTCTAAGACCAGCTCACATGAAATACAATTCCCAAACATATTTTAAAAATATACACAACTATTTCATCGAAACTAGAAATATATAAAAAAATAAACTGATTACCATAATTACTTGTGTATTGTTTTAGCGATGCCGCATTGATGCCCTCACAAAAGCACGTGCCATTAATACTACCTGTGTGGGACAGTAATGGCATTCAACAATCCACTTACTTAGTAATGCCACTATCAATCACACGATAATAATGCCCCTAATGAGGTGCTACTTTATGACAACGTTATTAGAGGGGCTCTGTTGCCAGGTGATCGCTATTCCACGTCTAGCCATCTGAGCCTGATGAGGAGGGGTTGTTTAGACGCCTCGAGAACAATGTGACATCGGAGACGACGCCATTGTGACGTAATACGTCAATAGAACGCGGTCAGTTTAACATTTACAGAGACAATGTGCTTGGTAAACAGATGGTAAGAAGCCGGTTTTCTATGGAAGCTATAGAAATATTTTGCATTTTCCATGTCGTTGGTTTTTAAAGTAACGTTGATGGATTTTGAAATGGCTATTAGATTCAGGGGTTATAATGTTGTATCTCTTCAGATTCATGTAAATTGACTTTTGATCTATTAGGGAAGAAAAGGAGGTTTTGAACAGTTCATCGCAAAGGGTGTTGTATAAATGCAGGTCAAAAATATGATTTCGGACATTAACATGTGTTTCAAGCTACAAAACATACATAAAGTTGCATTTCACCAAAAATATGCTATTTTATGTGCATCTATGAGGAGGGACTCCTGAGTTAAAAATTATACATTAAATCCCCTTGCCCAAAATGACAGCATCACACAAATTACGACATTATATTACAATAGCCAGAAAACTCCTCCGATGTATTATAAAAATTAATATTATACAATATTTTGGAAATGATTTCGTGTGATTTTCGACAAATTGTAATATATACTTTGCATGATGTTGTATTATGATTGGCCATTGAATTGTGTGTATCAATTTACTTCAAGAGATCAGCAAAAACATAACCTGTCACACATTTTTAGCAATATTTTCCAAGTCCAACTGGTATTAAATGTTTAACTGAATTTCATAATTTTAAATCGATGGAACAAATGCAAAGCCTTCAATCTTCTTATCCAAGAACAACATAATTATGTATGTTTTTTGGTTGCCAAACAACCGGCCACGACAAGCCACAAGATCTTGTTATGACATTACATCTAATGACCTGCAGCGGAATGAAGTGTTGTGACATTAAAACTGCACAAAGGAACTTTGTCACAAGCAAAGGCCTTACCTCTACCTGAATAAACTATCGCAAAAGGTAATAAGTCACTGGAAATTAATTGATCGTTTAGGCACTACTAGCCATTATTAATTTCAGATTATAGAAAGGTCTATCTTCTACGATCAAGTTTAATATCATAAATTACACCAGGGGTTTATTACAGAAAGTTACTAGGTACATTAACACTACAATATGTAATAAATATTTTTGTCAAGGAGATTAATTCAGTTCTTAAACACTGCAACCAATAATTAATTACAGATTATAGCAAGGCCTTTATAGATAAAAAGTAATATCTTAAACTGCTATCAGAGAAGCAAATGTAACAATTGCATTTAAAACTATTTGTTTTTTACAGTATAAAAAAGAAAATGGTATAATTGTAATTATAGTGAGGTGTAGGTAGATATAAGCTGTTCTTTTTTCCCATCGTCTGTGATTCCCACGCACAATCTCCCACTCCGGCGCAGCTAATGGCAATGCACGGGAGTAATTGATACACAATAGAAGAGATCCAACCACAGGCCGAGGTATGAAACAGTCAAGTCTGAAGACACCGGAACTAAAACAGGATTAACGAGCTAGGTGTTCTTCTCTCGAGAATTACCTTACTGGAGGAGGAAAATTCTGAAATATGAGAAGACCCTTGTCTAAGGAAGGTTATTATGAAACGAAATTGAAAACTCCTAATCGATCAAATCTGTTTTTGATCTTGCAAACTTTTAAGCAATCAGATTAGTAAGATAAACTTGTTGTCATACAAGTCAATAGGGTGGAGCGTAAAAGTGTGTAGATTTTTTGTCTAGAGGATCAAATTTAAATGTCATGCGTTTTTTCCCTCTAAGTGGCATTGTAGTTTGATCGAGAGCCGTAAACCGTAAAATTCAGTGATTAGTTTTAAAAGTCTCCTTCAATGAAGGTAACAAATTAGATCAAATTTTATAATGTTACAATTTGTAGGTCTAGCAGACTGTCTATGTCATTTCCTGTGGGTTGGTAAAAAAATATTAAATCAGATGTTACTGGAACAAGTGGCAAAGAGATGACGAGAGAACCATTATTCTAACATGAGCCAATCACGAGTTGAATGAAATCACAAATTAAAAATAATTACGTGCAAAATCACAACGTCCCCGTCGTGGACTTGAAAGAAAATAATAGACGAAAGTCACTAAAGAGTTCGTGTTTATATCAGGTAAGTCTTCTTTATAAATCGAACCATTGGCTTTGAAATAACAATTACAATTGGAACTTCTTCGCCACCTGTCTCGAGACACAACACAAAACAAATGCCTGTGAACCGAATTCACGGCAGTTTGGTTTATCGGCTAAGGTCGAGCAGCCGCACATTTACACGACAGGTGGCTCTGTAGGGTGGCCATTCTTGCGAGACAAATAAATGCCAGGGGGCCAACCAAATAATCAAATCTTTATCTCAAACGCAGGGTTGGCATTAATTGGGGATAAAAACCCTGTGAGATGGGACCAAATTGGCGCAGAGCAGGGGTGGGAAATTAAAAAGTGCCTCTCCCTCTAAGTGTATACGTTCATCTCGTCAAAACAAATTGACATCCTGAGAACAACAAAACATCACGTCGCAAATGTTTTTTAAAAGGTATTTTCATGGCTCATTATTTCTCGTGTACCAAAAACTTTGCTCTTTACCTGTCATTCACGTCGAAGAAAGATCGAACCCAAGGCATTGTTAGAAACCAAGGTAACCTCGAAAACTAAAGCAAGAGTGTTTCACGTCCCAGCCTCTCAGCTTGTGTAATATGATAATGTATGATGATGGAGAGTAATGCAATCTCTTCCCCTCTCTCCCGGATCATCCAGGATTTAGTGGGGACCCTTGTTAGTCGCACAGCTTTGATCTGCTTACGTCTGGACCAAGTCTGTTCTAATGAGCCTGGATTCAAGGTTTAAAGATCGCAGGCAGAGACAGTTGGTGTGACTCAACGTTAGAGACGCTGGAACAGCCGAAGGCAAATTGTCGAGAATAAATTTTCGAAACTTTTAAACGAGTGCACATATTTCACAACAGGAACATAAGTTATCTAGGTCTTATCTTTGACTAAGTAGCATAAAAGTTATGAAAGTAGATAAAATGTTCTCAATAATGCGTTTTTATGCGAATGTTCTTCTTTCTTATTTTAGAGAATTAACTACAAACCATGTGTATACTTTAGAAGTTATGCAGCCCAATTGTGAAAAAGATCAATTGCATATTATTTAGTGGTCAGAAATATAAATTTTATACATTCTTATTTTTACGTATGATTTTAATTGGCCTCTGAGATGTAACCAATTTGAGCCAACACTGAAATTATGACTAGGAAAACGCTCTGTGTAACGCGTTGATGAGCGAGCACGGACAGGCGCAACACCTCGAACCGAAATTATGTCTATCGAAAATATCATTAAAAGCCAATAATTCTTGAATTTCGTCAGACTCAAGTATAAAAATCTCAATATTTTCCTAAAACATAAGTCCCAATAACCATGCAAAGCTTGAACCTTTTGAACCTTTCTGATTGAACTGTTCCTCGTTAATATTCAAAAATCACAGGATCTCTTAAAAAAAAATAGACCTGGGACCACTCATATGATAAAAGTGTGTGTACTTACACAATATTAGATCGATCTGTTGAATGGTCATATCAGTTTCATACGTTTGAAAGTTTCTGCTCTAACTACCTTGGAACTATAAAGAGTCGAAGTAGCCGTGATCAACATTTTCGAGAAATTTGACAGCCAACACGCAAAATGTCCGTAAAACGTCAATAACTTTTGGATTGAAACATAGATTAGTCTGAAAATTGTCAAAAATGCAGATAATGTTAGTCCCAATGACCATGCAAAGTTTTAAGTTGATCAGTCATACGGTTCAAGTTTAAATTTAAAAAATAACATAAAAGATTTTTTTAAATTTTAACCAATGGGAGGATTTGGCTGAAACTTTGTAAGATTGGGTACAATGTTGGTCGCCATGACTTGTCAAAATTTCAAATTGATCGGAACTACCAATCAAAAGATATTTTTTTTTAAATTTGAACCAATCACATGAGCCCGTTCAAAAACGATCCCAGGGACCGCATAGATTACGTTAGTATATGTGCAAAATTTCAGATCGATTGGTTGTGCCGTTTGACCTGGGCAGTGAACACAAAAAAAAAAAAAAAAAAAAAAAACACACACAGAGAAAGTGCCGTAAGAGTACCGTGGTGACGCTCGCTACGCTCGCTCAATCAACGTCACTTTTTGTCAATTTTAACAAATCATTAAATTTTAATTAAATTAGTAAGTCTCAGCATAGAGAGTCTCAATAACCATCAACATTTCCAATGTAATAGGATGCGGACCGAAGAAAGTCCTAATTTTCTACCTGTCACAAGTTTTCTTAAGGTAGTACCTTCATTATACATATACAAAAAAAATAAAATCTTGAAATTACAAGTTCAGAAAACGTTTTCCTACATTTCAACTATATTTAAGTATAAATGAATCATAAAATGCTATTTAACTTGCAACCCCTGTCGTATAGCGAGGTTTCAATTTATTGCTTTCCGAGAATGAACAAAACTGTAACACAGGAGGTATAGGGAAATCATTTAGTTTTTGGTTGATAACTTTTAAAATAGCACACGTTGGTATTGTTTTCAATCTTTTTCCTAATAGAATGTCCAACTATCTATCTAGAAATCAGTTTTTTTAAAAAAAACGTTGAACCTCAGTAAAATTAAAAACTCAAAAATAGCATGGAAATCGTCATGATTTTAATGGCCCCCATAAGACTACATGTTAAAAATAGGAATTTATAACTACAATATCTCAAAATCTAGACACGAGAAGTTCTTCATATTTCACAATATCGTGTAAATAGTGATTATTGATACCTCTGCCAAAATTAGGCTTATTTGGAAGATATGAGATATCAGTTGTGCTACCTTAACAGATATAATTAGCCAATTCTGAATGCTTACGTCTACCAAATATCAGTGTGGACAGAGGCACATTCATGATCTGTATACTACAACACCAAAAGTTGGAAAACTCAGAGGTGAATGTCGAGAGTATCGAAAAAGACACTCGTATAATTACCAAGTCAAATTTTACTCAACAATCTTTCCTAACTTCAGATTTTTGCGTCATTACACATGGAGAAAGAAGGAAGCTGTCCCCTATGCAAAGTGATCCACTTATTAAGTAACGTGTTATCAAACGAATGCACACAAACTAGCCGCTTCATCACGAACTAATTATGCGATAGAAATCTAGATTTTGATACAGTTCGGACTTTCAGATGAACTTTTGCATCACATTTAACTCGAGCATATTCTCGCCTCCTGGGAAGTGTAAATCGATGACGCAATTTGTAAAGTGGTAATGAGGCAGGGAATAATTATTCAGATTTCGTTAAGTATTATGCTAATTACATATGCGGGTTTTGCTTGATCAAAAGGGAACAATGGTCAGATGTTTCTGCTAGTACAGCCTTGAAAGACAATTGGATGCAATTTGTTTTGGGAATTTTCAAACGAAATAAAAAGCAAAGCTATTTGTCTTCCAGATTTCTTAACGTGTTACAATAATTTTAACCGCTATACATTTTCTTGTAACATATTTCTTCTGAAAGAAACAAGCAGTTATGTTTCATTTAGTGCCAGAACATAAAGCATTATTCTTCATGAACTCTATCGAATTACATCAACGACAGCTGCAGTTTAATAAAAATTAACGACTTTTTTTCAATGTTCATTGATGACTTACAGCTTCTTTCCAACTGTTGCTGAGGAGATGACCGACATACTAAATTCACTGACCACTGAAAAAACACTTTTGGCTCATTTTAGTATAATAAACCTTAACAGATTCCCACGTAGGACATCAGTGTAACACGTAGGACACTAAGTGTAGCACGTAAGACACTAAGTGTAACACGTACGTCACTAAGTGTAACACGTACAACACGCACGCCAAGCGGTTTATTCATACCGTATTCGCTTATGAAGGAAACAAAGTTATCGAGAGCAGTTTTTTAAATAAATGTTACGCATTTTGCTGACCCGCAAGTGACATCAAAGTGTGGCTCGATTTATAACATTATACGAGCCCTACAACTAAGATTGGAATCAGCTTAGAAATCAAAATATTTTGAAAAAAATATATGTGTGCTACCATCTTTTACAATGTTTTGATAATAGTTGGGAAAACATCGCATTGATTTGATAAGCAAGCACGGGTACGTGCAACACTTGATCTGAAATTTCCTAACACAGAAAAAAACATTTTAGGACACTAGTTCCGAAATCAACACGTTCCACTCAATATATCAATATAGAATAATCAAATTATATCGATTTTACATTGTAACCTTATAGTAGGAGCTACTATAGTTCCTTATAGTTCATTTTGTAGTGGAAACAAAATCTAATGATTTGTAAATGATCAAGGCCTACAAAGGTACAAGGTGTAAATGATACGATACATTTACTTTTAAATACTTTGATCAAATCAAAAATCCTAAATAATCTTAAAATATCGATATAACGCTCAATATGAGTAAATCATGACATAATGTAGATCCGACAACATTACAAAATTGCCACTTGATCCGAACTTTAATAACCAAAACATTTATTTTTCACTTTCAGCTAATCGCAGTATTTTGTTGAAAAACTATACGGCAAATCAGACAATACATCATGTATGGAAGATTTCAGCCCGATCTGACACACTGGGCGATCTGTATCGCACCAGCAACTGAAAAACACACAGATATCCAAATGTTAATTTCGAGTAGCAAAACTCTTTGAAGGTACGTATAGGTGTGTGATGTATGTAACGAGTGTGGGAAGAGCTTTGTCCACCCCTCTGTATGGCAAGTCGAGCACGACGGCATGGAGCTCGAAGAAGGACTGAAGACCGGTGGGAAATGTTCTTCTCTCGGCCGGCTAGATGACCGACGTGGAGCAAGCCAGCCGTGACGCAACCGAAACTCCACGCAGGACTATATTAGACACATGGAGATATGTAATTGAATTCTCGCCGCTTTGCTGCCCACACATTCTCGACAATTCGATATGATTTCAATTCGATGGACTTTCGTTATTATTTTTTGCTCTCCTCTGTTACAGATATTAAAAAGATATTCAATAATATTTTTTTGGAACATAAAATACGTTTTTTTCTTATACTGGCCGTTAGTTCCGATCTGTTGAAAACGAATTCCAAAAAAAAATCAAATTGTTATTTTTTTGAAGTAAAATGTAAATTTTATTGGCCACTGCAACTTTAAGTGCAAGAAGAAGGGCAAATCCTAAAATGTATGCAAAGCAAGTAGCAACAATTCATTCAAAGAAACAACAGTTGAAGGAAAGAATCACGAGATATACAGAATAATTCAAACTCCCGTCCCCAATTCTCCTGGAATCCGTCTTTTCCATTCAAGAGGTGCTGAAGACCGGCTTTCCATCGCGTTCATTTGTCATCAATAATTGATGTTATCAATAAAAGAATCGCTTTGCTTTGAGCATGCAAACGTCTTGATCAAAGCCAAGCACAGGATTTATATTCATATTCAAAACCATGATGAAAGGGGGTGAATTCTGCTACATTATCAATATACCTGGTGTGCAACGTAAAAAGTGTGCTTTTTATCAATTTTTATATTCTGTATTACGAATCGAAATTGGATTTCTTTTATACATACATTATTAATTCTCTATCATGCCTCGATTGGTGAAATTGAAATTTATTTTCGCCGGTCTTGTCGAGGGCTTGATATTGATTATTATTGCTTTTGTCGGGTGTTTTGCAATATTCATGATTAACCCGCCCTAGTGGTGTCTTGGAAAGCATTCATCAATTTGCATTAGCCATCGAGAGTGGAGGACTATGCGAGTTGCTGATATTGAATTAGGGCTTATGAAAGGGAATATTTTGTCCCTCTTTTAATGGAGTTTAATATTATTACAGAATATGCACTTTGTTTTTGAGGAGGCAAGATTATGAAAACTTTGAGGGATGTACAATGTCGACGAGTCTAATCTCCCCTTTCATTTTGATTTGAAAGTATGGCTGAGTGACCAGGAGCAATGCAGGGTTTTAATTAATTTATGTTACTTATAACGAATTTGGAATGTGCATCAATTTGAAAGAAAAAGATTCGGAAGGGTAAACAATAAAGACACGTAATATTTAGAATAATTGTTTAGTCGGCGAGTTTTTGTAAACTTTGAGTTTGCAACAATTGACTGAAATGTGCATGACATATATATTGTAGCGTGTACTCTAACTAAGTTAATGTTATTTAGAGATGAAAAGAACAATGAGAATTGGATCAAAAGACAGAGAAGGAAAAGAAATAACGGTTGATCGCCTGAAGGTAGAGGAGAAATGTACTTCAAAAGAGTTATAAAATGTGAAATAAAGTTAAACCTCTGAAAAACGCCACGAGTTTTCGCTAGGTAAAATACGTATGCAGATAGTAAACTTGCATTGTTAAAATATCGACATTTTATTTCGCGCTCGATAGGACGCACAATATATCCGATAAAACGAAGCATGTAACATTGAAAATAATTAGCGTACGGACCCGTTCCCATCGCTTCCCACATAGCACCAGGAAATAGGAACGAACACCATCCAACCAAGTGTAGATTTATGTTCGAACGAAATTCACCGAAATTCCATAAATCTGCACGCTGCAAACGAAGGGCAGAGTAAGGCAAGGTAGTATGGCTAGTAGTATGGAGCTATATATTTCACTGCAAGAGTAACGTGTTATAACCTGAGATATCTGGAACGAGCCGCTCTCTAGCGCTCACCGCAGACGAGCATGCAAGAGACGATCGTTTATTACTAGAACCCAATTTTCTTGTAAGCTCCAATAACGAGAATCTTATTCAAAGGGATGACGTATTACTTGAGACGTCGCCTCCATTAATTCTATTGGATTTGTCTCTTTCGAGTGTAATCGCTTGCGTGTAACTTGACGCTCTGCTTTCAAACACAACCGGCGTCTTTGCTTTGGCGTCGCGACGCTAATCAAGCAAGGGAACATTAATAAAAATACCGCTTGATTTCAGAGGATCAAAGACCTGAGCTCGGAGGACAAAATGGCTGTCCTTGATTAAGAAAGGTAATGAGTTTTTGAAACAAGATATTTTATAATTAGTAAAAAAAATGATTTTAAGGTTGTAGCTTGCAAAACTCGATCGGATAAATTTCGGTTATTTTAATTTCAGATAATTTTGCTCAAAATCTATACAAATCTATGCAAAATGTCATGTTGATTGGATGGTCGGTGTGACCTGGGTGATTCTTATTAATAAACAAAATATGTAAAACGAAGAAAAATAAAATGAAGTAAGTAAAGCTCAGTACGCTCGCCTAATACAAACATTTATTCTCAACAGATTTTTATGATGTTTGCATACAAAATAGTATGATTTTCATGTATAAATTAACAAGTTTTTTTCTAGTTTTTGCGTCAACTAAAGCCGTTTGTAAAACAAACATGGCACGGCAAGGAACTTGAACGGCTGCGCTCATGCGGAACCTCGCTGAAAACTCTCGCATTTTGCATCCCGTCGACCGGAAGTTCGGGCAGCTAGCTTCACATGCGCAGGTGCGCAGTGCAGTGTCTTCCAGATCGAGTGCGATTGCGTCGACAAGCACTGCACATAGTTCACCTGATGACGACAAATAACTCCGACACTCCTTCCGTTCTCCTTCGGAACCGGCAATCAGGATTCCCCATCCGCGATCAATTCTCTCGCATGATGCACTTATTCATTTCACTAGAACGTTCTCACGTTGGTTCTGGTGATGCACTTCGCCATCCAATCACAACTAGAGATGTAATTATCTCTGTAATTTACTAAGTTAGTTTGTCAGATTTTCTGCATGGCGGGGATAGCCAATGTTTACACGCCTCGCATGAGCTACAGTTTTTTCTTCCGTGGAAAATTGCAAAGAATGGAGGCAACTTTTTTTAACTCATAAATCGAATCTCGGGTTTATCGATGTCCATACATCTTCAGCGCGAATGTCCCGCATGCACCACTTACAAGATTAAGAGGTGTGGAAGGAAACGTTCTTATCAAATACACCTGGCTTTTACAGTAAACAAAAGGACAATGAAAAATTGAATGGCAATCGATTTTATTGAAAAGGAAAAGAATTCATTCAGCGAGAGCGAGAGAGAAAAGAGGGTGGAAAAAGACGGAGGGTTATAAACATGAAGCAGGCTACATCACAGAAAGCGATCGGGCGGCTGGAAAGACGGACGGACATGTTGGAAAGAGAGTGAAACGAAAGAAAAGAGAAATTCCACTGAATTTATTGCAAGATCGCGAAACCGCAAATGAATTCCCAGCGTCTCTTCCTTTTTACAGAATCCTTTATTTCTTCGACTGGAGTGTGGGTTGGAGACATCTTGTTCGTTTTCCAGTTCGCCACAGGACGGAGATTTCCTCTCCCAATATGTGACGTCGCATCAACTCTTCTGCGCTATTAGCCCACACAATCGCACCCCCCACACTTCGCCGCCCCTAGATACTTCAAACCAAATGGCATGACAATGTAGAACTATATGTTCCCTTCGAGAATTCCGCGGACTGCATTTTCGTCTCCATTCACTCCCATTCACTGAGAAATCTATTCGACGAGATTGCGGACTCCACCAATTTTTTAGTAAGGAAAAAATCTCACACTCCAATCGCGGCAGCAAATTACAGCATCTCATATACCATGCCATTGTATCAGTTAAATCTGTGACGTAATGAAAGTCTATGCTGATCACTTCCATTGTCCCGCGCCAAGTGATTGTTACAATTCGATTCCTTTTTCCGAGGTTTCACTCTGCTTCTTTTCTTCTCTTCGAAAGTTACGCTCTGGAGCAATTTTCCCTGAAGTTTTCTTCTTGGCCGACGTCATCAATATCCCTCGACCAATGAGGTGCGTCGCCAGCTTAGAATAATGTCAACTTGACCCACCCCGGGCGCGCACATTTGTCCCCCCGGACATTTGTCCCTGTCAGAACTACACCACTGGAACAATTGTTATGATGATATCGCTCTGTACACCGCAATAAAGGCCAACGCATTATTCAATTGTTGAGCAGTAATGCGCGAGTCATTACGACCAGACCAATGACCAATGATCTGTACTATTGAGCTGGTAATGAATGGTCTAATCTGATGGTTCATGCGGTATACATAAAGCATTTGCCACTCATTTCGCTGGGAATAATGCTCGGTGGTCATGGTTTGGGAGGGATTATGAACATTTGCTACCAGAATACTTTTCATTATACAACGCAATTTAGATCTGTTAAATATAATTATAAATCCCATGTATTGACATAGGTAGTAATCTACTCAGGGCAAGGAACCAATTAAGCTTTTATTTGACTGTGAAATTATCAAATGAATGAAATAAATTTCACAATCCTTCGTGTAAACAAGGAAGAGAAATGAAATGACAGTTGAGCGCCGAGGACAAAGAGATGATTCCCACAAGAGTGCCACTCAGTGAAGCGAGCGAAGCCATGAGTATGTGAGGATTGTATTGTGAACGAGCCTAATTATTATCTCATTGTCTTCGTTCGGTAACTGCAGTTTCGAAACCACAGATCGTGCAGAATGTACCGTTTTCTCCCTCTCATCAATAAACAATGGCAATAATTAATAATTACTCTGCTCATCGATTGTTATAATTTGTTAACTATCGTCCTAGATTAATTGGACACTTGGGCTCTAACGATACAAACATATCTCCTCATTTCAAGCTTGATTTCATCGCCATTTAATCGGAATGGTTGAAAGTTTAAACAGTGCGTCGATGTGGATGCGAATTGCGACTCATGCTTCTGTGTGCAGAATTACTCGAATGTGCTGATAATTAGTTGTTCGGCGATGAGCGGAGCTAATGAGTGCGATACCTAGTCCGTCATGGCGTGACAAATATGACGCTTGATTGCTGTCCATGACGTCACACAGCCCCGGTGAGAATTCAATATTATGTTGTGCAACACTGCGTTATCGATTCGATTGCGAGATATATTTAATCTTGTATGTATACCTCGGCGTGAGTTTCAATTATGTAGTGAATCGTTACCTTGAAGTTTGCAGGTTTTCGCTGCACATTGGGTACATCAATTACGCGGACCTTTTTTTTACTTTTTCAAGTTGTAAATCAGTTTAATTGAATTCATGGCAGGGGAGATAGTTGTGATCGATAAAAAGGGTTGAATTTATCCATCCATCAAAGCGTCCAATTAAAGTTACTAATCGTTGGATGCCAAATTGCAAGATAATGACATGCAGCTTGAATGTAGAGTGCAACATAAATGGAAGATTCTAAGGAACACTGGGGAATGCATTACCTTTGGATATTCCCTCTGTATCATCGCTGTAATATAACACTGTGCGAGAGTATTTTATATCTGGATTTCAATGAATTTATAACATTATGCACGAATCTGCACAAAACTTTTACACTCAGACTGAAAACTCTCTAACATTTTCCGACTTTAGATAATGATACTTCATTATATTCCGCAGATCTCCCATTATACAAAAACTTTCAACACGGAACAGACATTGAAATGTTGAAATACACACTTGCGGATAAATACGGGGAATGAAAATATAATTTCGCAGAATTTTCTTGAGGACCTCTTCGGCACCATGACGAGGTCAGAATGCTCCGGGGATTCGGGGGGGAGTGGGATGGGGGACGTGTTTAATGACCGCATATGCAAAGCACGTTGGGGGAGAGGAAAATCAGAGCAATCTGAGGGGACCTTCACGCATATTGCGATGGCTGTGATGAAGACGCAATCATATAGAATGAGCCAAACTTCAGTGTCATGTCTGCTGGTGGCAGCCACTTGAAGAACTCGCAGCAATCTATTGTCGCTCGCTCGTAGTCTTTAGCGATTATTGTGTCGGAATAATGGAAAATATATAGCAGTGCCAATGCGGCGGTTTATAATGCGCCAATAAGCTAGGTACCTGAATAGATATAAGATGAAAATGATCAAAACTGCACTAGGATGTATCTTCTAATTACGTAATTAGTGTTGTTTAGCTTGTAAACACTATTTCTTTCTACTTGAAAGTTGTTATGTTTCGTATAAAGCGATAGAAATTATTTGGAATTTAGTTTGAATCTGGAACTTTGAGGAAGGAAACTGTCTACGTTGCCACTTTCTTCAGTAAAAGCTGATTTGTGTAACAGTTTTGCATATATAGGACTAACTAGTTTCTTCCACTTCCATTTGTCATTAGAATATTTAGCAGCTAGCAAAACAGTGTCTGAGAATACATTTTCCGAGCAAGTTGTGAAAAATAAACAGTTATTTCTGTTTATTCCAGCAAGCGAGATACATCGCATAGAACTATTCTGTGACAGGAACTGGGGCGATGTTTGCATGCCGTTGGGATCTGGAATTGTGCAGCGTCAAAGTAAATTCAAGTGAAAACGACGCCTTCTTCCGGAGAACATTTAAATTGAAGATATCACCTCTTATTCAAATTACTTTGTTTAAAAACAACACAATTGCAGTAAATTCACAGTTCCATTTTTATGGAACAACACAGTCGCGTCTCTATGAGAAAAAATGGCTGACAATCTTAGGTACTACACATTTTGTCACGCTATTTTATGTATACGTAGGCAGGTAAATATTTGTTCACTTCGCAACATTTCTAGAAATGCAAATAGCAATTTACAAAAAGTAGAAGTGCACGATATCTTTTGTGAGATGTAATCGTTTGATGTATAACATTTTCGACAACGCACTTCAGCGAGTGTTTGCTTTTTAGTTAATCCTAAATCAACGCCAACTGCGGCAATCGCTTTGTCGTTGTTTTTTCCCGATTCCCAAAAGAGTCCAAGGTAAACAATTGACTGATGTTGACAGGAGTAGGAGGGGGGGGGGGATCCCCACGAGGGGCGGCACGAGGGGGAGGAATTCGGCAGCAAAGGGGTTCACGTATCGGTAGATATCAAGTCGCGTATAGGCGGAAGTCGCAGCTGATTTCGAAGTCTCAGTAAATGTTCACATGTGTTGTAAGAGTAAAAGACTTGTGGGAATTGGAGCATTCCACGCATGGATGCGTCGCTACGATCTCTGACAATAAACCGCATGCGACGCTGCTCGGGATTACGCACGAGACTTGTAATTAGACAGGTGGAGGAGAGCGGAGTCACCCAGGTGAAAGAAACACGTCACGTGTCGAGACATTGAGAGGTTCGAGGAGGCTTTTGTCTGCTGTTTAGCGTGATTCATCGCACCAGAGTCGCTCACGGTCATGGTCCAAGCGGTTCTCCGACTCAGATTCCAGAGACATCAACGCGCCGAGCTATTATTTTAATTACACGATCGTAGTTAGGTTTGAAATTAAGTTTTTTTAACCTCATTAAGGACAAGTTATTTAATTGGTAAATTGTTCAGGTATGAAATAATTTGAAATAATGTCATCATTTCTATGACTATATTTACCTCTCACGTCACATTCTCTTTGAAATTTTAGTGGAAATCGGAAACAATTTTCTCGTTATTGAAAGGTTATGGAAGTCGAGGAGGATTTCATTGAATGCGATCCAATAATGAATCGGATTATGTGTTCTGATTCAATCCAGGTGATCGGTAACTCGCATTCAACTCGTTTTATAGCAAAAAAAGCAACTTGCATGGGTACACTATATTCCGATACTGCATGCAGATTTGGAAAATAATTCCTTCGCAAAACCTCAACGACATATTAATTCACGGGAAAAATCCAATTCAATTGATTAATTCTTTACGCTTTTCTAAACCAATCCCCGTAGTCGTGCGGTGGTCCAATAGCAATCGAGTACAATTAGGCACGGTAAATTGTTCGTCCATGTGCATTCCCTTGAGAGCTCCGTTCCGTTTATTAGCGAATTTGAGAGGATATATGCAGCAGAAACGCGCGTAATACAGATGCGGGATTGGCTATATCAAGGAGAACTAGAAGGTATGCACGTTACCTAGAATAATAAAAAAGTATGATATAATTCATGTAATATTCTCTGTGACGCTTTTTCTGCACTCATACTTTTTAAATGACCAGTTTTATTCACGTTTAGGTAGTTAGGGACGGCGTCGCACGCATATTTATCTCTTTGAAACGGCGCTGCTTTCCTGAGTCACATTGTGCAATATGTAGTGGGCTGTAAGGACAATAGCTTTATCTAGAAATAGCAGAGTGAAAATTTATATCGTAATAATATAAGCTCACGTTGGTAGTTCTATCCTGTTGTACAGCGTGCATCGATCATATGAGCTGCAGCGGGACTAGCATACACACAAAAGGAGGGAAAATAAAGTTAGTTATTTTCCTTGTCCAGAGTAGCTAATAAAAATTCGCTTCGTTATAGTTAATAATAATAGAGATGTATCACTTTCATATGATGGAGTAGGTCGTGGGTATGTTGCAAGTTCTGTTACCAACACAACAGGATATTCCTATTTTTTTTGCAGAAGTTCATGCGGCCCAACAAACTGTAAGTTTCGAAATGGGAAATTTGGAGCACACATTTTAACACAATTCAATGCAGGCAAAGTTTTTACTTTACTTTCGAGGTTTAATAAAAAGTGGTTATTTTTGTCGTAGCTAGGAGGGATCGAGTTGAGAGCGAGATGATGTTGTTGGTTGCTAACTTGCTGTGGAGAGGATATTACACTGGATACAACAAGCGATTACATGCCGTTTTCAACGAGTTTATTCAAATCCACTTCATTGTCTGTGATAAAATATTTAGTAAGATAGATATCAAGACTAAGCTGTTTATATAAAAATCAATAAAACTTTTCTTCTTTTTATATACCGGTTATTAATCCACCCTATTTCCATCCAACCCCTATAATAATAATAAAACTCAGACTCAAGTAGTGTATCTGCTTACAGGAAATACCTGTGTAAAGCAGGTTTCTCCACTAAATAGTAGTGAGCCATGCAACATCGACATCGACCTGGCTTCAGACTTCCACAACAACAGGCTATCAATTACAGAACATCTATTAACCTCCCAATAAAATACACATATTAACTTTATATACTATCCAGCTTTCATTGGAGGAGATTATAAATCACAGGGGCTTAGGGGAGGAATAGACTGAAAACGTTCACCAATTTTTTTCACTAAATTTATTTCCAAAGTTGATAGTGATTAAGTACGGGATTTTTTTATTATCCGTACGCAGTAAATAATTTTTTCTGAAATAATACCGGAGTTCTTCTTTGTCTGTAGACTTATGGAGGTATTAACTGGCGAACTGTTACAATGTTTCATAAAAATTAAATAATTTTGATAATACCTAATGGTTGTACAGGATTATATAACGTACTTGCTATTTAGTATTTACACATGGAAAAAACGCATTCTGCGCCACACATGTTCTGTGGCGGTTGCATAAGCCAGTGCACTGAACTGCGGTTTGCGCGGAGAGAAATCCTTGCTTGAAAAACTCCCGACCGACTAAAAGATTGAATTTATTCAAAAGTCATCCCGAGGATTTTGAGCAGGCCATGACGAAGTTCCGACGTTCTCAACTCTCGCCTGAAATTTGACTGACATTCATTGAAATCTCTGGAAGACTCGACGAAATACTAATGTCACCGAAGTGTTCAAGAGACACTGAGGCATTTCCAAACTCAGCGAAAATGTTCCAGATCCTGCAGGAAATCCAGGCAAAAATCTGGGCGACTCTCGCGCCGAGGAGTACATTTCCTGAATGCAAATCCATAAAAACAACGTCGCAACGATCAATTGGCTCCAACTCAAAAAAACAAAACAACAATTCAAAGTAGTTGTAAAAAATAATCGATCATCATTTTTAGGGATTATGAAAACCCAGGGACGTGCCACCTGTCAAATAGAACGTAGCAAATACAAAAACAGTTGAATTCCAAATGAATAAATCGAAACGCCTCGCTGATCAAGTCGAGTTCATTCATCATGATGCAAAGTGATAATTAACTATGCGACAGGCGAGCTCGTTAACTCAAGCCAGTCATCATTGTCTTCAACTCCGTCCAACCGAAGCGCTTCCAATCATCACAAGTCTAATTGATTAAACGATCCGATCCGATTGACTTGAAATCAATCTTTCCCATCATGTCAACAGAATTTCAGTTCAACACCGCCGCCCATGCGATTGGATATTTGATTAAAAGTTGAACACAGAGTGTCGATCAAACAGTTTCCTACTATTCGTAAAGTTTGTTTACCACGGGGCCGTGATATAGAATCTAGTTTGTCGTGGAGTTTTAATCAACTTTGCTGCCTCTCTGTGATGAGTCTCCCCCGCCCGACTCGACAAAGCCGTTACACACTTCTGTACAAACGTGCATTGACACACATCAATACCTCTGCGCCGACTTATTAACAAACTTATTCCGTAGACTTGAGGAAAAGATAGTACCTAAAGCCAGCTCCTGGTTTTAATTCGCTCTTTTTCCAACCCTCGACTTTCTAATATCCCCCATCCCTCTTCCTTCAATAATCCAATCAGTTGTCAAACTCATAATTACGTTGCTGGTAAAACGAGAATACAAACCTCAAGAGACCGAGCCATTTTATTCTGGAAAAAAACACATAAAATAAGAAACTGCTCCAATTTCTAGTTCCTTTCTTTCGAGCTCGCCTACAGTGGATTGTTCAGCTTTAACAAACCACCCTTGAAGTCGAATAATCCCATTCAAGAGTAGATCCATAATACACACAATGCAGGCAGTCTAGTGCAAGCTAGAAGGCCTTGGTACTTGACATGAAGCAAGTACTCCTGCACTACTCATTACACATGTGCTTGAATAGGATATGAGCTACCTATATGTAGCAATTAGTATATAAATATGACAGGGTGCTCCACGCCCCTACATATATTGTGGGTTAGGTTAGGGTGGATGTATATTAATATGTATATTGAGTTGATCTGAATGTGACAGGGGTGTAAAGGGGTTGGAAAAACACGGATAAAGGGTATCATTGTCAGCTTCAGGTAATCAATGCCGCGTTTTATAAAGTGCCACCAGATTTTAACGTAATTAAAATGTCACAATGGGTGTAGGCTGCTGGACGATATCGATGAAATATACACCTAGCGTGTTTTCACATTGTTATGGAGATAGGGCAGAGTAACGTAATCCCCTTCTCGCCCGGAGCGTGTGTTTACTTTTGTCATTTTTGATAAAGGAAATGTGTGCTTTCGTTTCTGTTAAATCATAATTGTTGCATACTTTAATTAACTTGTGAATGATTCAGTGGGTTTAAGCGTGATTGGTGTACTGCGACAGCTAGCAGCAAAACACTTGGATAACACGTGTAGCAATTGACAGGTGATGTCACTTCCGTTCAAGACAAATAAATGCGGTCCCCGTGGAACGAAACGCACATAAAAATATGCACGGGCATATTTATGTTGTCGCCGATGTCAATGATTACCATAATAAAAGTTTCGCGACGCTGTCGATACGTCCCGAGAGCTTCGAGCTCGCGCTTTTTGATAGCAACGCTATTGTGAAGGATATTGGGAATCTCAGCGGTTGCGATCGAACCAGGAACACGAAGCGTATTTGAATATAAAAACTGTAATGTTGGAGGATCAAAGACATTCTTTCGAAAACTGTGGTTGAGGAAGCTTGTAAAATGTGATTATCTGAGTGGGTACGCATTTTCCGAGACTTTTCTCACGTGACCTTGGGTATAATCTCGCAAGAGAGTTCGCAAAGGCGGTGTGCAACAATGTAGCTAATAATAATGGAAGTGAAGTGAGAGGTCGTGTGCGTTTATACACATGAGTATGGCCGGATTAAAAACATGCAAAGCATGAACATGATAATGGTCAAGTTCAAGCGAATGGCTCCCAGTTGCAACATAGAATGTAGAACAGGTGACAGTTACCAAAACAGTACCAGCCACGTAATTGCTGTCATTATTTAACATTACTCCGTGGGTCACCTCAACCAATGAAACAAACGGTCCATGTAAAAAGCTCTTTTGATGTAGCATTGATCAATTAAGCAAACAACGATTATGTTCCTCGAGCACGAACTGCATCTCGAAGTGTAAACGTAGTGCAGTGATTAACTACAATCATGCAACCACATGGATACAAAACTAATTAATCTACACAGCTCAAATGTCTGAAGTTAGTTTGTTAATTACCTTGTGATGGAGACGGCAGGAGACAGCAGAGCAGTCCCAACACGACGGCGATCTTGTGCTCGGAGGTCTTCATGTTGACAGCAGCTGACAAGACTTCAAGAAGTGTCAAATCAATTCTCAAATACCACTTATTTAAACACGCATTTCTAGAGTGACCAGTAGAACGCGATTTTTCAATTATTTAGAATGATCGAACCTTGGGGGGGCACAGTTTTCGTGGTTCAGTAATCGAACGCCGGGTCTGGGCGATTTAAATTTGGCAGTGTCTATAATTAGATCGACTGTAATGTTCCTCTACCGGCGGATAGTACTGATGTAGCACGCTAGTTTAGCGGAAAGTTGTGTCCGTTTGAAATTCACACTAATCACACGTATTTACGTCTAATTGTGAAGGGTTTTTAACTGCAACAATGCACGCGAATATAGAATTCACAATACCATAGAAGACTCGAAGTTGATGGCACAATATAAGATGATGCGCGAAGATTTTTATTTTCAAAGTTTTCAATTTGACTAGAAATATTTGGAATAATTTCTTCAACGTTCTATTTACACTTGTGTTTTCTTTTGAACTTGTCACTGAATTATAATCGAACACTGTGATTTAGATTGACGACCCTCTCGACTGCGCCGAGGTCTGCACACATGTTCGCCGACGTGACGGAAACCACTGGCTGCGAAGTTATGTTGAGACCGTTGATCGAGGACTTGATCACCCGTCCATGCGTTCCCGAGCTTCCTGCGCGGCAGAATGAAGCTCCGCTGTCGGTTTGAATTTCAGCCCGCCGGGTGTCGCTACCGAGTCGACCGTGGCGCTCGCCTCGGGAAAACGCCGAACTAGAGGAGGCGACGCGCGCGTGCGCTACGGCGTCGGGATGGAAGTGCGCGCGACGACGACGCTTTGAGGGTGCGAAAAGTCACACCCACAGAAAAAAGCGGCAATAAAAGAAAACACCCCTAAAATTATTGGAAAGTAGGTCGAGTGGAGGGTAGGGAAATAAATATGTGAAGATGCTTGAGCGACATGTATTCTTACAGAGCTTTTGCAAGTTGACAACTGAGTGTTGACATTACGTGTCACATTTTAAATGTATATGAATTCTCTTTATTTTACACTACATTGTGACTGTTCAATGGTGAAGTAAAACAGAAAAAACAACACTGAAATATGAAATACATAAAAATTGATTAATATACTCTTCTCATTTTTTGGTTTCTTAGAGTAGTTTTCGGTCTTCTAAAAAATAAAGTGATTTGTGAGTGCACTATACTAGATATGAATATATTCCAAAACAAACCATTCCCTACTTTTTTAATAATGACAATTACACACTAGATCATAAAAAGTACAAAAGAACAAGCGCTAGGAGTAAACAAATGCCTTGGCAATCACACGACTCCGTCTACACAAAAGAAGGCTACAAGAAAAGCAGAGGGAAAAACTAATATCTATTTATCATGTTTTGAATGAAACTCCTCTTTCACTTTAGTGAGGATGTCATTTGGAATTAAACTTTAGCCCGCAACGACTTCTTATCATCATCCTCTGCTAAAATTTGACCTATACAAACGCACTTTTTATACCTTCCGTCATTAGGCATACTTTATAAAATACCACTGCCACTAAAGCTTTCTTTATTTTCAGAAGGTTACTAAATATACTGTCGAGCTTGACGACAACAAAGCTCTGTTGACAAAAGACTTTTCCAGGCGATCATCTTGTATGACTTGAAACGCGTCATTAGGCTCGACTCCTCTCACAATGCATTACAGTCCAGGCAGGTGAGATGTTCCACAATAGATGGCGACACTGTCCATTGTTTCACCTAGCAACGCTCCAGTATTGTTTACATTCACATTGTTGTCAATGACAAGAAGAATCTCTGTCACTTCCAGAGCCTTCTTGAAAGTTGAGATGATATTGGAGGCGACGCTACGGCGTCTTTGGAAAAGAGACGCCCGAGAAAACTGTTTCTTTGCTGTATTATAAATAGTTTCATTGACGACAGCTTTATAAATAAATAAATACGTGCGGTTATTGGCATAAAATACGACTGCCTCTCTTTCCTAATAATGGAATCACATAAATGCACCGACGAATAGTTGGCACAATATCCACAGAGTTTTAATAATAAATTCCGAACTAAACAGACTAATTGTTATGCATGGCTGACTTCCAATATACAATGTATGGCGGGGTGGAGATATGACATCGCACAGATAGCACTGTTTGAAGATAGTTTCAAGTTGTGACTGAGCACGTTCTACGCAAATAGCTGCCTGTTCAACCAATCACAAGAGATTCGCCAGAGTGATTAGACAACTTCAAGGAAAATAAGTTTCAAATTGTGCTCCAAATGTTTCTCTTGACAAGTAGACGTATTCTCTTTCTTTACGTTTACAATAAGTTTCGTGATATTGTGAATAAGTTTGTTCCCGAACTGAATAATTTTCCAACCAAAAAACCTGCAGAGAAAAAATTTTCTTTCGTGTCATTGGAGAAATATGGTTTATTTTAGACATAAATACGGCATTTGGTTTCAATTTGTCTCCAATGAGTGTCCCCAATTAGAATCGACACAAGTCAATTCTTATATTTGTCAACTAACAATTCAAACTTTTAAAGAAATCAATCATACGATACGAATACGAATGAGTGATGTGAGATGCTGCGTGCATTTTGTAGAATTACAACTTCAATCCCAGTTTGCAAATATTTCCGCGCATAGGTACCTAATAAAGAAACAAAAACAGTTTTCAAAATTATGCATCTCTATGTCCCATATTCTTGTTTGCGTTCCAAACTACAGTATTGAATTTCCCCTAAACTTTCCTCTCATCTTCGATCTGGTGTCAACTCTGTTCCCCAACTAATCAGGCATCGAGTTACTAATCGACGCCCGGGGAGGGCACTATCGATTAACGACGTCGTGCGCTGCATAATGTCAGGCCGGGCCTAGTTCGCCGTGTAACAGGTGTAAGAAACGACTCCTACAAGTTTTATCCACCTCGCAGTTGAACTCAACCGTCGCGCCAGCTGATGTTTCCGTTCACCTTGATCACAATTCCAGATACCACTCACCTACATGTTCACCAACGTCAGAAATCAGCACTTAACGAATTCCTTGGAAGGAGGAGTTTAGCAGTAATGAATTAAAGGGCGATGCTAAAAAGAAAGCAAAGAACAAGTAAAACTCATTATGCAACACCTGCCGTGTTAGGTGTTTAACCGACAGTAATTATTGTTGCGGATGTTTTAAATAATATCAGTTGTGTGTTTTCTTTAAAAGGAGGAAAGGGATGAGTAATCGTGTACGGCATTTAAATAAGTTTGAATGAAATATGTCACAAATATTATTTATTTGTTCAATTAACTGGAGTATTGTTAGTTTGATTAAATATTCATAATAATTTAGTATCACAATGATGAAGAAGGCATATTTACAGCTTATTAAATAGTAGCAGAAATGGAAGAGCAATAGTTCTCACGATATATTGTGAATTGGAGCAAATGCCAATTGATATTGCATGATTCAAATTATATTAACTAAATTATGTACAACATCAATGGTACGATCTATGCACATGTACCAAGCTCTACTTCAATTCTGATCAATGTCAGTTTTCAACTCAGTGTTATTGAGCTGAATCTATCAGTAATTTGTTATGTACATAGAAACAAAACACATGTTACAATATAACATTCAAAACATAACATATGGCATACATGTTATGGTATTGTAATCTATAACATTGTTATGTTATGTACTAGAAGGTCGAGTCCAAAACTTGCCAGTGTCAAATCTCTCAAGTTTATTTAGTATAAAGAGTTGTGTGTTCCTAGTATCTGTACCCTCCCTGTCCGGAAGCTCGTCCTTCCGCATTGCCTCCCTGGGAGTCGTAGCCTCCTTGAGCCTCCTCGTAGCGGATGGTCGGCGTGTAGCCCTCGTTGTTGGCGACGTAGTCCACGATCTGCGTGCGACCGTCGGGGAGCAGCACGTGGTAGGAGCCGGTCGCCTCGTCTCCTTGACGACTCTCCTGATGACCGAAGTCGTTGCCGGAAGCGTCGTCGAGGACCTCGTAGGAGAACTCGTAGTTGGCGGGCTCCTGAACAGAATCATTGTCGTCGTCATGGTGTCCAAATACATGTTCAATATTAGATCACAATTGTACTTTCATCATCGAGAGCAAAGAACATTTCACTAACTAATAGTTACCCATTCCTAAAAGAAGTGTTCAAAATGGATGGATCTCTGACAAAATAAGGAAATCTCTCTGACTGAATTAAAAATATTGAAAGTGTATTTGTTTATGATCTCGATGAACCATAATCGGTATTTCAATGAGAGATTTTCCATGAAAATGGCGGTCTGTAAAAGTAAATGTGGTAATTGATTGATTATTTTTCCAATAGATTTAGGGCCGGTCTTTCAATGCCTTGCTAACTTTAATACAATCAATTAGGTCTATATTGCCATGGCAACAACCAATGACATTCCTAGAATTACCACTAACTAACTGTTAAGAGCTAATTGAGACTTTAGCAGAGTATTGAAAGACCGGGCCTTAAACGAAATACAATTTAGGTGATCTTATCTTCATTTAAGTATACAAAATCATGTAAGTTTAATTTATGTTAAACATGAAAAAGATAATTACATGATCGAACCCTCTCTCGGATATCACCCAGTGAATTACAGTGCATTTTAACAATTTCATATGGTATTACGTTCCTTTCATGTTTAATTTGTATGTTAATGTCCTTCTCGATTCAATCCAAGACATTTTAGTTTCTTCTTTTGGGGACATATTATTCATAGATATATATTGAGATAATATTAATATGGAGTAAATATTGAGATATTCTCATAAGAAATACGTTACAACAAAATTATTTGTCAAATTGGATGTAAAATATGATAAAGGCGAAGAGGGAGAGAGAATTCTGGCCGGAGGCTGAGGAAAATATGAAATATAAGAGAAGCATCATGCTAAGGATCCGGAAGTAGAGTATAGTATACCTTCTTTACAATTGAATACATTATGCCAACAATAGCTACGTAAACCCAATCCTACTCCAGTTTGTATAGAAGATGATACCGGTGGTATTTATTTTTGAAGAATAACAATATTTGAATCGTCAAAATACTAAAGAATCTAACTTTCGTTTTATGTAAATGGGTCGAGTGGGTCTGCTTGTATTTCACAAATAACGGAAAAGCAAATCTGGAAGAATATTTTACTCTTTTCAGTTTTCCTACATTTTTGTAACACAACATTCACTACTTCCGTATGTCGCGAACATAACATGAAAAGGTACACACACAAAACACACACAATAATCGTATGAAGAAAAACAGGAGAAAATCCTTGTCATTCTAAGTTCTCGAGAATATGTCGTTTGTCTGACTGTGTTCTACAGAAATGTATTTTATTTTTGTGCCATACTTCGATTAGAAACTATATTATCCACTTTGTAAAATTGTAATCACAGGAAATGTGAACGCTATTGGCTGTTTGTGACGTCAGTCGGACCAAAATGATGTCTGCAAAGTGATACAGAAAAGCTTTGATTTTGGAATTTTAGCTACTTATCGTGAATGACGCAATAGACCTCACTGGGAGTCGAAGTCAGTTCAGTCGGTAGACACGACATAATCAATTGAATCGGCAAGTCATCGTATTCGACAACACTGCAAGTTTTCCACGTAAATATTCAATGCCAATAAACTCGTATCCCATGGCAACGACACAATTATGAAACGCCGCCGTGGAAAAGTAGACAGATGTTCTTTCACCAAGTACTCTTTTCTCACTTACCGAGAGCGGATCGTCCTGACCATTACCGCCTCCTCGAGAAGCGGCGTAACCGTTGAATTGGCCGCCATTCTGCCTGCTCGGGGCACCGTACTGGCTGGACGGAGTGTTGGAGCGTCCTGCAAATGAGGATTGACCGCCGACGCGTCCACTGTTGGAAGGAGCACCGTATTGGCTGGAAGGAGCGTTCGAACGGCCGGAGAAAGATGATTGACCTCCTCTGGAAGGTGCGCCGTATTGGCTGGAAGGAGCATTCCCTGAGCCTCTGGAAGGAGCACCGTATTGGCTGGAAGGAGTGTTTGATCGTCCAGAGAAAGATGATTGACCACCTCTGGAAGGAGCACCGTATTGACTGGAAGGAGTGTTTGATCGTCCAGAGAAAGATGATTGACCACCTCTGGAAGGAGCACCATATTGGCTGGAAGGAGTGTTGGAGCGTCCCGAGAAAGATGATTGTCCTCCTCTGGAAGGAGCGCCGTACTCGCTGGAAGGAGCGTTCCCTGAGCCTCTGGAAGGAGCGCCGTATTCACTGGACGGCTGCTGGCCGCCTCCAGAGTATCCGTTGCCGTTCTGTCCTGGAGGAAGATAATCGCGACTTAGTGGAGGCTGCGCGAAGACAGCTGCGCCGAGGACGGCCAAGAGGACGCACACTTTCTGCAAGAGAAACACAAATTATTCATTTCAATGTACGTCCAGTTGTTCTACGAGAACAATCAATAGGAAATAATATTTATATTCACTTTTTACTAGTTGCTCTCTAATTATCAATTCATATTTCTATTCACTTATTATTCACAAAATAACTCAGAAATCTCGTATACTCGTACGTCTTCTTTACTCTACACCGATTGCAATCGAAAATACTAACAGCTCGTTGAACCAAATCGTTTCCACATTATTTATATCTTCATGCATACCAACAGCTAAAACAACTACCCCTGGGCTGTGCAGGCCAGGAACCTATACAGATTATCTAAACAAATTATCTGTTATTTGTGCAAAGCAAACCGATTTCATTCTTATTCTACACCTTGTTAAAACATCTACTACAATATTTGTAAATTATTATGTGTTGTTATAGATTGCAAACCGTTATTCTTTATCATACAATATATATTTTGGCAACTACATTACCATACATTATCATAACTTACCATCATCGTTATGTTCTTCTGAATTCAGGATCCGTTGAGACCTGAAGATGAACTGATGCTCTAAGTTAGGATGCTGCATTTATTTATACTTCATGCACGCAATTTTTCTCATATTGTGTTAGTTATTGCAGAACAGGTTCATTTTAGTAATTAGTGAATGTATTACCTGGGGCAGCTGTGATTGGAATCTTCTTCATAGATTAGTTACAACATCTCGCTGAGATGCATTGCATTTCATCAATATTAGTACACATCCCAGAGCAAACGTGCACCCACTCCGCCCTTGCTCTCGTTAAGCTCATCAATATGAATAATTATATTTGAAGTATCTTAACAAGAAGTATATGAATATTTCTCAACTGACGCAGAAAATCATTTCTTCTGTTACGATAATCCACCTGTAATCGGTTCACTACTGATTGGCGGTCACGATTTGGTCTACATAATTACATCTTCACATGGGATTTTCTTTTTGAGTTATGCTTTTGTGTTTATATTGTAATTATTCCATTCACGTCAAGGTAATAAGATTTATTCATCTTGAATTCGAGTGGCTTTGTAAAAATTCCACACATCGTGAAGATATGATTGATGATCTTGAAGATCTCGAGGTGTTAAAGTCGTGTTAAGTAAAATTAAATCGAGCTAATCGAGAGAGAAGATTTGTTTGATGTTAGTTGTTTTGAGACGTGACGGCGTGAGCTGAAATTAGGTTTTGCACAATTGGACGTGATTTGTACTTGCAAATGGGTGCATAAATCAAGAGTGTTATAATTATGCATGTAAGTACGTGAGCCATGAGCAGATAACTTTGCACTGCTAATTTAGATGCAATAGAAGTTCAATTGCAATAAATAACGCATTTTGTAACAATATAAAAATGATAATCTAGTAAAGAACCCGTATATTAATCAATTTCAAAAATTTCATGGAATGCATTTTTTTAGATTGAAATCAAACAAACAATTATTTCGTTTCAAATGTGCAACAAATCTCGAAATGTATCTAGGTATCTCAGTATCTCGAAAGTCAGTCGAAATTAAAAAAAAAAAACGAGCGAGTAATTTTATACGATTTTAACCGATCTACGTTTTTTGTAATAAATGAACTAAATAATACTAAACATATCCAAGAGAAAATAAGAACTTAATGAAATTGCCATGAGCTGGATGTCATAACGTTGTAAATTGCATACCTCATGTAGGTACTGAAATGTGACATATATCTAATATTTATAGGTAACTTGTAGAAACTCGCAAGTTTATTTTTATTTATAGTCAGCTATGAAGTATGATGGGAAATAAAAGAAAATAGTTCACATTCTATTCATTTAACGATTATGTTCACAATACGTTCTTAGGAAAATACGATGAAGAGGGTTTACGAGTTGGACGAAGAGAAAATGTGTATAATTTAGTCGTATACAATTTTAACAGTATCATTCCATAGCATCGTATTTCCTTGTTCGAGAAAATATCTTCTGGTGCAACTTTGAAATAACTTGCTATTTAGTATTTGCTCTTGTCTGATAAAATACCTTGCAATGGCGACATAGTTGAATGTTATGATATCTGTGGCATGCACCATCTTCTCTGTCTCCGCTACAGTTACTAGAAGATCACGAACTCTTCATGGCTGCAAATGGTCTGGAACGCCATTATTAAGAATGACTAGCAGATTTTCTTAGATATTCAACACTCTTGTGTTATATTTTATTATGATCTGCCCTTGTTTTTTTAATGAGTCTAATTGTATTTACAAACAGAACTAATGAATCTTTTAGAGACTGTTATTTTTTTTACAAACATTTCTGTACCTATGTTGCTTCCAGCAGGTCAAACACTAGACCGATTCATTTGAAAATTACGATGGATTGTCCATTCTATGAAGACGTTAAACCATGATTATTGTTGGCGCTAAGGCCTGATTGATAAAGTGGACTGTAAATTAGGGGGGGGGGGGGGGGGGGGAAGAGAAAAGATTGAAAACTCACCGACAATGTAGAGCCGTCTCGGCGTGAGGTGGCCGTCGTGGAAGCGATGGTCGTAGAGTAGAGCGGCGTGGTGAGGAGGGATATTAACTATTCTAATCTAATAGAGTAAAGGAAAGGAAAAGAAATGGTATGGGATGCATGGGCCTGCCTGGTGAACGGCCAGGGAACCGCGTGGCACCACAAAATGAAAGGTCGAGAGCAGGAGCCCGCAACGTGTGCTCACTTCGAGCAGACAACTTCGAAAGGGACCGTGGAACACGAACGAGGAAAGGTCAAGCCACAGAGCGCTGGCTAGACTGAACCAAGGAACAGGGGATGAAGATATGACCACAAGGTCACAGAAACGAAGGGCGGGAAAACACAAAATAATGGCGCGAACAATTATATTTACAAAAACGTTGACAATCAGTGGAAAAAACAAGAAAATAAGAATTTGTGTGGTTTTAATATAGACACAGAGTTTTTCTTGAGCACAGAAAACAAAACCACAAAACCTACACAACTTAATTCAAGCATCAAAATTACAAAATATGTATTTAAAAAACACGCAGGACTCTATCTAAACCAATTTAAATAAGTAAGATGCAATAATTTACTTTCTAAATTATCAATATCATGACGTACCGTGGTGTTGAGATGACAAGAAACGATCTCTCGCAATTTGTATTTCATGATATTGATTGATAGATGGATTGATTGATTAATTGACTCATTGTTTAATTGGTTGGTTTTCATATAATACAATATTTATATATGTATTTTACTCTCCGTGGTTGATTGGATAGTAAAAGTTGAGGGGTGATTTTATTAAAAATGGCAATAGGTAGTCCAAAATTTCCAAAATTGGAATATTGGTGCCCAAAAAAATTATTTTCATGTATTGTTGAGTCTTAAACAAAAGATACCTTAGTCATTGTTTTTACAGGTGGAAGTGCAACATAGTCTGGTGTGAAAAAGACTGTTATTGTCAGAAATTTGTCAAATTAATTGACTGAAAAATGTACAGAGTGAAACTAGATACTTACTATTTTATTAACATTTTCTATAAAATGAATGATTTATAATAATAAGATATTATCGTGTTTAAATTTACTTTGTCTGTTCTTTTTAAACCCAACCATAGTCCAGGATAAATTAATTTTTTACTCCGTTTTGAGAATAATTTTGGAAAAAAAAATAAAGTCCGTTGACTCCCTAACGTTAAAGACTAATTATGTTTTAATTACTAGCATTTTATTTGATTCATATCCAATATATAGACAGTTTGTATTGATTATCTCGAAATCACTTGTTCGGACTAGAGTTGTTTTTGTAAATGACACCTCAATTGGCTATAATTAGAAGCTATAAAATAAAATAACATTGTCAATTAGTCCTATAGTAAAATCCGAACCTAACTTACTGATTTATTTGACTTAAAAAATCGCAATCCGTTAATATCAAATCAAATCATCTTTTATGCTTATGATAATGTCCAACAATATGCATTTCAAAACACAGTTAGCCACTTAGGGAAAAGACAGTGCAATCTGAGATCCATAACTACATAATTGAACGTAGAGCTAAAACATAAAAAAGAAAACAAAAAGTTAAGATGGATTGGAGAACTAGTTATTAATGTACTCTGTAAACCATGATCAAAATTTGTAACATTTATCAAGATCAGGTTGTATTACACTAGCTAACTTGAGTTGCCCAACAGCTCTTTGCTCAACTGAAATCATCCAATCGAAGTCTTATTTTGAGCCAGATAAATGACAAGTTTATGATCCACCAACAAAACTATATTTCAGGATAATGATTGGTTTCGCAGTAGACATTAAATAATAAGTACTGCAGTTCCGACGTTAAATCTAATTTCGTGTGCATGAAATTCCACCAGCTTCAGCTGTCACAATGAAACATTATATCCCTGAATCATGAATTGGATTTGTTTGGATTATCACACACACGCCAATGGACTAGCAATGCAGTGTTATTGCATGTACAAGACAGCCAGTGCATTGGTTACCACGAGAGTTGAACAACTTAAATACATCAATGTGCACTCTACTAAAGATAAAAATACAACAAATTAAAAACAAAATAAAAATAAAATATGTATTAACAGAAAAATAAAAAAGATTACGAAAACCAAATATATAAAAATGAAACTTTTTAAATAAATACACAATATTTTTTGGTTAAAAAAAGAGTAAACTTAAAAAATACGTACTGATTAAAAATTTGAAAAAAGAAGAAATACTGCTTCAAAATTCAAAATTATATTTTTAATTTTCATTCTCAATTCTATCAAATATTAATCTCTAAAATTAGGTGAAAAATACATAGTAAAAATCAGGCAAAACAAAATATAAAATCAACACCTCGGGGTACTTTTCTCGAGTTGCTCTACAGAAACCCAATGTTTGTAGAGACTAGCATCACGATCCATCTCCAGGCAATTGCTAATCAGTAATCATACATCGCTCCAATTATAGGGTTTAGTTGTCTTCACCATCTCTCCTACCATTACTTCATCACTTGGTAAACACTGCCATCAGCAAAGTTCTGATCATTCTAAACGTCAAATATCACTCGAAAAGTACAAACTCGTTCAAGGCATTCGAAAGTCAATGCAGTAGTCAAAGAAGTAGCCTATACGTCGTTCTGTTTTATTTTGATCAACACTGTGCTAAAATTTTAGAAGGATGTATGTCATTATACATAACTAATTGAAGGGTACAGGGAAAGAACGCTATGAGTCCATTTTAGAAAAAAATAGTTTAAGGTGGCTGCATATCACGTGACTTTTCAACCAAAAAGCTACACATTTTCATTTGGAAGGGTTCAGTTTAGCAAATACTTCTCACTCATCAGGTTGGAACTTATCTAAGCAGAAAAGAACTGCGAAAATAACTTATTAGATGATTTTACTTCCTTGCACCTAAATATTCTCAAATCAAGACCTGAAGTTTAAGGAAATCCTATGAGTTGCCAAAAACAGCAAACTTTAATCTAATAAAAGGGCACATATGCATCACAAACCTGACACAATTTTGCCAACAAAACATGCGCTCTTTCTTCATCTTTCCAACGAAATGTTGAGATATTAATTATATCCACTATTATGAATGTAATGTTTAAACGAACAGCACTTGGTTTTGACAGTCTTCACACGCGTACGTATACACGATATTTGTGTTGTTTTTATTATAAAACCACTGCAAAATTAAATAATATTGACTGCAAATATTGATAAGCTCCAGTATGCAGTGAATTTCCTTCATAAATCACCTTGGATTACTCAACATGAACGATGTAAGGTATGTACTCATAGGTAACTATTTCTTTTGATCGGATGTAGAGAAATAAAGTCACGTGATATGTATTGGCCTTAAGGTGTAATCTTGCAGTGATTTTTATGAGCTTTCAGAATATACCCTCGGTTCCTAGAAAATATCGCCACAAAGTCTTGAAAAACGCAATTGAAATATCGATTTGTAAGGAAGATAGATACAAGTTTCAACATAAAACCTCGTTCATCTCAGTTTCATCCGAATGTGACTCATATCGTTCTTTCCCTGTACCCTTCAATTTGTTTGCAAATGATAGTACCTAAATTAATACCCCATATCAAATTATTACTTCAAAATTGCCTCATAATTTCGATTTCTTATAACCTTTTTATGAAGAGAAATAAACGTTTATTTAGATTCATTTTGTACATGTTATCGGAGAAATACACGTCGCAATGCTATGCAACTAATATACAAAGATAGTCTAAGGTCTATAGACTAAGGTGAAGATAGTTGAATGATTTTGATGATGATTGAGAGACAGGTACAGATAGTCGGTGGGAAGGAGGCGGATGAGGCCTATTAGTATGGATCTAACCCAGCATTGCCTTTTGACTGAGAGAAACTACGATCACAATCTCAGTCGTGAAATACGGCTTAGAGAGTCGAACCGGGACCTTTGAAGTGCAAGTCCAGAGAGTTAATGCCCGTCGAGTCAACATATTAAAATAAGAAGAGTACCTACCAGTTGAACTATTTAAAAACCACTCGTATTTTACACAATTAATTTAAACACATTACAATATTTCGATCGATGAACCTTTGATCATCTTCATCAGGCAACTGACGACTTTTGCCAACTTTCCCCATTCTATCAAAAACCGTTATCAATCCAGATACCATGACTCACCTCTGTCAAAACTAAAAGCCTCTGAAAGTACACACAGTCATTATAACTAAAGGTAAATTAGTCAGGTGCATATCACATTACAGACCTCCGTGACTCATCTAACATCAATGCAATGATCGGCTCAACAAATGTACGTTTTCTGGGATTACTCTCCTTGCATACATTTACAGACGTATTTAATCATATTGATGTAAGGAAGGGATGTGTGTTTGTGAAAAATATCCGACCGAACCGGGGCTCGAACCCGGGACCAAAGAGGGTTGCGCACGTAAGTGCAATACATGGTGAAAGTATCGTCACCGGTGGTATGACAGTTCGTAGTGAGCATTCTCTACCTTCATTTCATTCTCCTCGGAGATCTCTAATCATCATCAGTGCGTTGTGTCTTTTGTCCGTCCGTCCGACCGGGTAGCTCAGTTGGTAGAGCTCTCGCCCGGCAGCGTCTTTCCATACCCTAATCGAGCCCAACTCAATACAACTGTTTAGAGACTAAATAACTGAACAAAATATTTTCTAGCAATTCAAATTATTCAAGAGACTTCCTTCTGAAAATTCTTAGTACCTTAGGTATAGTTACATAAGCACCTAAACACCTGGTACCTGATTTGTAACACAAAAACACTTATTAACAACCATCTTAAATTGGTATATTGGACCTACAATAAACCTAGCTGATAATATTAGAGAGATTCAAGAGACATTCAAGAGACTTCCTTCTGAAAATTCTTAGTACCTTAGGTATAGTAACATAAGCACCTAAACACCTGCTGGTACCTGATTTGTAACACAAAAACACTTATTAACAACCATCTTAAATTGGTATATTGGACCTACAATAAACCTAGCTGATAATATTAGAGAATCTATTCTGATCAAAACATTCGTTGGTATTAATGCGAAGTCCAAACGTAGATACTTGGGGTATATCGTTCTTTGCGTATGCTTATGGTGTTGACCTGAAAATTTGGTCATAATTTAACTTTCATGATTATTATTATTATTGATTAAACCAAACCTCTTCTGCTGATTTTGTTTCGCCTTGCTTATAATCAAATGTATTTTTGTCTAGTGTCCGATTTTTGTTATCCAGAAATGTGTATCTCCTTATAAAGTGTTTAAATCTACTTTCCGAACAATGCTATTTACTTTAAAACTGTCAACAATTACGTGAGTAAAACCTCAAATATTTCGGAGACACCTAACTTAGCTGCTTCATTACGAATGGGAGTAATAGAATGTTTGGTTATACCGAATAGATTCGGCGTTAAATGCGCGTAAAATGCAAATATTCAAATCAATGAGTTGGGCTCGATTAGGGTATGGAAAGACGCCGTCCGGCAAGTGAAAGATTCCGGGTTCGAGCCCCGGTTCTGTCGAATATTTTTCACAACGCACATCCCTTCCTATCATCCTGACACATTGGAAGTTTTCCACAGAAACCTACATTCTTAATATTGATGTAAATTCTGCTCTGCTATATGAACCACTAACTTTATGATTTTTAACATTTTTTCTTTATGTTCATGTATACTTTTTGTAAGAGGCCGTCCTGTTACTCCCAAATTGTTTCGTAAAGAACCCAATTTTTTTTTGAATTATTGGGCCCCAGAAACTTGAAAAGAATAAGTCAGTATAATACGGACTTGACTAATTGTATTAATGAATGCAGATTTCACCTCCGCGTCTGCACGACTCATGCGCAGACGCAAGCTAACGATGTGGCCGATGCTCAGGTGTTTTCTGCACGAAGATGAGAACATGTGCGAGAGATATTACACAACAAGTATAATTATACACGACTACTGGAGGGTGGTATATTTAGCAGCCAGGATGATCCCCCACATTGCCTGACGAATGACGGGGGTATAATATGAAAACACAGCTCGAGTGGTGGTCGTTTTTGTTGCCTAATTAGGTTATACATAGACACATTCAAGAAGAGCTCACGCTTATACCAACATTTTATACGCTGGATTTTATTATAATTTTGTGTGTGCATTTTTTATGATCGTTTTATCAAGGATTTACACCATAATTAAAAACTCTTTTATAAAATTAAATTATGTATATAGAGGTAAACCGTGATTGTCTGATTTTTTAATGAAATGCTTTGCATAGATAGAGGATAATGGGGGATGCATGTTCGGCGTTGCTATACAGAAAATGAATGCTAACAAAACATGTATATTTTTTTTAATAAATAAAAAAAATCCATAGAATTTTTCCCTGTAAATAGAACTAATGGATCCATCCTGCCGACGTGACAATATCCAATAACACAGAAATAAACTCTCTCCCGGCGAAGGGACGGCGTCGGCCACCGGCGGCGCGCGCGTCGCCGCTGTGTTCTCGCGTGGTGCTCAGCCACATGCCCGGCAGTGCGTGCCAGCCCGTCGCTCGAGCAAGCCGGTGTGTCGGCCGTCGCCTCAGACCCGACGCTAAGCTCACGTCGCGAGACTTTCAATCAAATTATTGCGTCGATAGTGAAAGATATTCACAGAGTGTTGACAGTTTATTGATCATTGAGAGAGTGGGGTGGCGAGGTGGACGTGAACCTTAGGGGGGAACAATAATCGAATTTGACATGTATTTTAGGCTTAATTCAAAACTTATGACGTCATACGCCGTCGTGGGTGTCATTTTGGCAACACTTCTAGCGGGTAAGTTCACATTTTCTATTTTGTAAAATTCTCTGTTCCTATAAACTGAGACTAGAGAGCCATTTAAAACTTTCTGAATGGGCGCCATTTTTGTGATCGATAACGTGATTGATTGGTTATTGATCGATTGAATGATGTTATCCATGTATTGTTTAAAGCTTAATCGAATGTTGATAGGTAAACATCATCTGTTTTTTGTTCAGAAGCTTACATTTTGTAGGTTTTAAATTCGAATGCTTCTATTTTTAAAAGGACGGTTAGAATATAATTGTTTCGCAACGGAAGCGGCAAAGAATAAATATATTTTAATTAATTCTATGGAGCTTTAACTGCGATATTGCATCATTGAGCCCAATTCAAAATATAAATAGTTAATTAAAAACAACTTATCATTGAGACGTCAGGGAGACAATGAGAAATCGTCCATTTCTCTGCGTTAATTTCAAAGTAATCAGATTCAAATTATCAGTATTAACACTTTGGGCGCTCAAATCGCAAGAAAATGTAGATTAACTCTACTAATTGGATTCCTAGATGACAATTAACTGACATCAGTTGTCACTTGTATTAATTAACTATGGAATGACAGTCTGGATTAATCCAACCATGCAGAGTTACACTTTAAGACGTCAGTGTTTAACGAGCTTGTAATTTTAACGAACTTGAGTCGTTATTGAAGTATGAACACGATACTGTCATGCACGATACAGTCATGCACGATACTGTCATGCACGATACTGTCATGGCAAATATGGAGATGGAAATGTCTCGGAAGAGTGAGGACAATCGACGCGTAACTCGGCGAACAAAGTTCCTCCATGAGGCGCTTGGGTCCATCTGCCACAACTTCCGGTTGGTACAGAATTTCCGTTTCCGTTGAAACTCGCCCCGGTCCTCTCGCTCTCACCCTCTTGCACCCTCTACTGGTCAGTCTCCTCTCTCCTGATCGTCACATCCTCTCTCCGGGACTCTGGACCAGTGATCATCTCATGTTTGTTTCGCCGACGATCTGAGATTAACTATTGATTGACTATCACGGTGGTTACACCCCCCCCCCCCCCCCATTCTCTCACTGATTGACCTCTCTCTCTGTTCCACTCTCCTCTCCCGTATCGTTTTCTTACACTCCGATGGATTTCATTATCGGAAACACAAATCCGAAAATTGAAACCTTCAATGCAGATCTCATAACGAATTCCGGGTTCGCAATCATGTAGAACCGTATTGGGAAGGCTTAAAACCAATATCGGGCGACCGCGCGGGCTTTTCATCAAGTCACGTGACTCCGAGGCATTCGATCGGAAGATCATGACGATCTACAGCTTTTCAGAACCACGTGGGGTAATTGGGCGAGAAGATTTCGTCATGTGAGTTCAGATTAATTTAAACAAATTTACATTCGATTTCTCAATTTACTGCGAGGTAACAATTTTGGTGGTCGGGGGGGGGGGGGGGGGGGGTAAAGGGGAATGGAGGGGATAATCTTGGGTATTTAATGATGACAAGTAGATGTAAGGCTCCAATTTGTCACAGTCAATAAAGGTTCAAGGTTACAGTATGTCAACTAAAATAGTGGATATTTTGGTGTGGTATTTTAGAACACCAATTACCTTCGTATGGAATGTGGATACAGATAATTTACCATTGATGACTGGATTCTGAACATTGCTTTTCGCATTGGAATCAGGGGGATCGAACCTGTACCTGAACCCGCGACCCCTCCAAAAAACGTATTTATGAGATTTGTTCCCGAATTTTTGCCTAGATTTAGACATGGGGAGACGTAGTCAAATCCAAGACTGTAATTATGTAATTTTCGACTGACAGATCCATAAGCCAGCTGGCCATTTGTTTAATGAAAAATAACCTTTTAAAGCAAAACAATAAACAATTGTCTGATTCAAATTGTATCGACTAAATCTCAATTATAATTGGTTTCAAACAGAAACTAAGTTTATTTATCATTCTCAGTGAGGATCCGAACCGAGGCCATCTTTATACTCACTTCGTTCTTCCGAACCCGAACCTGAACCCGAATTATTTTTTGTCTGACTGTACACAAACCCGAACCTGTATTATTTTTTCTTACTCGAGCACATAAGCGATCGGGTTCGATTCCCTGATTGGAATACGAAGAAAATTCAACCTCCATCAACAACAATCTGGACTAAATCTAAGATTGGCAGAGTTTGCTCATTTTCTCTCAAGTCAAGAATCTAAATTTACCTCCCGCTTTGACAACCACAGCGTCCAAGCGCCATCCCGAGGCGCTGATTCTATTACCGCCACGCCGCATACAGTCAGTCATCATCGAACCAAGATATCCAATAACACGCCAGGACGAATCACGACGAACTTGAAACCAATGGAACTCCATGGTCTTAGAAATGATTGAACCTAATGAAGACATCTCTTAGCTCCTTTGTGCTTCTGAGTGAACTGTCTTTGGGAATCACGGTCAAACTGATGCTATTATTCAATCATGACAAGCTGGTGGGGGATCTTAGCTGCGGTGACATGATACGGGTGGAGTGGAGCGAGGACCACAAAACGAGCGAATAAATGCGTGAGCCGAAGGAGATTTCAGGGGAGATAAATGATGTGGTGGAAGACAGGAAGGAAAACAGAATGGAAATGTATTTTTCATATATTTTTTCCACCTTTGAAATTCTTGAGATGGAGGTCTGAGTGAAGTGCTGAGCTTTGACTGGCTATGGCGAAAAGGCAGCTTGGACGGTATTACTTTTCTTGGAGTGTTCTGTTCGTGAAATTGACATGGGTCGGCTTTCTGGTCCTTTTGAGTGGAGGTATGGAAATCTTGATATTTTCTGGAGAGATTTTTCCCGAGGAGATGGTCGATTTAAGTTCTCAGAATGTTTTAGACATTTTTGCAGATTTTTATTTCATACTTGTAATTAGTAGGCTACGGTTTATATTATCAATCAACGAGTTGGTATTCGCTTTTCAAAGAAGTGGTCTCTGAAAAGTCTTTCAAACGGGAATTAGTTTATTCTGAGCGAAACTCTAAGATTCAATTCTATAATATTCGCTTTCATTCAAGAACAAAAGTATGAATGAAATTCAACTAAATCTTCGTCCATGAAACTGAACCAACTAAATATCACGGCACCTCCACCTCGTGGAGGTCCTTGTTTCTAAAGCTTCCAAGGTCATTTATACAATACGATTATGCAAATGTAGAATTACATATGCTTCGATTAGTGGTTCTGAACGTTCCAACAGGTTTATACAAGGAACCGGGAAGTCCAGTCGAGTGGCCAGATGATTGTACACACCTGTTTCACCGGACCAAACATCCGAGTCCATTGTATGCCTCATTGTTGCATTCATTATGTAATAGAGATTCTTTAAGGAACTCGGAGATTTAAATCTGAGCATATTCACTTTATTCCAGTCGAACAAAGTAGCAAGAATTTCTTCGGCGAATCAAAAAGTGTGTCAATCGTGAATATGAACAATGTTTTACAACTGAATCAATTTGGGAGCAGGCTTTTTGAATAATTACCTAAAACATTTCACTTCACTGACCCAAGTGGCGTCTCATTAATCATTACATTTTCGTTATATTCATTTCCACGAAAATTTCCCGCGCAATCGGATTTGTCTCTGGAACGATTCATCAACTCTCTCTCTCTCTCTCTCTCTCTCTCTCTCTCTCTCTCTCTCTCTCTCTCTCTCTCTCTCTCTCTCTCTCTCTAATTTGCATTCCCTCTCACTCCATCTCTTCACACGCATGCGCCTTCGATTAAGACAGTTGGTGAAGTTATCAGCAAGATTATCAGCAGGCAAGTTGTAAGACCAGCAGGTCCGCAAGTTTGTCAGCAGTCAGCAGGCAAGTTAAAAGTTAGTTATTAGCAGTAACAGTCAGCAGTCAAGTTGGTAGTTATCAGCAGTCAAGTTGTTAGACGGTTCAAATTGGGATACTTCTTGATGTGAGGTGAAGTGATGTAGGTACATTTTGTAATTAAATGTTATCTGCACTTTATGCTATAATAAACTAATGCTCTAGAAGGTACTTTACTATTTATTAGTATTACCTGATATTTATTGGAGAGCTGTCAGATTCAGGGAGTATCTTCTGGAGTGACGTCATCTCCTCATCGTGTTTATTCGCTTCAGGAAATTAACTCCTGAGTTGATGACGTCGAGAATGTGTTGAATTTGTGTTCATGTAACACGTGACTCGAACGCAAACTATGCTAGTTATTTTCATAAATAGGTTAAGTAAAGCTGATCTGTATAGAGGTTCGAAGAATAAGATGTTTTTGCCAGGCAGTTCAATATGATGATTAATTCAATTGTAGGTTACCTTCTACACTCCTTCTACACTCTAGTGTGTGCTGTGAATGGTGAAAGCAACGCATTAATGAAGATGGTACAGTTAAAATAAATATACGATAGTGACTTCAATGACGGTATTAAAAATTGTAACAAAACTGACCTCAAACTGAAAATAAGTAAAAGCTACAAAAAGCCTTTTTTACCGTACTTGGACCACAAACTGGGGCTTACCTTTCACACTAAATTTGAATAATGCCACAAAATATGAAATACAGAGAGCAGAAACTCACAGTGTATAATAGATTCATATCTCTAGGACGCTTTGACGTAGGCCACTAAGCCGACCTCTAGTCTCAAATATTGTGCAGTTTAATCCAGAATACTCTTCTCCAAAGGGAATCTTTCATTAGCAGTTGATTGTAAAATTCCAGCTCGTCTACGTTATCCTGGAATGTAGTATTAATATTTTATAATCCCTTAACATTCCGCCCGATGATGAGCTCAAAGAGTCTAAATAAAGCCCAGCCAGGTGAAGAAGAGTACTCTATAATGATCCTATGATGAGAGCCTCATCGCTCGTCTATTGTTTTATGAAAATTTCATGATGATTAGTTGTTCATGTTGAACTAGTAAAGGGTTTGTCTGATATTGACATCTCTTCTGTCTGAGTAGCATACATGTCAGTGAGTGATAATAATTGTTAATGATACCACTCGGTGTTCACTCAAGTGAATGATAACGACGTTCCAGTAATCTAATTCAGACTTACAGATTAATTTTCTAGACCTGTATCGAAATCTGTGTTCACTGCCGAAAATAATTGTTTTGCGCCAGATATACCTAACTATCCATGGTAGTAATTTTGTTATTAAAGATATAAAAGTTGGTCACGATATTATTCTCCAAACGAAGGTAATTAATTGTTGTAATTAAAATTAAATTGTTATTTTCTTTCATACCAATTTGCGATAAGATGCTTGGTATGATTAACGGAGCTGATGATTTTAGAGAATTCATTTATCAACTCTATTTTCAAAGCAACTTTTCGGGTATACTTACTTGTTCGATATTTCGAAAACTAAATATCAATAATCATGCGAAAAATTGATTATAATTAAAGGTAACGTAAGGAGTTAAGGACAGCAGATAAAAAAATCTAGACGAACAATAATTTGATGAATAATTCCCATTTAGTAAACTAAATAATTCATATCATTACACCGATCTCTTAGAGGCGAACAAATATAAAATTTATAGATGTGTATGTTTTCGGTAACATAATGTGACACCTAATTGTGTCAATGTGTAATTATAATATGAAAAATTGCAACACGATATCGAAATGCTCAGTCTGCATTTAGTAGATGTATTAGTCTCCTGGCAAAGCTGTGAACAACGGCCCAACTGAAACCTTCGCAAGTTTCGTGATTTAATATTTAATTGGATAATGCACAAGCTTTAACTCGACGCCCCAGCTGGAGCCGAGGTTTCTAGAATGAATGATATATAGCCAGTGAATTGTTTAAAAATGTATCAACGGTTTCGGCAATCAGCAATGTCAAGATTCTGAACCGGGATTTCAAGACAAGATAAGATCCCTAGAGTTTAAAATCACCTTCAAGAAGTGCAACAATGAATTTCCAACGCACGAGTGCGCATAATCGTCTTATAAAAGAGAAAAAAAGGAAGAAATGAGAGATGAATGATATTAGGTATATATCCTCGTGTGCAGAGGCAGAGGGTGGAAGTAATCCATTGAGACAGTCGGGGTATGAAATCAGGACCATTCTCGTCGCAGGGCGAACTCTCAATAATTCATCGAGTTCCTCTTTTCGGCGTGAGACTGATTCTGGTCGTACGTCGAGCGCCGCGATGCCTCCCATGCGTAATGAATAAGTGAATGAGGTCGAGGGGGGGGAGGGGGGGGGGAGGGGGGGGGGCGGGCGCCCCTCTCCCTCCCACCGCCCTGAGGTCTCACTCGTCTTCGGTCCTGTCATCCCATCACTCATCGTCGTGATTTATACCTGGAATACGAACAAGATGTGCGTGAAGAATGCGTGACGCTGACGTGGGCGTCGCGACGCTCGTGTTATGCCGGCGTCGGCGAGAGCTAACTGTGAACAAGTGTCGTTGAAACACGAAGAAAGGAAGAACTTTTAACGAGAAGCAATGGTTTGAATTTTGAACAGGATGGAGTCTGTGTTTGCTAGCAAAATTGTTCTGGTATACAAATTCAAAATAGCAAATGGATGAGCAATTTTCGAATTCATTTTGGAGGAATGTGTAGATAGATCAGAAATCTGGTTTTATGGAGACTTCCAGTGGAGTCAGGATGATAGGAAGGGATGCGAAGATAAAAATATCCGGCCGAACCGGGGCTCGAACCCGTGACCTCTAAATTGTCGGGCGAGAGGTTCGCGGTCGATTCTGACGGTTGTTTATCACTTCGCACATCCCTTCCTATAGATATATTTATTTCTTAGCTCTAGGATTAAATAGAGATATAACTGTAAATCCATTAGGCAACATAATTTCGTCATTTCTATGCCTTGTTATCATTTAACGTCATATCTCCCTATTTATTGTTATCATTAACGATCAAATAACTGACAATTTCCGGTGTAAATGGTTCCAGCTAAAATAAAGTGTCAATCAAACTTGTTGCTCCCCCTTGTCTCCCCCCACCCTCGCACCTGACGCACGTTGGAACGTTAGCCACGGTTATGTAAGCCCAGGTGGAAGACTATACAACACGTCACTTCCGCTTTCCGTGTGGGTGAGCACGGCGCACGCGCACCGCAGTCACGTGGACACTCACGCGTGACACCAGACAGAGTTAGCTATTTGATACCGGCGTCGGTCTTACAAAGTGCACGGGGAAAATGCATAGAAGATCCCCTGAGAGAATCGGACTACTTTTCTAGGATATACTTACGATATAATATTACCTCTTTTTATTTGCTAGGACGGGGACTGACTAGCTAACGTTGAATTATAGAGTAAATAGTAACTTAGTGCTTATAAGTAGACCATGGTGTCCATCACATGAATTAACAGAAATGTGAATCTAACGTTAACTCAATGATAATGATAAAAATATCCATGTTAAACCTCTTTGCAAGATCTTTAAAAAAATCATATTTTGCCAATATCGTGCAAGATTTTGGTTCGCCTTTCCATGATTGTTTAGCAGGCATAAAACATGTTCGTGGGATGGAAATCGACGGTGGGAAATAAGTACTTTTCTTTCACATTTTGTAAACCGAGAATTAACAGAATTTCGTACGGTTTTAAATGAGGAAATCAATGAAATTAGATTCTTTCACAGATTTTTAACGGCTCATGTTTCTTTGCTCTGTGTAGATGTAGATTCGATCGCCCAATACGATGAAGAAATCTACTTTCTCATCCTGTCCAAGCTATCATCTTTGTTAAGTATTCCGTTTGTTCTAAGAACATTTGCATTGCGGCTGTTCTGTGCAAGTAACGGAGACGCTCTAATAAGTGTGTGGCTGATCCGCTTGCAGTGAAAGGCGCAGAACAATGATAGAAATGATATAATTAGCTTAAAAGAATAAGAAGGCGACTTCGGCTCGCAGAATTGAAAAAATGCATATCCGGGAAAAGTTTTAAGAGAAACCATGATGTCAACAATCGATTGTTGATGGTATTTGAAATGCACATTGGTATTTTTAAGATATTTTTTTCATTACATGAAAACCCGTATTTGTTAAAAGTTTGTATATTTTAATAAACTTAAATAACACTTCACCTAATACAAAAAATCTAAATTTGCGAATTTGATATTCTTAATCTTCGGTTCGTTTATTTATGCTCATAATGAGTTTAGAACTAATAAATGCGTCCACGACACAGATTCAGTTTATTTCGATAAGCCGTTTCCATAGCAACACCGATGGTGTCAAATAGTTCACCCAGAGTGAGAAGGAAACTGCAGCTTCAAACTTAAGACGGTATTTTAATACTCAGAAGACTCCCTTTGATCTAAGAAGATAATACCCTCAAAATTATTTCAATTATGTGAAAGTACAAAAGGAAAAATGATAGGAATTTCAATTGCCACGAAGAAAGAACTGTGCCATTATTTTCTGCCTTGTCTCCTGTGAGGCCATGCAAAAGAGGTGGCAAGGTCCGGGTTGAGACCCAGCCTAGATCTATTTCAAGCCCGAGAGATTGCTCTCCAGTTGGCACCAGCACAGAGGCACGAAAGTCAGACTTGGATGAGTCAAGTTCACGATTTCCTGCCATCTCACATCACATCTTCAATTAGATTCACTTCAATGACATCCACTGAATTCCTGTCTCCGGTTGATTGATATAAGTCTATTTTAATTTTAAAAATCTCATTCACTAGCTCTCGCTACGAAATATTCATAATAATATTATTAATTCTCAGTGACTGAAAGGATGACAAATAAGCTCTCGTTAGAAGGAAACCACCCGCCTCAGTGGATAGAATAGAAGAACTAAGTAGGCGTTAAGATTCTCTGAAGAGAGCGTGCAGCGGCGTGCATCTTGCGTGCGCTTTACTCGATCTCGGGTTAAATTCAATCCGCCCGACCCGGCTCCAGCCATTAATCATCGTCAACTGTCAGCCGTATGTCATGTTCTCTTTGCATAAAGAAATGTAAGAGGTGTAAGGAACATTTCTCCATTTTAGAAAATATAAGAGAATACCATTTTTACGATGACATTTCCTCATGCGAAATACAAGACAATTTTATTAGACCGACCTCTAGACTACTATATTTTCTTCGGTTTTCTGATAAGGCACGTATCGGCTATCGTTTGAGGTTCAAACATCCCACGTTCTAATTCAAAGAATATAAGAAAGAAACCCCTCAATTTTTAAACAAGTTATACACTGTTTTATCACGTTTGTTGTACGTTGTATGGGGAAGCCGAGAGCCGGCATTGATTATTGCCAGAACATAACTCATCATTACGCCAGATAAAAGTTCAAGCACGAACTCGTGGCGTAGACTTCTGAAGTCCTCCCTCCCCCCCACCCGCCCCCATAACCACCCCGAAAGCGAGCAGATACAATGCATCGAAATAAGCCACGGAAGCAGCCGCCTTCTCGACTCTCTAATTTAACACTTCTTAAATCACTTTTAGGAGGTCACGACCCTCATAGACGTTTCTTATAGGGCTTGGCAAATACTGGACTGTACTCAATATCTCGAAGACGATTTTATATTTTTCTCATCTTCCATCTCATACAAGTGAAGTACGGTCAGTTATTGCGGCCAGACACTATTACGGTCATTGTGACGCCATTAGGGATCCCATTGAGCTCCGGAATTGCGACGAATTCTGGTCGCTTCGAGTGACCAATTTGAAATAATCCTCGTCCTGTCGCCATGTTGGAGTTTCCGTCGCATGGAAGTCATCTTTAACTGCATAACCAGAACATAACCAAGCCGTAACAAGTCGGAAAATCACGATACGCGGAGTTTTGTGCTACTCTCAAAAAGATTACAGATCGCCAAGGATAGTTACTTGAACATGTTGGCACTGTCTATTTTCTTATCTTAAACATAACTTATAACATTGTACAGGTGGTGCTGGGATTTAAAACTCTGTGTAATAAAAATATGGTCCGTATAAACAAGGCTTTAATGTGGATTTGAAAATGTGTTGAAATGTTATTGTGCCACCAGATATCCAGCCACATGGCTGAAACAATGGCGCGCGCAAATCCGTGACAATTATAAGGCTTCCCGAACTGTTTATCGTCAAAAACAAGGCTCTTGTTACTAGCATCGAACAAGTCCGGCGGGCTTCTGGTATGAACAACAATATTACAGCTTCGCGCTGTACTCGCCAGGAGCGCTCTGGTCCCAAAATACAGATTACACAATCTCATCGAGACCGGTTCACAGTTGCAAAAGTCGATTCCGTACTGCAGGCAATCCCCAATGAACACCGTGTATACGACAATACACTATGATATTCATTGCATAATAAAATATTGTACACAATGTGAATTATGAACTCGGGGTTGTAATCGGACATCTCGAATTAGATCAAAGGAATATCCAGGCACCCTTAAATCATTCATTTCACAGCTGTCTGTATTCAAAAATATGCCCTTTGTTTGCTTTGTGATAAAAATAAATGTATGTTTTAAAAATATATGTAATCCCACTTCTGCCACCATTTGTAATCCGCTCTAGAGTATAATATTAGTTGTGGTGTACAGAAAAATATACAAACTGAGTTTAACATTATGACACTAATTATTCAAACAAAAAGTTAAATAGTGTATCATTAAATTGTTAGTCTTATGTGATTCTATTATTAGTCTATTATATTATTATCCTAATCTATTATTATCAATATTAGGTATGTCTCATAGCATATTTGAAACATTCATTGTATATTCTGAATATAGTTCAAAAGCTTATATAAATGCAGCTTCTCCCCCTCAGTCAAATTGATCACGTGGCCCAATTCACCGATCCACATCAACTTCTTTCATAGCGGAAAATTCACTCTAAAATAGCAATACCGATAGCGAAACGCTATTTGCACACAACTTTGATGAAGCCTTGATGGATGGTCAAAGAAAAACCGTTTTTCTTTTACTTTGAATTCTTTGCTTTCTTGACTCGAAAGAACTCCGCTTCTTTTTACCAGTTGGCAATTCCCCCCCCCCCCCTTTTTCTTTTCAAACATGAAGAGTTTATATTGGTTTTGTAGTACGTCTCTTGTTCCTCCGCATCTGTGGGTCCGAAGCGTATTGAGAATGATGGTTGGTCCACGCTTGTTGATGGCCGGAGATCAATGTTTATGAAAGCAACACACTCTCACCGCCGACTCAATTATTTAAGACGAGGAAGCGTCGCGGCGCCGACGTCGGAGCGACGCTGTAAACACAGATCTGGACCACTTAAGTGATTGGATCTGTGAGGGAGAGGGTTGTAATCAGTCTCTCGCTTGAACATTAATTAGAGTGAATTTCAACTGTTGTGTGGATTATAGTTGACGCCGGACGAGGTTACTTGCTAAACTTTCTTCATTGTTGGGAACTGTTACATTGAATTTTTTAAAGCCTTAATGAAATTAAATAACGTACGGCAAAATAAAGACAAATAGAAGACCGCAATAGAAGGTGGTCTAAAAGACGATTAAGACTTAATAAAATAGTTTCCTGTGCTTTTTGTCTTCTATTAAAGTCCAAATAATATTGCATTTTCCTGGTGTTATCAAAAACAATAACAAATATGTCAAAAATCATTTCGTATTGATAAACTCTGTTACGTATTATCGATATTTCGTCAATCAATTACATATATGTGTGTATCGCCTGCCACCTAACACAAAATTTACAAATGTGTGATATTACTAGAACGTTTTTTTAAAATATGAAAACAATTATCCACACGGTCCTCACTGCATTTTAAATGACATTTTTAAATGAAGAACACTATTCGTTACATTAGTAAAAGTGCCATAGCAACAACTGTCTTTATTCTCACAACAAAGACCGAACGATGTTAAACAAGGCATTGGACAGACTGGACTGAGGACTCCTAATACTTCGTTGTTTCTGCCAACAGTTCGTTCACGTCTGTACATGACGTTTCACAGCTCAACATACAGCACACAATAGAACCAGATTGAATTACTTACGGTTCGTTTGTTCAAAAAATGACTGACCGTATCCTCCCTTTTTCCGTAGTCAAACCAGCAATAATCAGTGTGCACGCTTGTTTGCATTTCACAAAATGTTGTAATTTAAAACTCATGATAACATAAATAGCTACGAGAGAACTGTTGTTTTACATTGCTACATATTTAAATATTTGACATCAATCCCAAAATGTGGTTTTATATTGACTCTATTCATATCACAATGTGCTCAGTTTTAAAATTCGTGAACACTTCTCAATCCTAGAATGCGCACGGTTTATAGCAGTACACGGTGCAATTTCATTAACTATAAATTAATTATTAATTTTCCATTCGCTATTTTTTTACAACACACCGTTCTGTATTAAACTAATTGCAATGTTCTTAAAATAATTTGTTTCACTCTAAAACAAGCACGGGCATGTTCCCGATTGTATTGACATTATGTTTAATATGCAATGTAAATTGGAAACTAATTACAATATCAGTTTGGTAAACGTATGCTATTCGACATATTTGCCTATCGATAAGCCAGGAGCATTCGTCGATTTAGCTTACTAGTAAATTGTTTTGATGAGTGTAATTTAATGAATCGATTAGTCTATGAACGATGAGGTTGTGAAATTCCTGCACACATAATTCAATTTAACCCTCGAGATAACGCATTTATCGCTTATTGAATCCTAGAACTAAACCCATCAACAATAATGCATTCAGCAATAATGTTTCTTCTGTTAATTGATGCTTGAAATCGAGTTAGAAACTTTTCGCATGTTTGTTATCATTAGCTAAAAAAACAATTATTAAGATTAAAAAAGTTTTTGTATAGACAAAAACATTAATATTATTACTCACGCTAAAAAATAAAAGCACAACTCTCCATGACTTACTGCTTTAATGAAATTTTTATGATCCACTCAACAAATTATGAAATTATCTGGCCTGTGATCAAATGGCAAATGATCTTTTAGAAAAACATTAGCCTATCACAAGAGCTCTTCTCTTCGATTTGTTCTTTTCGACTCCTAGGAAAAGAGAGCTTTCTAGCAGAAGAAGGCCAAGCTTTATCTCGGGCCGCGTGCTGAAAGGATTTCGATAATACGTATCGAGAGAGACTTGAAGCGTTGAAGAAGCCGAGAAACAATACATTTCTCTTCTCAAGTATCAATCTTGAACAATGGATAACGTTTGATACAGAAGCCTCTTACCTTGGCCATCATTCCAAATTATGTCCGACCATACCAATAGTATATTTTAGTTTAGTTCTTTGATTGTGAATTTTCGATCGAAATGTCATCATAAATTTAAGATTTTAAAGTTTAAATATTTTGTGAAATATCAAGAATATTCCTTAAATGTGTTGTTAATTATATCTCCAGTTAATTATAGAGTAACTAATTACTTCGACCTGGGAAACGAGTCTATGTCAAGAGCGAGTAAAGCTCTCTGAGCCACGTGATCGCGTCAAATCTCTGCCCGCGGTGGAAGCACACGTCGTCGTCTTGGAGAGTGAGAGTGTTCGAGATCAATAAGACGCTAAGTTCTCTCAACGTACTCGGTGAAATTCCTCTTTTCTTATCCGAGATAATCCGTTCGAATCTTGCGAACATCACATGGAGTATTTGTAGCAGAGCTTCTCTTCGCCTCTTTCCCACCCCCCACCCCCCCGCTCGCTCTCCCGCGGACAAATCTTTCTTTCGCCCGGCTTTCAAGAGCAGATGCAGCAATGAGAGAAAACCTAACGAAGTAGTGTTTCGCAAATTTCAAAGAAATCAATTCGATCGATTGTGAGACAACTAAACTTTGGTTCGTAATCTTATTAGAGTGAAAAAGAGTCAAAGGAAGAGAATAAGAGTGAGAAAAGTTTCTAAAATTCTTATTCTGAGAGTGTTTCAAGGGGGGATTAACCTTCTCCACGCAATTTACTGCGAGTCTAAAAACAAATAGTATTCATAAATCCGTGTTGGCTTGTACACAAACCAAGAAGCTGCTAAGAAAATAACTGGAAACGAACGTGTAGTTGGCTGCTTCGGAGCGAATAAAATATACGTTCGAATTAACACAAACTTTTAATTCAACTAACCTGAGTATAATCAAGCTACCGTTCTGCCCTACAGCACATGTAAAATCTGATACCGAAAATCTTATGCCTGGTAAAAATATGAAGGAATTTAACATCACCTATTCGGCACGCAGAAAACCCATGCAATTCTTTCTACACCTTTATTTCTTCACATTTGTTGTGCTTTTGCATACACTCTTGAATACCCCAAAGTTTCTCCATAAAACAAAGCTGAACCTGATATATCACACCAAAGCCAACATTTCACGCAAATATGATTTTATCAATAGGTCTTTAGAGGCTATAAATATCTCGATAAGTAAGACGAAGGGGATGCTGCGAATGCTCGTATATATGAGCTTAACCACCGTATATCAGATCGCTCCCATGGTGGGATTAAAACCACAGCTACTTAGACGGCGTTCCCACCCGATCCCGACTGCATCACATTACACTGCGTGTCAGACTGCACTCTCGTGCACCGAACTGGGTCAGAGCTGATCTCAACTTCTAATCTGACAAGTATTTAGTTTAGATTCGCGACACTCATTAATCCGTTTCAGACAACGATGACAGATTGTTAAATTAGTTGAAAAGTTGAAACGGAAGCGAGCGGGAATCGCACGGTTCGTCAGAGCGTTTTTTTGACATTTTGTCTTTCCACTAAATAATTTTAAAAAATCAGATAGTAACGACCCATTACAGCCTAATAGACTAAATAATCCCACACACTGGAGTACTCTATCACCTCTGGTGCGACCTCGAAGTGTTATATACGATATTTTTAGTAAAATAATAAAAAAATAATCGTATTTAACACTTTGAGGTCGTACCAGAGGTCATAAAGTACTCCCGTATGCGTAATTATTTAGTCTATTAGGCTGTAATTGGTCGTAATTATCTGATTTTTAAAATTATTTAGTTGGAAGACAAAATTTCAAAAAAACGCTCTGACGAACCGTGCGATTCCCGCTCGCTTCCGTTTGCCTCTTAATCACTTGTGTTCTATACATAATATTAAGTATAGAGTTTTTCTGACACTTTTCAAAACGTTACTCATTTTCTATTATAAACGGGATGACAGTTTGGTTTTGAAATGAACGAGAAAATCGATTCATGAATAATAATTCCAGAATAATCTATCGGATATTATTATTTCGAGATATGCAATGCACAACTGTCACATTAATGACAATTCCTATTCGAAGCCAGCAAACTGATGTTCACTTTTGACATCATTAACGGAAAATCCGTTTTGAATGTTGAATATTTCATCACGCATTAATCAAAACGCGATCACCAGTGAACGAGTGGGTGGTTTTGGTCAAGTTTACTCTCACCCCGCTCGTGGTGAGTCCAGCACTAATGCGGCATTCGACGTAATAGTCACGGACGGAATTATTCAAATTGTGCAAGTCCAAGTGAGGGGTGATTTTCCTGTCCATCATATTGATATTGAATTAGAGGAATTAAGATATTCGGAATAGATAATGGAGTGTCAATAGCTTTTTTTCCGGTTTTCTGGTGAAGCGAGCGTAGCGATTGACACCACGGTACTCTTATGGTGCTTTTCTCTGTTTTTTTGTTTGTTTTTGTTTTTGCCTGCTCTGCCCTGGTCAAACAGTTCAACCCATCTATCTGAAATTCTGCAAACACACTAATGGCATAAGAGCGGTTACGTGTATTGAAATTTAATAAGATCCATGTTATTGTTTTTAAATTTAAATTAACCGAATGTATCACGAACTTGCATTATTGGGACCAACACTTTACTGTTGCTGACAATTTTCATAAAAAATCTGAGTAATTCTAGAGTTATAGACATTTTGTGGACATTTTTTGCTTGTTTTGAAATATTTGTCAAATGTACGCAGATAATTATAAAAATATATACAGTCGCTTGGTTGAGGACTTGAGGTCAAACATAAAATATTGTCACAGTTTTTAAAGTAAAAAGAAAAAAACACGGAGAACAACCTCCAATTGTTAAACATTTTTCAGTCAGGTGGACGAAGTAGAAATGTGTTCTGAGGTATCTGAGTAAGTGCGTAGAAAGTTGCAACTTAAAAATGCAACCAAATAATAAAGTTCGTTACGGTAAAGGATCAATATGTGAACGGTCATTACCCAATAACTGTGGACAATACCTCCCATATTCACTCCACACCCATTATCCAATCACTCAATCAATCAAAATATTACTACTAGGAAAACGCTCCGTGTAACGCGTTGATGAGCGAGCACCGATTCGCACGACATCGCCAATCGAGCCCGATCCATTTAATCAAAGAAAACTTACTACATTATTACCAAATTTCCTTACAACTTTCCATAAACACTCTGGAACAATTAAACAGACCAATACCATAAATTAGATACTTTTCCATCAATCTCTTTGGACAGATATTCAAAACACTTAAAATAGCAATACGTCTGTAAATTCTTGACCGATTGGGCTGGAATATGTAAAATATTATATGTATCTAGTCGAAACGTTGTTTTTTAAGTGAAACATGATCCATATCCAGAAAACAAGTATTTTAGATACAGATAATACCAACCTAATACCAATGTATATTACATACTATACATATTGCAAACAAACATTATGTATTGCAATATGATCACTCGATCAACATAAAGGAATCTGTTTTTCATTGAAACTGAGAATAGCCATCTATAAACTTTGCTTTGCTATAGCCTACATAGAGCAACCCAGAATGCAGTGGAATTTCTGTTTTGAAATGTCATTTCTGACAGATTCAAAACTTTAAAATTGCCAATAAGTGCATAAGTTCTATACTGATTGGGCTGAAAAGTTGTAAAATAATTGAAAATGGTACTCTCAATGGTCATGCAAAATTTGAGCTCGATCTGACCATTTTGATTTTTGGCCAATCAGAAGATATGTTTTTAATTGAACCAATCAGACTGCAGATCTCAAAAACAATCCCAGACTGAGTTACAATGATATTAGTATGTGTGCAAAATTTCAGCTCGATCGAAAATAAAATGTGGCCAGCATCGTCGGGAAACACACACACACACATACACACACACACAAAAAAACAGAGAAAGTGTCCAAAAGAGCCGAATGGAGACGCTCGCTACGCTCGCTCAATTATTATGTCGTATTTTGGGACTTCAATGAAACTAGAAGAAAAACATTGTAAAAAGCATTATCAGATCATGTGATTGGTTTAGTGGTCTGAATATGACATTGAATGATCTGGGGAAATAATGGCCCTTAATAGGTTCGTGATTATCAATTATTTATTATCCTGTCAACGGTGCAATCAAGATAACGACAAGATTGAGATCTCTCTTATAAAAAATCGCATATTTGTTATGTCTTCCCAGCATTAATGTTAAGTTTTACTTGTAATTTGCGTGGGCAGCCGAACTGTCTTCGATGTTGAGTGATTAGATATTAGCGTGTTTAGTCCTAATCTTTACTTGATATATGGAAAGTGAAAACACATCAGAAACAATCTAAGCAACGGGACATCGAGTTACAGCTCACTTGCGCTAGTTACAAACAACGGAAGCGTGATAAATTACTACTTACAGGTTTAAAAAAGAAAACAACACCATTTGTTGTTAAATCGTAGTTGCTAATATAGCTTTTAAAGATTTGGTTATACGAATGAATGATTGAATAAATGAGTTAATGAATAAAAATTATTGTTGAAAAGTTCATGAAAGCTCTGTGGACAACGTGTGCTTGTGTTGCCATTTTGATGAAAGTTCATTAATTTTGCTAGAAAAGCTAAGTGAAGTAATTACTCGTGGTACTGCACATTATAGTGCATCTAAAGCTTTCGTGGTGTGACATCAAAATGAAGTAACATTTTAATTAAAATAATTTCTGGAATGAAAGCATCTAAGCATTCCAGTATATATTTTAGCATAATTACCACCTGCTTTGTGAGTTGCACCAGTGAGCTTTGCACCCAAGTTAAAACGATGCAGCCATAACTTTTAATTAACAACTCTTTGTATTCTATTTATTTTCCAGGAGGTGAAGGATTGAAAATCAAAGACTTACAAGTGCCCGACGTGATACAGAACGGTTCCCAGACGGCCGTGGTTCTCGACTGCGATTACACATTCGACGATGACTCTCGGGTCGGCCTCGTCGTCAAATGGTTCTTCAATCAGGACCCGAACCCCGTGTATCAGTGGATCCCGCCAGGGAAGCCCCAGGATCTGGGCGTCCTCAAGGGGAAGCTAAACCTTGATTACCGTGCCTCTGACGAGGAGCACAAGAAACATCGAGCGCTGCAGATCTTGAATCCGACGACGGAGCTCTCTGGGGAGTACAAATGTCTTGTCTCGACGTTCGTCAACGAAGAGTCACAGTCGAAGAAGATGATTATATTTGGTGAGTTTCGAGCTGGCGTCTTCTTTCGGCGGTCATACGTTTTACTTAGTTCGGCACTAAATGTCATTTTAGGTTTGTTTACCCGAGGTTCATGAAAGCCGAGGTGCAGACGGAACTAAAACAAGTATTTCTGGGGTCAACCAATCGTATTTGTAATGGTGACATGAGTCATTGTGTAAGAGAATTCTTCAATATAACAGTATTTGTTGACATCAGTCAAAATAGCAATTGATAGAGCTTGATTACATCATTCCAAAAGTGTGCACCGTAAAATCGAGAAAATTACTTCCACCTCTGAGGTAAAGAATTAATTTTAGATTTCAGAAGTCAGAAGACTGTATAAACGTTTTACTGCAAAAGCCATCTCATATTACTGTCCACCAAGTTACGTGCGTATTATCCAAAATATTGATCATTATCGCGAGTACGGTACGATACCTAACTGTTCTCTAATGTATTTTGTTTTCATCTATATTACGAAGTATTTCCTGATAATCTATTTCACATGTCCTCTCGTCTGTCATATTTTGTGGTGAGATGAAACATTAGTATGACAAATCAGAGTATTCAAAACCGTTACACAATTTAAATCACTCATTTTGTTTGCAAGCCAAAATACCTATTCGAAATTTTCCCATCGTCCGAAATCTGCTCTTGCCAAAGAATGTCTGAAACCACTGTACTGTGACCTAAGAAGCGTAAGAGGTAAAAAAGCAACATGATAGGTAACAAGTAAATTAAATCAATCCAATTTCGTAACGCATCGCAAGGCTATTCGTCAAGAAAAAAAAGCTAGACGTATTGTACCAACTTAAATTATAGCAATCTTCATCTTGTTCACAATAACGTGTGTGTGGACTGCTACCAACCATGTGATATCTGATTGTTTATACCAGTAATTATCATACAATATCGCAAGACAAGTTCAGGTTGCTATTTAACTTCTGTCGGTCATCTAACATAAAGATAACCATCTAAGAACCTGTATCAACGAAAGAAATCTTTTCCATAATCATGGGGATATTAATTATAGGAATTAAGACAAAGTTTGTCGAACCTGATTATTTTGACAGTTGGTAGGCGTGGCAATAAAAACGAATCGAGAAATATCGAGTCTGTTATTGAGCCGATGAAACTTTTCGACGGCGTTTTGGTAATATTTCAAATTTTGCTTTTCCCATAACGACTCTCTCCGAGCCTCTTGTTATCTGAAAGAAGAATGTTCCACGCGTATTCGCCGTGTTTGAGTTAGTTATACGTCCGATCAGAACATTCCCTTCAACTGCTCAACCGATAAGATATCAAGATCGAAACAAATCAATTCGGCTCGTTTAAATTATTGACTGTTGTCTGATCCCAGTGTAGTTGTATCGGTTGATCGAAATGGATTCGGAACAACGTGGTACTGAAATTGAATTAACGATCGGTACAACTTCAATAAAAACGTAAATCTGTTCCCCCCATTTCTAAAAAGCAGGCGAACTTTGATATACAACACAACGGTTGCCACAAGATTCAACATGTATAATTTAGAGAGAATATTGCACGCTTTACGAGGAGAGACGTAAACTGATGTCTGATTTGAATAAACTGAATGGGTTCTGCTTTGGCCGCGAACATTTTTCTCTGCGATCGAATTCAACTTTGAAGAATTTTATGTGTGTACGCCACATTTCTAGCAGAAACAAACATATTTTAATGGAAAAGTTGGAAGGAACCATGTGTTTGTGAATCGTACACAATCTGTAAATTATAAATATGTAGGAATAATAATTTTATTTATTACGTCATAAATATTTTCAAATGAAGAATATGAGGTTGGCATTTTTTTGCATTTTTAATGTTTATGTTTCTTTTGAAGATATCACATTATTTATTAAGGTGGTGTAATAAACAATGATTTAATCATATTCAGGAGTACGTTGTTCCTTAGTGCCACGTTTATTATTTCGTATCGTGGCCGCTAGGGTGTAAAAATTTATTTATTTCGTAAAAAAAAAGTATTTATCCCCATTTAAAGTTTTGTACACATTGAAATGTGTGGTGATACAGTAAATTTCACGCGAGTGAAATATTGTACACATGCCTCTGATAAAGCAAAGTATTTCGGTGTAAAGCTCATTTATAAAACACTGGCGTAACTTTGATGTTGCAGCACTAGTAGTCACAGGGGGGGGGGGGGGGGGAAAGGGTTATGGGAGCACGAAAATTTGGATTGAAGGAATTTAAAAAAAAAAACGATAAATATAAAGATATTCCTAGGCCATCACGATTTATTTTAGTCTAATCTATCTTATATTCTGGTTGGTGCTGATTTGACTATACATTGGGCGACTTATCGTTATGGGTCCAGACAATTTTAAAATTACAACGTTTCAAAGATGCATATATTTTTAAGATTTTTACGGTGGGCTATTATAAACGTAGGGGGTAAGAGCTAAAAAAATATCCTGCGGTGGCCCGATTCTGAAGTTACGCCACTGCTTATAAGCAGGAGCTAATTTTGAGCCAAGGACTGTTCAGCAAATGTAAATTATTTCGCAAGTAATCGCAAAGTCCGTTGTTTTATCTGCACTCGCAACCTCGTGATCCCGTGACGAGAAGATGTTGCATCAAGTTCCTCGATCTCGTCGTCTTTGTTGCCGACCAGCAGAGCGCTTAGCGGAGGTCATGGTGCTGCGACCAAGCGCGAGGCTCGAAGTGCTGCCTCCAGCCTCGGGACAGAGTCAACATCGCGTCGTTCACGCGTCAATGGGCGACGCATGTTCGTCTTGTCACTGCCCCACGGAGACCACTTGGCTATCGATGAGCAGCTTGTCGTCGAGTAGGCGGTGATAAAATGGCTTCCGGTTACGAGCATTAAGACCACATGCTCGTTCTGTGGTCGACGGAAAACGTTGCAATTTTCAGGTGGAAAGTGGAAAATATTAAGACTTCCAAGTTTGGATGATCAAAAATCTATAACATCGATAAAAATACAATGATTATGCATAAATGTACCAATTCCTTTTCCACAACCGGAACCAAATTGGACAATTTGGAATCTAATCATTTAATCGAATTTCGCTTGACTGCACATAAATTGAGATAAACCGAAACAGGTGCGCGGGCAGGTTAAAGCATGCAATTATTTCACAGAGTTTAAACAAAGGTGCAATGTACGAGTGGGAATCGAGAAGAACGCAGGAGGCGATGTCCCCAATTTAATGAATTTATTTCGATCGGAATTTAGCCGACTCAGGTGTTCCCACTACACAGTTTAAAACATTGTGTTTCTTAATTGCGTTTGCTCTAGCTTCGGTCTACCCACGAGTTGGAGTATAATATAACAATCAGGGAACGGTTCAACGAGCACGGACCTTTTTAAACACTTTTTTCAGTTCGATTCAACGATTGATTTTAATTTTTTTTATATTTTAATGAGTTCCGGTCCGTTCTAAATCTACGAACTGAAACTTTTTAATTACCTCATATTGTGTGTATTCCGTGAATCGAATATAACGATCTCGCAAATTTATTTAATTTGTAAATTGTTTCTTCTAGTAGCAACTCGAACACGTACCTATATCGGGAAAAAAGTTAATAGACGTTCAGCCGCTCTGTGAAATCGCGGAAATATTTAAACCTTTGTGTACGTGTGCTTTTTAATTACAATTAATTCTCAACAAGACAAAACACTTAAAGCTTTCTTAATTTATCTCAATGAAAATTGCATATTATTCTGATTTTTATTTTCCCAAGTCAATCGGCAGCGACTTGGAAGTCATTCCCATGACAGTCATGTGTTGTCACGAGAGATGACGGTACATCAAGAACGCTCCAATCAAAAGCAATCAGAATTACTCTGCCGTGGATGTCATGCAAAGACGTTTCACATGCGAAACATAACTTCGGGTCGGACATGAGTTTACAGTTGCGAATTTAAAAGTCGATCAAGACAAGATAGTTTCAAAACATTACATTATCTTGCAAACAGAAACAGCGATGACAGTTAGAGTCACGTATTCTAAAAATCATCGTATGGAAGTAAATGACAAAACTTTGCAATACCTTATCGGAAAGTGAAAACTTTCTGAATCACAAATTCTTCTCCGGGACTGGCTGGATGTCGCTAGGCTGAGTCCATTTACAAAGAAGCCTTCACATTCAGAAGAAATCCATCACCATATTTTTCTTTTTTCCATTTTTCACAAACGACTCAGTCCCGCGTGACAAATCACTACACCAAACATATCAAAAAAATACACCCTCCAAAAAAAGGGTTGTAGTAAAGTAAAGGTTCCTATGCGTCTCTTCATGTATCGAAAAGTTTCCTTGCATCGAGTAGCCATAAATAAAACGCACGCACGGCAGTTATTCAATGTCGTCCACGGACACGTCGCGACGCTCGGTTGGACGTCGCGGCGTCGGTCAGCAGGGCGGACTTATTGTATCATATCCCGGCACTTCACCGGCCCACGCGAAGGACTAACGTCATTATTTGCAGAGTAGCGAGCTGCAAGGAAGTATTAGCGAGCTTGTGCCAATAGACAGAAGCTAAGGATTATGAACGGAGAGAATTTCATGAAACCATTACCAGGAAGCTCAATTATGGATCTTGTGGAATGAAACTCGCCCAGTTTTACACAGGCTTAAATAATTAAACCAAATCCAGCGTAGTTTTTTTTCATCAGTTTATTTAGTAACTTTGCTTTGAGCCGAGTTAATCAAGCGGACAAAATTTCATTCAAGAATTCCAAGTGCTTGAAAAATGTTTTTGGAATGAAGCGAGCACGCATTTCCTGAAGCTCTATAGATAGTGTTCGCAAAGTGACTGAATATTGCCGCGAGCAATTCTAAGGAGCACAATATATTTCATCAAATTTTACATCGTTTACTGCAGTGTGACAGTGTTAGAGTGTGTAACAGTTTCCAATCCTATCCTATGCGTTACAATAATCCAGTGGCAAATCTTACTCCACATTTTGTGCATAGTTCACCAAGAGATTCAAACTCCAAAGTTGAATCTCTGGAACACATTCTCCACGGAACTTTTCGTCCCCCCACTGGAAATCGTAATTTGGAATTGTAACTATGTTTGGAGATCTCGGACATCTCGGGCGCAGATAATTCGGTTTGCTCTCGGAGGCTGTGCGGTGTAATCAGGGGATGATTGGGTCACAGGACACGTTGATTGCCGCCCGACGTTATGCCGCGTTATGAGCGGACTCATCTAACTTCTGCAAGACGCTCTTCCACTCGCTTGTAACGACCCAACTTACGCTCATGTGCACACAGAGTCCTGGCCCTGCTCCTGGCACAAACGATCTCCGTAACTAAATTAAGCAGCTCCTAATAAATCGCTTTGAAATAGAGCTCATTAGAAGAAAGTTTGCTTAAAAGATAATTCTGAAGAAGATATTTTATACGCAACTTTTCCTCTTGCTCCGCCTGGTTTGTAACCACGGCATAATTCACACTAATAAAGATTAGGATATTTAAAATGATTTAAGGTGGAAGTAATACTATATTGATCACTTTGGGTATTTGCATTTACGCATGTTTATACAAAGAAACACACGAAATGCCCTTTTTTAATTTTCGCTTCACCGAAACTTTCCCTTCACAGATGCTCTCTTTCTTGCTTGTCTTTTCAACGGAAACAAGTTGCTTGTTCCCGCGGCAACTTCTATATAAAATGTGTCGGCTTTACAGCGTCAACATCTGTACCTTTCTGAGAGATATAACATTTCATTCATTCAAACTTTATACTCACTTTGTAATGATTTCTCGGTTGCAGTTCCGGAGAAGAGTCTCGAGGTGACGCAAACGAAACAGAACGAGAACACAGCTGTGAACATCAGCTGCGCCGCGGAGGGCGTTTTCCCCGAGCCCACGTTGTCCATTCTCGGCGAATCCAGGTAATCACCCGCAAGTCACCTTCTGGGCACTTCATGCGCCTTGCCCACTCACAGGAACATCACCTTCAATGCGGCATCATCATCATTACACCTTTATGTTCATTAAAGTATTTAAGAAGAGACTTTAGAAGGAACGAAATTGGCCAATATTTTCAACCTTTGTGCGTTATTTTTTTTTCACTTAGCTGAACACTTCAGCAATTCCCATATTTTTAGGTTATTAAAACTCATAATTACTAAAATAAAATTCAATCCACTAAATGCAAATAGTACCGATGCAACCACAGAGAGCACATATTTTAAATGTTATTATCCTTATTTATTGTCTGCTACTACTTCTCTGTTCGGTTTTTGAGTCTAGTTGGACTTTACCTTGTGTTCATATTAGATAATTCTGAGATTGGAAGGAGGTATTCCAAGGTATTCCCAGTTCGGTAAATTATTCAATCCATCAATATGGTAAACTGCCTGGAACAAAATTTCCATGCAATTCTCAGCGGAGCAGTAAAGTCTGCTTCTATCCCTAATATGCATTAAATTTACTATATTATTATGAAACTTGGGTTCGCGCCTTGCTTCGAAGTTCATTACCAACAACTATTACCTAATGACTTAGGTGCAAATGAGTTTGAAACCTCTTGCTGCCAGAATGTGCATGTTTGTATAACTTAGATAATATGCAAGTTTTGAGCTGCAAACATGTTGCTGCCGTGAGCTTTCTCGAAAACTAATAAAGCTAATAAAATAATAATCATACAGCGAAAAGTTTAATATATAATCGGTGTTGCAGTAGGGTGACTTTTTGGGATGGGCTACAGCCTAGAAATGCTTCCAGGCATTTTATATATTTTAAAATTCGTGAAACTTATCATATCTCCTGGCAATGATATGATTACGTTGTATACCTACGCATGATTTATTATCCCGTATTTACTGTTATAGGCTACATTTAGGCGGTTCAGAGGAATTTTGAATTGATTTAGTGATACAAGAACGTCGGGGAATGAGTTTGATTATTTCACAAAATTATTTGCCTTATGTCAACGAAGAAAAAATCCTTGTGTATTTTATTTTATGTATACATTATATTAGATTAGGCGCCAGATTGTATATTTCAGAGTTCATGTGAGGTCACTGCGACAGACGCGCTGCTTTAGGCGTCGGTTTAGGCGTCGGTTTAGGCGTCGGTTTCGCCTCGTCAGTGTCACGTGACTGTATCAATCTATTTCTATTTAAGTCGAGACGAAGAGGAGACACAGCACGTTTATTATGAAGTAAACATCTCTCGAAAATAGTTCAAAACTATCACTTCTGACCACCATCTTTATTAAATCATCCCATAGCTCTTATAAACTTAATGTTGTACAAAGCACGTACTCTTTTCATTTTAGCACAAGTACATTAATTACATTAATCATTATATTGACGTATTTGAAGGAGAACCGTATACTTGGCGTTGATGAAAGCGTTGATGATGACGTTGTGAAAGGATTAAGAATATGCTCTCTTGTTCTGAAACCTGGCACCTCCACGAGTTAAAAGTGTGTTTAAAACGCAGCAAGAGCTATGACTATATCGCATGTAAGAAGTGCGTCCACTTCTCCACTTGAACCGACCTCTTGCAGAAGTAATGTCCGAGATGAACTCTTCCTCCAGAGCCCGAGGGATGATGATGGTCATCCAGCGGGAACTACTGGACCGTAGTTGATATTGGCATAGCCCGGTCATTTCGCTGCCCATACACCGTGTAATGGCTAACCGTCTCAACTGCTATTACGTCTATTTACGACTTCTTCAAATTTTATGTTCTGGAAAAAAAATATTACCTACGTTTTATATAAAAGACCTGAATGTATACGAAAACGCTGCACTAAATAAAGAGTGGCCTTCCATCTCTATTTCGAGTGAAAGTGTATGGATAAGGAAAGATCGTCTTTTTCTTATTGTAAGCAGCCGATCCAGCTATGGGAAGCGAATACATTCCCTCGATATTTAAATAAAAATCACGTATGTCATCGGCAGTTCTAGAAGAAAATGCTAGAAAAATTAAATTAAAAGAGTTTGTAGTCATGAACAAAATGCACTGTAAGCCCTATCCCTGCCCACATGAATTTTCCATTCCTAATTGGGCCAATATTCAAATTTTTGTAATGTTGATTTTGAACCAACTTTATTTTTGCTCTCAATTTTGTGTAGTTATCATTGTAAAGAGAGTTTACGAAGTAGGATCCTTTTTCAGCTGAGAATTTACGAAGCCAAAGGGTACGTGGTTTTCCGGCTGAAGCAACGGCAACGTCGCAAAGAAGCAGTGCAAAGATTTCAAGGAACCGCTGTCGTCGATTACCCCGAGTGTTCTCCCGGCTCGGGGTTTGTACGGTGGTTAGCCACGGCTCAACTGAGTTCCGTTTTGTTTTCAGATCGAAATTGGAAAATGTTCATGTCGTAACGATACCGAGGAACGGTCTCTTCGACATCTACGCGTCGATAGTCGTCGACGATAACGACATCGATACGCCAATCACCTTCGAGTGCGAGCTCGAGATCCCGGAGGCCAACTACACGGTGAAGAAATCCTCCGTTTACTTTCCAGGTGAGTCACAAAACACGTGATTTACTCGCAATATCTTGTGAAGTAGGAACAGATCCGGAGGGCAAAATTACAGACATTATGTATTTTGGGACGGTTCAATTGCTTTGGCAATAAGTAAATAAAGTATTGATACCAAAAATCAATTTCGTCTGTTTTAATTCAATTTATAAATTTTCGCTGTTATTTATACATTTACACATATAAATTATTATTAAACAACGCTGGTTCTATTCTTATTTCTAACTGAGTTAAATGTCTTCTTCGCTGCCAAAACACCGCTATTCAGCTTACCAAAATATAACATACAAGATTGTGAAATCAAATGGTAAATGAAAACGCTACACTAAACGCTGTACAAAACTAACCATCAGCAATGCTAAAAAGTGTTTCTTTCAACGTACACCCTAAACATTACCTCTCTATTTAACAATGTCACACAGTTCCAATTCTAATGGTATTTCAATCCTTGCTTTTTGCATGTGCACGGCCTCGATTTTCTTGCAACTGGTCTCTATATCATTAGTAGCATGAGTAACACCACCACGGCGCAGTCGAATGTTTTCCGAGCCACCGATGCGTGCCCCCCCCCCCCCCCCCCCCCCCCAACCCCCTCCAAGACGCCACGCTCTGTGGTCGCCGTCGCAGGAAGAGACGCACGTGCTGCCGCCGCGGCCGTCTCGGGAACTAGCAGACCGTGTAGGACACTAACACTCGATGCAAATTATCAGCTAAGACAAGACCTACGCTAAATCCCCACTCCTTGTTACATTGCTAATCAGTTTATCAGCCGTGTAAGAAGGTGAATGCTATTAACAAGCGTGGTACAGTTCGAGACAAAACTTAGTCGATCTTACGTGTTCGAAGGCTAACTTCAGAAAATCAAAGTGTAACATCTTAGTACACGCATTCGTAGTAATCAAAATTGTTGTTGCATCAATAAGAGTGGTGTAGGAATACTTTTCGGGACATAGAAATATATTGTAAGATTACAACTTGAATTTATTGCACTATGATTTAATGATTAGTAGTGATTTTTTCATATATTCAAAGATATACTGAAATTCAGACCCCCCCCCCCCCTTGAATGCGCCCTGATGATCACTAACAAATACATCTAAAATCTAAGAAAATGAACTGTACACACAAACATGGCACCTCCACCACACAGCTCTTTCACTCTCAACACGCAACACGGCACCTCCACCAAAGGTAATATTTTCTCATCTACTAGGTAAGGTACACAACATCAGCATTCATAATTAATGAAACATAATTAGAGTGCGGACATCAGTCGCAAAAGTGTTGTTAAGAAACAACGTAATCAGGACTTATGAATAATTACAAAATGCTATTATCTCTAATGCGTGCTCGACGATGCTCTGATGATCTATTAAAAAAGGAGAATGGAGATTTTGAAATCACTGGAGCATGTTTCCAGAGAGCTGCAGTAAAAACTTCTGCGGTTTTATATAAATTCAAGACTCAAGTTCAGGTTTTAAAAATCATGACCGTAAATAATGTAAAACATACGTTGAATGAGAATGTATATATTTTTTACTTTCCTAGGACTAGAGACTAAAAGCTCGAAAGTATAAAGGCAGGATTTATAAAACAAAGAATTGAGTATTCAGAGGAATTCTCTGAATTCTAATTCTATATCACATGTAAGTAATGTTTCACAGTAAGAATATATCAATGGAAATGTCAATCAATGCGGTCTGTAATGTATGATTGTTGAACACTTGAAAAAAGCAAACAGAGTTTTTCAATTACGAAATTTACAATTTCAATAACTAATATAAATATTCTGTAAACCTGTGAGTGCTCATGGTTTTAATACTATATCGTTTTGATTATTGCAAACGTTCATAGAATCATCTACGGCAATATTTTTTAAATTGGTTTGTTGATTATTGGATTATTCCGGCACAGTCAAGATAATATTATAAAGGCAATAGGATACTTAGGAAAATTTAAGGACATAATTCTTTCACTTCATAAAAACATTTACCTTCAAGATATTGTGATCAGATTCTTAGGTAATTGAGGATGGGTTATCCTAAATATCTTTCATTTTACTCACCAATTATATGTAAACGAATTAAAAGAATTTATACAAATTAGAGTCCAAGACTTTGAACGTGAAATAAAAGGTCATTAATTTCAAAACATATTAATAATTCATCTCCAGAATGACTGGCATTTTCACGAATATGGTTGCTTTAATCTAACTTTTCATTTATCTCAGTTTCATTTAATTTAGATCCAATCATGAGATTACACTGTTAACTAAATTATCAGCTAATTCTTACATTACCTTATCGAGGCTCGATTGAATAATTATCATCCAATATCCACAATTAATTATCTAATTAGTTGATTGAGTCCTCCTACAGTCAGGTATCACGAACTTCATGAACCTAGAATACATAATCATCGACTGCTCCACATTTTAGATGTACTTTGCTATCTCTTCTGGAGACCCCGGGTTCGTGTCTTGCTGCCACTTTTCACTGATAATAACTCTTTAAGGTTGTGAGGTCACGATCGAGATTATTGCGGAGAGGCACGCCATTTCTCGGTCAAGCACCACATTCTTCTTCATCTCCGTCGAATCCACACATCAACATGGTTTATACAACCAACACATTTTCATTTCGCAACGATGGGGATGAAACACGGAACAGGCAGGATTAAAAGCTCGGAATCTGTTTTCGTTTCGGAAGGCTTATGAAACGACGTATAAAAGCAGATAGGCGATGTAACGGAATCTTCTTCCAGCATGGATGGAGATTGTCAATGTCAGGACGTCACATAACCCCAACTACTCGATTAAAAGCGACGAGCCAAAGTGCTCGGGACGTAATAAACCGAAGCTCGTTTCTTATTTCTCTATTCAACTTGTTTTTGCATGAGTTTTGAATAAAAATACGATTTGCATAAATTTAATCAATTTTTACTTATATCTTTGAATAGTTTTCGTTGAATAAATTGATTCATCAATGTGACCTACAAAAGATTTAGCTTTATCGTGGGTATTAAGCTACCATACGTACCTAGGTTTATTACATTAGCACAGAATCAAACACACATAACAAATGTAACAAATTAATCTAAGAACATCATTAAATATTTATCTACGCACGTCCTTATAGTTGCATATTTTCTATGTGGCTGTAATTAGAAACAAAATCAAGAACAGATGCCTGCTCAAAATTCCTGTGTAATATAGCTTTCAGAAGCTCGCAACTTTCTGCAGTTTCTAACCTCTGGTCTTCTCTCGACTCTTTCTCTCTGAAACTTCTCCCAAGGAAGATGTGGAGTGAATCGTATCATTTTGATGAGAATCGTTGTGTTGTTTCCACAGGCCCTCCAACAACCACCACTCCAGAGCCACCGACGAGCGAAATGCCTGAATCCAACCTCATTGGTAAGGCTCGAAGACGATTGCGGGAATGCTCTGTGCCTCTATCTTGGGTCAGGATGGTGGATGTTTGAACTGGTCTTTGGTGGAATCAAACACCTCATATCTAAAACACTAACAACTCTTTCCCTTCTCAGAACAGCAAGGATTATTTATTGAAACGCACGATGACACGCACATTTATGCATTAATTTAAACACATTTCCAAGTTCCAACCCTCTATGACTTTTAAATTCAGCTTAATTTTGTTTACACCCTGATGAAAAGTTGCTCGTCATTATTATTACAATTGCATTTTATCTACTAAAAATACTAAATATTTGCATTTTTGATTATCATGCTTTCACATGCTTGCTTCGTGAATAATTTGCTTTTCTTATGATCCGCATGTAATGTCTTAAGCTTTCCAGGGATGTAATAAATAAAGCCATTACAGTTATAATTAAATTCCAACAATAACTTCTCCATAAAGGCACCCTACAAAAAAATGCTATTTCTTAACCCCTAAACCGTCGACCGCAATAAGTAACATACGAAGTGTGAAAGGCTATTAAATCTGTGCAGATATTGTACGCGAAAGGGGGTGGAAACTGTAATTTAAGTGCCTTAATTAAAACTCTACAGATTATCATTTTAGCCGCGCGAGCGCTAGTCTAGTTTATACCCGGCAATATGAGTTGCGGAGTAACCAACCTACCATGCCATGCCATGCCATGCCATGCCACCGTGGCATATGCCAAGCCGCACTCACTCCACGACAGGAACACGAACAAGTAGCCAAATTAAAACTGTGCCTTAATTTACATCACTTTTAATGAAAGAAGACAGCTTACCAAAATAAAAATCACTCCAATTTGATTTTTTTTTTAATTTTACAAAAATTACCTCGCTTACCAGAAGTTACGAGCGAACGGCCGTATAATTACGTTATCACATAATTCTGTGCATAATAATGTCGTAATCGGCATGATTATGCGAACACGCAGTGCGTGCGATTACTGATTCTAATCAAACGCTACCCTCAAAGCAAAGCGCAATTGTTGTGCGTGTTTTTTCTCCGTTCGCTCGGACTCAGTGCGAAATCTTTACGAGAGGCAATAAAAATAACAGTTCGTCTAATCCACATAACATGAATTACAACGCATAATTCATGTAGTCGGAGATGAGATATCTATAGCTGCATATTTTATTCTCGCACATTATTATTTAACTATGTAATGAATTTAAATCTGATAAACGTAAATACTTTTGGCTTCGTGTCACACGAAAATGAAACAATAAGATTTAAAGTTTGAATGAAATGTGTGGTTTTATTTAGCTGGTGATAAAATGTTTTATCTGAATCTAGTTGAAACGGAATCGCCTCCATGTAAAGCGGCCATTGAGTCGATAAACTCTCTTAGAGGTGACAATATAACATGGTTGTTATCGTGGACACAGGTGGAACTACACTCACCTATAAAACGCTTTTTAAACCTGATGCACACTTGCCGGTTCAGCATGTGGTGATGCTGTAAGAGAGAGGGTTGCACAGCACGTTGTGGCAATATCAATCTAATAAAAGTGTGGGTGTGTGTAGTTTAATGGACAGCCGCGAGCGAGGGTTCCGAGATCGACCTCCGCGCAGGGCTATCTGCCAGAAGGGTAATGGAGACTGGCGACGGAGAATGGAGTTGAGATAATGAGATTAGATGCAGTTGAGAGGAGGGGTAATCATAGACAAAAAGTTTAAGTGTTTTATTTGCTAACGCCAGGGTGTTTTTGAGGTGCGGGTGGGGGGAGGGGGACATGTAGATGAAGGGTAAGCGTAAAAAGAAATGTCCCGTATAAAGATAAGGGAAAAATGTGATGTACGACAACAAAGGGTGGAATTTTAGACAGAAGCGTGGTGCATTCTCGAGTTTCGCCAACGTGTTGGACTGAATGAAGACATGCCTCACAGAATATTGATGCTCGCGAAACAATAGACCATTAGCAAGTCACGTTTAAAAAAATGCAGAAAATCACTGTTCCGAATTTTGGACGGGGAACAATTTTTATACATTATTCAGAGAAATTGCTGTCGCCAGAATGGGGGGTATTCAAGATGTGACAGAATTTGTTTAATGTTGTGCTTCAGCCAAATATCGTATCTCAACGTCAAGCCGCATATTAATCATTAAACAATAGAATGACAAAAACTTACAACAGAAACAACCTACGATAAATCATGCGTCTGGGGAGGGTGGATGATCAACATAACCATTGCGGTCCATCAGTAAAAATAGAGCTTTTTATCTTTGTTCATCTTCATCTTTAAAATACAATCTGGTATAATTAACACCTTTTTCTAGTGTTTATTTGCGGGGGGATTGGATTAATTATGATTTTAGCAGATCTTGCTGCATAGGGGCTGTGTTTGTAAAGAGATTCTGCGTAGTGTCATTTTGTTAAGATTACATCCCGGCAGTTGTTTACGACTCCACGAAGATCTGAGGGAGAATAAGATCTTATCTTAGATGTTTATTTGCTTTGTTCCACTTCTAACCGAGTTTTCAATGGTTGTGATTTACTTGATTTTCTATAACCTAAGCATCCTGAGCAGAGTAATTTTGTAAAGTTTCTTGCGCTGTTATATTTGCATGACTTTATCCCAGAAAATAAAGTTAAGCGATTGAATTTATGCATAGTAAATATGTAAACATGCTTGTCGGGGACTAAAAGAGCTTGAACCAAAACCACTGTCATATAAAACTAAAGTTTAATGTTAAAATGTAAATTTTATTTGTGTAGAGTGGAGTGTTTTGCTGACGCCATTTTGAGGAGGATAGTGGTTATTTGCAGAGCTTTTCACCAACGCGGAACGTTTATTCTTGTCTGTTGCCATTTTTACCTCATATAACACCCGATAGGATTCAGGCCTCTCACGAGCTTTAGGTAGCCAAATAACTTATATCTTGTGATATATTTTCTTTAAAACAGTGTTAAAAATGCAGCTTTTTGGGCTGTCTATTTATTTACACGTCCATATTTCAACGCTTTACTCTGCGCATGCGCTTAAGCTCTAAATCATTTACGACGCTATTTTTTCTTCGCATCCAGATGATTTTTCATCGGAAAGTGTTTTTACGTCATTTTCTCTGTCATGTTGATGTCGTATCAGCCTTCGGTTTATATTATCTTCTTTCTGGGATATTTCGCTCCTTCCATTGCCTGCATTTCCATATTTCTCCGATACTTTTCATATGGTTCTGTTTTTGGAAGCAGTGAGAGAAAGCTGTATAAAAAGTCTGACCCCTATCTTATTTTTTTCTGGGTGAAGAAATATGCAAAACATGTTCTTGAAGGGCTACATTTTTTGGGATTAAATGTCTTTTATGTGCACAATTTGTCAAGTGAAACACGATCAGATATATTTTGGTTCACACATTTTACTTTTATTTAAAATAATCGTAGATTTTCTTGTTAATATACCGATGAAAAATGATTCGCCATACTTAAAGTTGTACGAAAGTCACAAGTATAGATATTTGCGATATCAGTCCTCAACGCCACAAGATAGATTATTGTGTGTGGTTTAACGGCGCGTCAACGACGAGGTTATATTGCGCACATTAATTTTTGCATTTTTGCATTTAACTTTGTTGATATAAGTGGTGGACATGGGGAGGGGTCGACCTAACGGGCCCGACCCGGGGGAGTCCAACACTGGTGGGAAGGCCAGGCCGGAATGGGGACGGACCGGGAGGTGTGAGGATTCGGGCCGGCGGAACCCGATTTCAGCGGGATCACCATCTCGAGGGGGAAGGCCGGCCCGAGGGGAACGCAAATTCAAGGGAGGACATGGTTAGGCCGACCCTGGCTGCTCTTTGTCTGGACCTCACCACTGACCTGTCCGGCATGGGTAACCCTTACACATGAGCATATGCTCGTCGGCATAGCTGCAATGGATCATTGGCCAACGCAAACCCCACCACCGCGCTAAGGTGGCAGCCATCGGTGGGGGCCACAAGACCGAGCGCGCTAATCTTAGGACAGATTCCAGTAGACCGAAAGTCACAAGTATGCAGACACAAGTGCACATTTACGTCGATAAATCTGGAAACTCTTTTGAGCATGAGCGTAAAAGGATAAAATCTATAACTGTGTACGTAGTTTATTAGACAGAGTAAACATGTGTCCGGAATTGAATCAATATTTATGAGTTGACATTTGAAAGAAAATACGTTTCCGTGTCAAAGATTAACATCTAGCTGTTTACCGCCATGTATTGCATTTCATTTTTCATATAAAAAGTTATTACTTACATGTTAACAAATCCCAAGGATGCAATGTTCCAGCATTTCTACACGAAGAAAACGTATCAAAGTTAAGTTTTTCTGTTCAAATCGGTTTGCGAGTGGAGTTGACAACACAGTTAATTCCATTCTGGATGAAAGAAACCAATTCTCGGAGTCCGAATGGAATCAGGAAGAAATGTCGACTTACGTCTGACCTACTTTTCCATTTCACAGAAAATTATTCGCCTCTGTAAGCATTTCATAACTATTCTGTATACCGATAAATAAAGATATGTCAAGAATATGAGTTGTATAAGAATTAGTTCATGTGATAGAGGAGAATTGTCAAGTAAAATTTAGAATGGATTACTAGAATTGTTATTTTAACTGGAAATCGTCTCAAAAAATGTATTCAAATATAAAGTTATGCGGAATCTTCAGGAAGGACATAACATAATCTTTGATGTAATTAGCTTTATATAAACTAATTTATATTCGTTACAGCTAAATCAAATTACATTTAAAATGTATATCAAACCTTTGAATAGGCTTCTATTAATAAATTGCTCATCTTGAGTGGCACTAAAAATTATATTTTACTTTGCAAAGATCGCTCTAAAGAAACAAGTTGGCATGGTTCTGACGTCTGCTTTTCATAAGCGTGACAAATTTATCTTGATTTTTCCCACCCTTTTGCCACCTCTTTCTTTCTAAAAAGTCTGCCCATAGAAGAAAATAGAATAAGAAAGATATATATCGAGATGAAAGACAAAAAGTGTTAAAGTGAAATGTGATTTATTAGGTTCTTCCGCTGCAGCAATGGGTCGGAGATCTTTGATCTCCTTCAAGATGAAAATATCTAACAAAATAGCCACTTGTATTTTCATCTCTACAGTAGGAACATTGGCGTAATTTCTTTCATTGCGTAAAGTTGTTATTTTCTCAGTTAAAATACGTTGTTGATTTACAAACAAGCCGTTTACAAACTGAAATAGTACATTTATAAAAACTGTAAATCAACTTAAAACTCAAAGGAAATGCATGTAATTGAAGTTTGCTTTAAATTTGTGACCAAACAGGTTGTTCATATCGAGTTAACAATATTTCCTACAATTTGTGTCACGCAGCCCTACATTCTACTGAATCTTTAATCTCGATAATGTGGCGCCTCCACTAACGCTTGACATTTTAGAGCTATTTTTCTGATGTTGTGAAACAGAAAGCATTTGCACATCACAAGTTTTCTTTTATCAGTCATATTATCTATTGGTTGAATTTTTCAGTTGGTTCATTTTGATCTCTCTTCTCGGCGTATATTTTAAATATCAATGCAAATGTTATTTTTCTGTCAAAAAGAAGGTTAAAGGCAACATATTTTTCTGAACAACATAAAGAAAGAAAACTTTTGGTTCGGTTACAACCACTGTGAATAATATTTGTTTGAGAAATTTTGATGCGTACCGATTATTTTGTGGTAAACCATCCCTTTCTCTTTGTCAAAACCATGAAAATAATATGAAGAGACTCGGTCAAAGAAGAGACCTTTCTTTATTCGCTGACGTTAGAGTCGTGTGTAGAATTTTATAACGTTCTCTTGTCCTCTAACGTCACTTCTTTATAATATTTAATCTTGATACCGTGTTTTCTTTCCTAACAATTCGAAACGTGGGCCAATAAAAATCGATCCGGAGTTGAAGTCGTCTTACATATATTCACATAAAAATTCAAAAAACGCGTTTTTATCAAAAGCAGGGTTTCTGATAAAATCGTTCAAATCAGCGCACTTTTTCAGAAAATGTTTTCTCGTTTCGATATCATATTTGTATCGCCTTTCCTTCTACCACCAATGATACCACAGCAATAAAACACGATAAAACCATTGTTTTGTTTCCTTTATTTCCTAGAAAACTTTTATATCGGTTTGAAGAAGTGGACGGCGAAAAGAAAATGAACAATCGAACTACTTTCAAAAAAATCTTCAAAGAGTTTAATCACACCCGAACAGCGGCAAATGGACAAAAGTAAAATAAACCCGAACACCTGGGAAGAGAGTAAGAAGAACAGCCATGATAAATGGTAGAGGGTCTTTAATCAAATTACAACCTTTGTCTACAATTTGAGTTCGTCTCAATACTAACATTTTGTTTAGGAGAATATAAAAAAGTTGACATTTACAAAAGAGAAGTGGAAGACTGTCGGAACGGCATACTGGTTCATTAGATTTAGCATTCCTCAGTGGATTTACAAAAATCAGAATGTCAATTATATTTCACAACTGTCCTGTCCCATTAAATGTTACGACTTTCGCGAAACAAAGTTGAGGCATACTCGTCGTCAAACGAGCTAACTTTTCCACTAAAAGCGTTACATTGTGATTTTGTTTAAAAGTATAAAAAAATATATATCGCCGGGTTTATAAATTGAGAAACTTAAACCGTAATGGCTCACATACGAATTCCATTCAAGGGAGTTGAGAAAAGTTATCATATGAAAAATATGCCGGCATCTCTAGCTAACAATACATCCACTCCATCTATCAAGAACATTTCCTGCAGTGAAACATCACTTCTGTTGAGAACGACGCTCTGAGTGCGTCGCGACGCCGGCGTCTTCATCTCCACCCTCTTCTAGGCATTCCTCCGTCTTCGCCAGATACTGTCTAATAACACCAACCTCACTTGAGACGCCTACACAATCGCACCACCCCGGCCGCCGTGCATATAATGACGTGAAATAAAAATTTAATCTTCCCATGATGGATTTACAACCGGCTTTCGACCAGACAGGAAAATTTATAGTGTATTCATATTTAATATAAAACATGTTCGCAATCACAAAGTAAATGGAACGCCGTTTTCTACCTCACGCGTGTTATTTTCAAGACATTAAAATCCGGCGAGAACTCAATTTTTATCACGTGTGTATTTTCTTGAGAATAGGTCATCCATACTAACATATTCGAGACTCACTTGTTGCTGTTACGTATACAGTCATCGCAGTTTGAAAGTCAATTATTGCCTCGCCTCTCCTTCTCGAACTCTCACAAACAGATCCTTTCTGAATAGAAGTCCGTTTCAAGAGGGCTGATATTCGTTCTGGAAATACGATCCCAAGTTTTCCATTCAAAGCCAAGGGTCATCATTACCCCCACCCTTGAGTGTGCGATTCCCAGATTCACGCATTTTAAGTAGATATTGGCTTTCGTTGCCGCCACCTCACATGAGTCTAAAACCATGTTTGATAGATAGAAAAAAAATCCCACTTCCAAAACTCAACTCGCATAGCGCATATTGAACTTTTGGAGTAGAGTAACACAAAAATGCCATCTCCGCACGCACGGTTGGATGAAAAAGATTGTCCGGGTCAACCGAGTCAACAATTTGCGGTTCTTCTGCTTAAGCCTGACGCTGATCTGAATGGGATTCGAAGTGGGGACTGGACAGTGTTTGGGTGATGCACTCTGCATACGAGGCGAGGGTTGGCGATGTCTAGTGGCGGTCAGTCCTCATGACGTCATTTGCCAGCAGCCAATCACGCGCTTGCAATCATGGAGATGGTCGCGGCGGAGTTTGTTGGAACTTTTTGAGATGGGTGAATCGTGACGTATGACGCTGACCAGTACACTCGCGTTCCTTTAAACGTTTTAAATAGTTTAACAACTTGGTTGATGTGATGTTGGAGCGGAACTACATTTCGCGCATTTAAACAAGTCTCAGAAATTCCATACTAGGAACTCAACATTTTGGAACTAAGTTTCATGTCATAAGTTTCACCTATAAACAAAGTTTCAAGAAACTGTGATCATCGTCTGTCCAAATATTCCCCAGAAATATATGATAGATCTCAAACGATGCAAGTGCCAGTTTTATGTGATGAAGAAGATTATTTTCTTTGACTTTAATTTTCTGTTGCCATGGAGATTTTAAGATCAATATTTTCCCTTTGTTAGACTGTTTAAATAACAATTATTTTCCGCTGGTTAGGTTGAATCCACTTCACTTCCTTTGTAGAGTTACTATCGCGAAACAAAGCAGCTTTTCGTGGTCGTATGGAAATCTTGATACTTAATTATTCTGCCCTTTGACCCGACCGAGTTAGTTTCATGACGCTGAAAACTTTTAAAAGCACCAGCCAGTGGCGAGGCCCTCACCTAACCCCGACGCAATTTTCAGCCCGATGCAATTTTCACCCGGGATTAAAGCTATTAGAGTCGCATGACAAGTTGTCGCAATTCCACAACAGAATGACTGAAAAGCGTCGACATTTCCCAGGCGTCGGCGTCGGGACGCCATAAACACGGAGCGATGCAGCACGGTTTATAAGATTGTCGGTTTTAATTGGGACGTCCATTTGAGCGAAATTATATCGCTCAATCTTTCTGTCTGTGGGTGGGCTAGTGTGTGTTTCATGCTGAACGCAGACACTTCAGCAACACACCCTCGTCGTAACGTCACGTGAAACATAAAGTAAAGTGTGCACTGGAAACAATTATTATGACACTGTCATCAAGTCCTCTACTTTATTTGACAACAGACGCCATTTACGTACTTCATTAAAGTGAAGAGAGTTGTAATTATTCCATTGAAACGCGAAACATAAACTATACACGTTTAATTTAGTGGAAGTATGAGTGAGAAAAGCGTCAAACTTTGGAGTGAAAATCACTCATACTTTTTCGTAAATGTCATCATTCTTTTTTCACATTTATACTAGCACTCTCCCCGTATATGCAAACTCATTTAATTGTACCTATAAGATAAAATATTTGATATTTTGCCGGGTGCCATTATGTCTTTAACCGGCTTCATTTTTAAATATATATCATTTTCCCGGTATCTTTTATTACCTCTATTTCTATTTTAAAAATGTTCTAACAAGGAATGTAGCAATGCGTGTATTAGGCACATCATCAAAGACTCGGGGCCAAACGCACCGTTGTATATGTTTTCCTTTATGTTGTTACTGAATGCAAAATAGAAATACAAAATCAATCATTTTGAAAAGAAAAGTATTCGGAATTTACATAATATAATGAGTCAGGTACAATGCCGCTCCCTCTCTATGTACACTATTTGCATAAATAAGAAGAAACCTTTCGAGTCTTATCTATGAGAAACGTATGGAAAATTGTTTTCCTAAAGGAAAAGGAAAATAAACAAGCTTGACTTCCAGTCATTAAGTCGCGAGTTATTATATTTGAATACAAGAGAGTTTGTTTACTTTGAAATGTCGTCTTCAAACCGACAGTCGTATATAATGAAAACTCTCTGTTTAATGTTAAAGCGTTTATAAGCTAGCTTCGAAGTAATAAGCGGGTGAGCTGCTGCTCTACAGATCTTGGAAACAAACAAATTTGACAAAACGAACATTCGTAAACAATCATAAATTGTTTGTAAAATGTCCTTAAAAGGCAAATCTTCTAAAATGTTGGTCATGAATATCATCCAAAAATCGAATTTGATGGGACTATCGGCTCAATTGCACTGTTCAACCAATCGGAGAATTTGGCTAAAAATCACTATCGATACACTGATATGACATTAGTGTGTGTGCAAAATTTCGGATCGATTAGTTGACCGAGGCAGTGCCTACAAAAGCATACAAAACAAATAGGGTAGGGTGCCGGTACCAGTGCGCGGACAATAAAATTTCAAATGCTCGGAATTAGAAATAATATGCTCTTTCATTGTTTGAAGGTTTCCTATGCCTTACTACTCTATAGGAAACCTTCAAATAATGAAAATACATCTTATTAAAGAATTTAGATTGTTTGAATATTTTCTATACATAAGTAAGGTATAGGAAACCTTGAAACAATAAACATACATCTTATTTCCTAATTCCAAATATTTAAAATTAGAGTGTCCGCGCACTGGTACCGCCACCCTACCTAGTAAAGCTCGTCACCCTCGCTAACTAGCACGCGTAGTTTTCTCTCCTGATCTTGACTTAGAGCGAAGTTGCGATGGCTTCTGTATTGTTTTCCAGCTGTGTCACGTGGAAATCAGCAGCTCTAATTTCACTCGGAGTGCGGTCAGAAACCTCAGCCCGCTCCCGAGCGAGTAATAGCAATATAAAGCTCAGCGGTCAGCGCTCGACGTAATGACCATAACACAATATCAATGGTAAACCACTTAAAGCTAAGTGTTTACCATTTATTAACACGACTCGCTGATAATTGTCAGATATCACTTGTTCATAGTAGAAACAGAGCTTTGTTGTTCGCGTGGGGAGGGATTGTAATAGGGGATGTATTGAACACCTTTTGTTGACTTGCTGAAAACACACGCTGCTGGTGCGCACAAAAGACGGCTTGTTAAACACACAAGATAATTTATAACACCCAATATGTCAACATCGCTGGATAAAATGTAAAAAGCAATGTAATTTAGCTTATCTCATTTTGAACAATTTGCTGTGTTCGTATAAAATATACATTCAGACGGCAATTAGTGTATCATGGCATTCCATTTGATGCAATTATTTCCATATTGATTTAGTTACATGTTTTTATATAATTTATATTTGAAGAAGCAATGAAGGAAAATATATGAACTGAACGAATAAATGTTGAAACTTTTGCATTCAGCTGAAGCTTTTTATCTGTAAATTATGTTATGCATTAGAAGTGTTTTTATAAAACGTTAATTTTGTCTGCGAAACGAATGAAAAGTTGGCTTCTAGCTAATAGTTCTAAGAGATCCTGGATTTTATTACGACTCTCAATCCTTACGTTTTGGCGAAAGCGTTAGTTAATGTCGCCATAAATGCGTCCCAGAAGGTTAATATTTTGATAGCGAAGCATCGGGGGAATAAGAGCTAATTATAGCGTATATATAACACTCTCGACGCTGGAGCAAATCATAACCTTCGACCGACGTCGTAAATAATGACATTTTCCTGGCGTCGAGTAAAAACCCGGCGCGACGTCGCATGACATCGCCTGATAGTCTTCTTTATAAGAGCGTAACCGAAAGCCAAAAAAACGAGATTATTTGTGTGGTCAACGCATTTTTATATCATCTGCCATTAAATCCTTTTAGAGAATGTTTCCTGGCAATGTGCCTCAAGTTCTTTTAAAAAACTCTCCTCTTTAAGATTGCATATCACATCACAGCTCACCCCTCCAATCACGAGTGTTTCCGGTTCCGGCGTCGCGGCGCTAAGTATGAAGCACGTGACTAATAGACGACGCCCCAGCGCAATGTGCATCGACAATGACGTCACACCGCGGCTCTTTTCAACAGAGTTCAATATGTGGGAGTTTGAATTTTTCTTACGATTAAAACTGACTCCATTGTATGGAAGTCCAAACGGGCGCCAAACAGCTGAATCTGAATATTAACCACCGGGGCTATAAAATGATCACAAAGCAATAATCTGCAGTATTGTTTCTCGTTTCATAAATCAGACTGATTTACCATCCCTTCTACCTAGCTTGTACATGCAAGCAACCACCCACTCCCACCCCCGACGCTCTCTAACACACTTCCGACGCCCGATGCTACCAACGACGCCTGCGACGCCTGACTAAGCCCTAAAGGGCGAGTCTTGGAGCTAAGCCCAATCATAAATCCTCGTTTTCACTTCTTTACAAACCGCTAGACGTCCCACTCGCTATTCTCTAATGCTCGGAAATAATTGAAACGAAATTACATTTTATGCTATCTGCAGCTCATTTGTGATCTAGTTTTAATTAACTCATTTCGGCGTGCTGATGTTTACATTGCATAAAGTTACACGGACTTCAGAGAAAAAGAATCGAGAAAATCGAATTGTGATTGTAAATTAAACCCCCATTACGCAATTCATATTTGATTAAATGGGAAGTAAGAACTTTAATGAATGTTCTGCAAACAAATAAATTCAATCAAAATTCATGGTTCTCACCAAAAGCCTCTTCAAAACTTCCTTTAAAAGCTGTGAATCGGTCATGTCAGGTGTGTCTCGGGCAGAAAATATCTTCAAGTCAATCTTTGTCTGTTGAAATCGTATCTGTGTAAACTAAAGTGCTGCTACTCAGTTACGTCTTTCAAACCAACTTATCGGTTCGCGAGAAACGAAATTGTTGTTGGCAAAGTAAAAATCAAAAGAGAAGTTTTTTTTTCAAACATTCCGTCAAAAGTATTGGAAATCAAACAGATCCGATGAGAAACTGGATGTGATTGGTACGCTGCGGAAAATGTGTTTTCAAGAAGAAATCTAGCCCGAAGCGTAGTGTGAATTTCATTTGAAATCTATAAAGCTTTCTTAATAACTCGAAATATTCTTTGGCTGTATGTAAAGGATCCTATATATACTATTCTTTTTGATCTTGTATTAAGCCAGAAGAAAAAAGTTGCTATTTTTGGTATTGATATCGATATTCTTGTCTTTGAACAGTACATAGGTAAAAAAAAATCAGTTAGCATGATTCAAAGAATTAATGTGTCCCCTCAATAAGGTATGGGATTAGCTATTCTATTTGTGCAAAATAGCATGAACTATGAACTAGGCGATGGCTGTCACAGTGCATGAACTGTCGAGTGCGTTTAGCCAGTATCTAACATTACAGAAGAATAATTATACCTATGTTCTAATTTTATTATTTAATATTTTATATAAATTTTAAATATAAGATTTGAATAATTATATGAATTTTAGTAAAAACATCGGCACCTATACCTATTTGAAATGTATTCCGAAACATTATGTTAATTGTGCCAAAATGGCATACATTCTACTTTTGTTACGCATACTCGCAGATTGATGCGTCAGGCATAGTGATAAGTCACTGACACGACGCACTGTCCTGAGAACTTGATATTTATGAGAGTGGAAATGACGATTATATAATAAAGGGGTGGAAAAGTTCCTTGTTCGAACTGTAATTAGATCCACACTCAGCCCGTGTCACCCGGGAAGCAATCGTGACGTCAGAGACAAACGGATGGCTGCACAATTCTCTTAATGGCGTTACACACAATGGCAATCATCATAGATTCAAGCTAAAGTCAGACAAAAAAAACTGTGCCAATTTTACCCCTTTGCTTGAGCCATTATTTAAATTAGAAGAGAACCCACTCACCTATTTACTTATGACATGCGAATTGTTGGGTCAAAGAATCCGTTCAATCACAGCGTCAAACGACGATACATTCCAAACCCTTGACTTCAATAGAATTAAATCACAGTAATTCTATTCTCATGCCATATAATGAAAAATAAAACGTGATGTATTTATTAGCTAAACAGCAATAGAGGTACACTTGGCCAAAGCAAAATCGGTATTCGAAAGAAGCAGAACTGCTGCTAAAGATCATCATTGTGTTAACTCGTAATCCAACTCCAGTAGGTGAGCATTGATAATAACATGGATCGACTATTTAGGAACCTGACCAGTAGACAATCCACTTCGTTCAAATATCGTTTTTACTTTGGCCAAGTGTACTTTTTCCTGAGTACCTCTTCGCGATCAATTTTCTGTATTTACCTTGCATCGCCGATATCAAAAGTATTCCACTTATAATTTATCAGCTGTCTACTTACGTTGGGTAGAAAATAAGTTGAAGCTTAATCCCTCTTCATGTATCATTAAAGATTTATTTGGTGCAGAAGTTTTTATAAAGGAAACGTCACGGAGCATTTCGTTCCATTACTGCAAAAACGTGACAAAAGCTTGTTGCCAACGGAAACGATAAATAACATTAATGATGTCGTACTAAATATGTATCAAGAGTAATATTGTTAAGTTGGTATATATATCTTATCTCTGAGGTGCACGCGGCTCAAAGAAAACACGATGCCACTAAATTTAATTTTCTCCTCTGGCTGAACCGATCTTAAAAATATAAAATATGAAAGTATCAAGTATTAGATTATACGAACATTTCGTCTAAGTAACGAGTACTGTTACTGTAACGAAGTAACGTACTTTTTAAGTTCTTTATACTCTATTCTGTCATATATTATGAGTAATATGGCCATAAAGTCGATCAAATTATTAAGAAGGAAATCGAACCCATGCGATATTCTGACATTTCAGTGAGTTTGAAAATATTTAGTTTGATTCGTCAATTCGTATATAAGTTTATTAAACCATTTGGAATATTAATCAGTCGAAGATAAAACGAAGAAAACATCATTGAAATGTCTTTACTTGACAATTTCCCTCTTCGGTTGAAATTAATTTCTCAACCCTATTTCCATTTGTGAGAGTTCATAAGTTTTGACAGCAACGAATGAGAATCGGAATATTCCAGTCGAAATCTCGCTACGTCTTATTGGTATAGAAATAATCCCGCTGTCATCAAGCTATAGCGTAATAAATATTCAGAGGTGTTAAGAAACTCCCCAAGAGGAACTTCAGTGAAATGATTAAGACGAACCTTTGCTAGCGATCACCTCTCCTGCAAACCTCTCCTGCAAACCTCTCCTGCAAGTTCGAGTGTTTCGATATGATAATTTCCTGAACTGATGTTTGCTTAAACCCGACTTTTGCTTCGAATATCTTCTGTCTGTGTTGGGATCAAGGCAAAGTCTTTGCCCTCGGAGTAAAGTTTTGACCGCAAAGCTGACTCCTGTTAATTTATTAACAAGATTCGAATTGCATTGAAGTTTGACAACCCCTTGTCTGCTTAGTGTCTACTCGCATTAGACCGATTCGTAAGGTGTATGTAGAATTTGAAAACTTTTCCATTTACCTCTTCTCATTCGAGTGAGAATTTTTTGGGATGATTCTTATAAATTCATCAAAATGAGATTTTTTCATGAACCCTTTTGTAATTGAATCGATATCGTTTTATAATTCCCTTCACTCCAATAAAGTACTTCCGTGCATGATAAATTTTTAGATATAAAATTATAAAATATACGATTTCTGAGCTTTTACCAAAAGAATTTTGGTCCAAAAGTGTATAAGCGATATTTTTTATAGATATTAAGTGTGAGTTTTCAAGATAAGTATATGACTTACTTCCTCATATTTTTAAAGCCTAAGATTATGTCCTCACGTTATACGGTGTGATGGAGAGGGGTGGAGTGGGGGTGTATATATGACCACTTGAGAGAAATACATCCCCTTGTGCGACCTCCGCACATCTGGCTTACCCCTATGGAGGCCCGGGTGAGGCTTAAGCCCCCCATATTGGTGCTAGGCGATAACCCCGTGAAAAATCGTCTCCCGAAATCTGCTCTTTTCCTCCCAGCGGTGCCCCCATTTCCCGGCTGACCCTTCAAACGGGCAGCGGAGGAAAGTATAACCTACGATTTCTCGTTTTGCCTCCAAACTTGGGGACAACTTCGAGGGCCGCTTGGGCACTCGAATATAATGAAACTTTGCTTATCCTTTGCTTGCTTTACTCTTACGACTTACCACAGATATTTGTCTTGTGAAGGCTTGTTCTATTTCTAGCACCAAAAAGGGTTTTTCCGGATTTTTTTCAATATTACGTACGCATTACGTAGTATTCACGTAATATTACGCATTTCGTACGCATAGTCTTGAGTGTATATTACGCATAATGTTTTAAATAAATCTGAATTGACGCGCCGTTAAACCATAATAATCTAATATAATCTAAAGAAATGAAAAATAACCGATTTGTGCAATATACTTTGTATTTTTTTAAGCGAATATTTTTTTCTATGCTTTTGGGGACGACATGCCGACATGTCTTGCTATTTCATGTGTGCGCTTCCTCGTATAATATCAGTAACATTATTTTATCTTATATTTATTAAGAATGTTACATGATTTTCCTATTACACGTGCCCTATTTCCACCTAGACCTCATTTTTATCTAGTTATTAGAACCAAAAAGTGTATATTAATTTTATACGTTGGTTATCACAATCTACTCCTAATAATTAACCCAGCATTTCCGTGCCAAATTATTTGCATACTCAATGAAAGCGATCCGCAAAACATTGTTGAGCTGGCGAAATTTTACCGCCAGAAATACATTCGACGTAATGAGGTCTCGCTCAGCTCACCGCTGCTTTTAACTAAGCTTACATCACGTCAGCTGAGAGAATAAACACAGACAAACATGCTTCTAATACAGTCCCTACTTTATCAAAACAAGTCTTTGAGCTCTGGCGCAAATTACTAGACCATGTGCTACGGACTTTGCATGGAAACATTTCATTCATACTCGTACTTGTACTTTTATTTATTGAACCAGAATACCGGTTTTACATTTAGTATTCATCAAGATATAATATTGCATTCTCAATGGTTATTTGTGGAAGTGCCAGTGTAATGCTCCTAAACGCAGCCCGCAATACACGTCCTTGTATTGCGGGCTGCATCACAACCCGGCTCCTCCACAATTACGTGTAAAAGTATCGCATCATTCTTGGAGTTCTTTCCGTTGTCAAAATATTATATTATCGCATATAATCACGACTCGCGTCTAAAGTGTATTTTATTAAATAGGGTTTGAGTTATCGAAATGTCTAGTTTTATATCGAGTTGTCACGAAAGCTCCTGAACTTGGCATGAATCACAAACTTCCAGTTTGATATTTCCTCAATGCACGATCCGAGTGACATTCACTGTCATGGCGAAAACGAGTAGAAGCAACGCTCTGAGACTAGAACTTCGTTTGCGTCGGCTCGTCTTCGTATACAGTAGGCCTTTTGTCATGCGGCCTCCACCCTTGTATTGTATTCAGCGCAAGGAGAAAGCAATTTGGAGTCTCCACGCCTTTTTGTTTTCCTCGTGTGTGTGTATATAGCATGTGAGTGTGGATCTCTTTGAGAGTAGCTTAACATGTCCCTTGCATTGTCTTGATGTCACGTATTAGCTATTCCACCTTTATTTGTGTCTTTCTACTCCCAGATAGGAATGAAACAGACACAATCTCATTTTGCTCATATGACAAAAAAACGTGGGCAACAATCTGCCTTTGTAAAAATCTTGTATCGGCTTGATATGCAAATGCTGTAAGTATACAGAAACCAAACGGTTTAGAGAAATACGAAAAGCAATACTCTCCGAGTCAAAATGCTTTTCCGACTTCGGATCTACCAGAACGGTGGCGATAAAATTGCTCTTTGTACTCACAATGTGCATTCAAGAAATATTTATAAAATATTATTACAGAAATGTACTATCAAACATAAGTTACTCGTTCTCAAGTATTTTATCCAGTTGTCATGAAACTACAGTCAATTAAACGAACAGAGAAGCTTTTATGAAAACGTACTTCACAATTAGAATTGCCACGTTTATTGCTATTCTCCTCTGACACCGACAATTCAGAACTCATCTCCAGACAATGTTATCCTGCCCCTGCCACCAAAGTAATACAACTTTAATGACGCGGAAGTAAACAGTCTTATTTGAGACCATCTCTATTCGCAGTTGGTGACAGTAGGAACTGCACTTGATGCTTTATGTCGGTAGAGGGCAGCACAAGAATTACTAAAGAAAGTGTCGGGAAACAAGCGACGGACGAAAATGATTGGATTCGTGGTTGTTTGCGATAGGAATCAAAATGAATCCCAAGTTAATTCTCGTCTCCGCAAATAAATTGATGTTTATTTCGTTCTTCATCACATTATAAATGATATAGCTTCGTAATGTTTCAGAACACATCATTATAAGTTAAAATAAACAGTTTCTCAAAATAAAGACAATTAGAACTCACACCGCACTGTTTATTTTAAATTATAAATGATTTTATCTCTAACATGAAATCTACCAAAATATAATTACGGCTTATAAGACAGCATACAATGATTATTTGTGGCTATATTAAACAACTTTTAACTTATGTTTTATTTAAACTATCCTTTCCTCAATTATATTGGGTGTGTGGTTTACAAATTACAAAGTAAGAAATTGAAAATTGTAATTTGGAAACCGTGTTAAAGGGCCCTTAATAAGTACAGTGAATAAATTCCATCACAAATTCAATCAGAAGTACAGAAGTTTTGATCAAACCATCCTATAATAAAGTAAAAGTGTTACAAAACAAGTGTAAAACGTTAATCATCGTATGGATTTGGCCACAAGATGGAATGTCTCCACAGCTCACCTCTTCACTTCAGTTTATTTACTCTCGGTACGCTAATAGATTGCAAGCCAGCAAATCTCGCTGCTCTGCGCGTCACTCGATCTTGTTTATGTATCTTACAGAAACCACCCGCAAAACTTCACCTCCACAACCCGTGTTTTCTCTTCTTTCTGCATTTTAAGTTTATACGTTTCAATAAGTCTTCGAATATCGCGCCGCGTAACTCTTGCGCTCGCGGCCATGTTGCAATCTTCGGAGGCGTTTACGACGCTCGACAAGTAATAGCCCGACGCCCGTCGTCTATAAACACGACGATGTCGCGACGCTTAGATTAAGGGTATTTCGCGTCTTGACAAAATACAACAGGTACATTTTAAGAAATGTACAATAGATTTACCTTAGTTACTTTTATCACTTTTCAATTTTACGCTAATGAACGGTACGTTGTAAAACGAGTGCGCTATCATGTTTGACAGCCCTATAAAATTTAGAACTGGAAATGCAATAAAGTTTGTCGAAGGGCCGGATTCTATCGAATGGCAATCATCTTGGTAGGGACATAAAGTCTGTGACATCCGAGTGTGGAGAGCGGAATTAGCGGGGCGCCACGCCCGTCTATTTGAAGAGATCGCAACTAGGCCATGATGTCACAAGGTGGGGATCTTGCCAACTCGGTTTAATGTGCGGCACTCACTTTGCTGCAATTGCTGATTATATACTTGAGTGTATAGTGCTTCCGTCATAATGTATTTTTGTATTATCTTGGTACAAGATCAGTACTAGAATTTATGTATAATGTCAGCGGATAAAGATGAAATAAGTAAACAAAATTAGCTTCTTGACGCGGAAACCAAATATATATTTTACTTTATACGTGTAAAGAGCAAGAAGGACCATGAAATAATAAGAAATCCCAGAAGAGAGACAATAATTTTGAAACTATAAATAAAGCAATCAAATCTTTGGAATAGCACTAAAATAAAATAGAAAGAATAGCAACAAGTCAAAAATAAAATATATTTTTGGAATCAGAGGGACTCTATTCGATCTGCTCTGATTGGACCCTGGGGTCAGTGATTTGCAGTGGTTCGATTTACAAAGAAGCAAAAGGAACATCTTGAGCCATAAATTGTTGAACTGAGATCGTGTATGTGACCATCTTATTTGTAACACACTTGAAAACTAACCACTGATAATTATGACCAAGGTTTTTTCTTACGCCGTAGGTCTCATACTTTATGGAAGCAAAGTTTTCCTTTCCGTCCCATTGACCTAAAGTATCTCTCGTCGGATGATGGGTCATCCGTTCTCGCTCCTATGTCTGGCCGCCCAGGGAGCCATGAATATGGATATGACGTCGCGGCGTTGAGTTCCCGCCGAGCGTCGCCATTAATTACCGCAGGCGTCGCGGCGTCCCTCTAGGTGTGCGTCGACGCCATCGGGGGGCAATTCACCGGCGCGGTTCAAACTCATTGCTGATCGTCGAGACTCGATTAACATTCTATCTCAAGAGTGTTAAACCGGATTCATCAGCAAAACGCGTGCAGTTTGTCTCAGTTCAAATAGAAGTTTCGATTGGATTTTCTACAACCGTTATTTTAAGTCTGGCGAAGTGGAGTCTGGCGTCTGGCTATCGGTTTCGCAGAATATTTACAAAACATAACACTTCAAATTCGACATGTGTACCCAACAGTTTAGTTATTTTCTTTTGTGCTCAAATGCTTATACAACTGTGGAGCCAATTGTATTAATATTTCGTCATGATATTATGCCCATTATAAACCAATTTTGCAAATGTATAAATTAGCAATTAAACATAAATTAGTTGAGTAATTTGAAATCTTAACTGAACATGTTTTGAATTTGTTTCACAAATTAGATTTTCATCTTGAAAGTTATAATGCGTTCTTCTATTCCCACATTTTCGGTCCAAAGTGTTACATAGCATAAACTTGACTTGGCGTTAAATTCTGCATACCCCGCGTAGTGTTTACATAGCGCTCCACATTTGTCCAGTGCGACTTTCCAGTGACGACCGCGACACTCTTTCGCTCTCTGTGAAAGTGATAAGTCTCTCAGCTTCACGCTGTTACTTTGGCAAGCCTGTCGAGCTGCGCAAACCCATGAACTTTCCTATAATGTTAAATAGTGTCGCCCCAGGGACGGGAACAATATCTTACCCCCCACCCCCCACCCCTTGAACAGCGTGCATTAAATATGCAGCTATATTTTGATGTGTTGGCTTCGAGAGCTCGCATCTGATCACGTGAGACAAAATGGCGGTGGTATGTAACAAAATGGATGTTTGCGTTGTGATATAACGACACCGAGAAAAGCGGCTCTCTTAGGTATCGCTGGTGAAATAACTCTACGGGTATTCATTCTGTACTGAGGAGGCTAATTCACTTTCTGCGTCTAACTTTCTCCCTCCATAATATCTTCTTACTATATCCACCCCTATCGTCTATCTCCCTTATCTCTTTGCGAACTTCTGCCGTGACTTCGGAAAGTTTTTGATACTTTCACATCAAGTCAACTCTTACATTTTTGAAGTTCAAAGCCACTCTTCTCTTTACGCGCGATGTTACTCATCCTTGCTCACGAACTTGCTAAAACATGCGTATAAAAACTAAGCAATCAACTCGACAAATCACTTGATCTCTATAGGAAAAGTTCAAGGAATGCCTAATTGATTTTTATGGGCATTAAGTAACAAGGATCTTTCGTTTATCTAAAATGACAGGTTGACATCCGATACCACAGCGGTGTCTCAAAGTGTTCAATACATTCAAAATTGTTTCATTTATCATTCAGCTGTTAAATTGATACTGTTGTACTCGAAAGTAAGCATTGGAGATAATATTTCCTAAATATCGTCATTACTTTTAAACCATTCAAATTATGAAAAAGGTAAAAAGGTGAAAAAGGTGTAAAAGGTAAAAAATATGAGCACACAATTTTTTAGTATACGTTAGCAATTAAAACACCAACTTATGAATGCCCAAACTTGACTCGTAGCCGAAAAAGAGAAAGGTTCAAGGTCAACTAAAAAATGAGTTATGTTAATTTTTTTTTCACATTCTTCATCATTTGAATAGTTCAAAAGTTATGACGAATTTAGTAAGTAAATTCATCGTGTTCAATGTTTCGTCTCGGATGTTGACCTTCGACTTCAGCAAACTCTAAAAATCTCTTCAAGAAATCTTAACTTATATAAATCGAACTGTTAATATTCAAACTGCGTCATTGTTGATTCAATTTCCGCTTCCGTAGCGTAACTCGACTCCTTCCGGTGCCGAATTGAAGGGTTTCCTATAAATCAATACAGCGTATGACGCGTAGCGGTGTCTTTCTTATGTCATCTTTCTCGCGGAGGACAAGCGGGTGGAGGGGGGGATGTCAACAGTGTAAGCTCGAAGAGATCATTAAGCGTCAAGTCAAGATCGAGAGACGCCCACCTTAATCTGCCGAGGTTGACAGCGGATTGCATTAGCGAATCGCGTCGCCAGCTTTGCAGTGTCAAATACGTTTTTTGAGACGATTGCTGCGACAGGGCCAACGTGATCGAGCGAAACGCCTGCTTTAATCTCACGACCTAATCAAATATCTTTACTTCTACTCACTTATTTGTTTTCCTATTTTTGGCGAAAATCGATATTATTCTCAAGATTTTCGAATAGCGTGTAATGTTGATTTAAAAACTTAAAATTTTCTTCTTTAAAAAGCATTTAGTTATATCTCTTAATTAAACATATCTGTTAATTAAAAGAGTGAGCTGGGCGAATTTATTCAACTTCTATGCAACTCCTCCTCTTAGGTTAACGTTTATTTCATCGGATCGCTCTAAATGAGTGCAGACTAATTAAAACTGTTCAGATAAAAACTCACTGATTTTTGTTTTTAGCAGAGAACTAAATTCCAAGTTTTATAGACATTTTATTTGATGTAAAATGTACTGATTGCTTTCAGTGCTGCAGTTCAACGTTTTCCTTTAAATTGTTCCACTTGATTTATGGAGTGAATTTGGAAGTTGGACAATTGTCATTATATTTCAGCAACTTTATTGCTATTGTGAAGCTTTTCATTAAAATAAATTGCATTTCTTATTGTTGTCGATACTTATTCAATTCATCATCTCTGAATAAAGAAAGTTCAAATTATTCGTCTAGAATGATGTAAATCTGTTTTAATTTTGATTTTATTCAAAATGGTTCAGGTGTAAATTTGATTGATTATAATAAAAACACTCTCTGCATGATGACTACGGCCATGTTTGTCGTTTCGTATTATGTGAGCAAGAAAATAAGAATGAAGAGGTTTTCTATTCAGTATTTGCTTTGATGCAAATAATTACACGTTTTGACATGACTGTACTTCCATTTATCCAACTCGTTTTGGTAATTCACTCATATTTCAGAAATTTAGTTTAGAAAATGTTAACTTCAGCAAACATTTTCCGGCTCTACGCACGTCTCAACTTATTAGCTTTTAACCAGAAAATAATCTCATCCCGACTTACATTAAAACCACGTTACCAATACGCCCGAAAATTCAATTAAGAGTTACTGACTAATTGAACAATCCCGTTACACGCATCAAGTCGAGAAGTATAATGAGCTTTTCGGCAGCACGAATCCTTCGAATACCTACTCTTAATTGATCTCGAGGTATTAGTCGAGGATTAACACGGTCCTTACGTAATGTGCGAACTTAATCGCGTTTCCCCGGATCATTATACTTCACAAGATTCGAAATTACCACTCAAGTCACTTCGAATTTCTTCGAGAGCAGAGAAAATTATTTGTATATTTTCTGAATCTTTTCATTTTGTTGGGGCAGAATGTCACAATTTGTTACAACTTGAAGTTGACATTTTCATGCCTTTCTTTATAATAAAAGAAAAATCAAATGGAGACTTGACAATAGTGGAGTGAACTCGACGTGGGGAAGCAAATTGAAAAGCAAGCACAGAGCTTTGTGAATCCTGCTTATTGAGATGGCTGTGCACAATTCACGGTACACATCTCGTCACTATCACATCCTTCCTAAGAAAGAAGCCGGGCCGTAGTGCGTGCTCCTTTAACATTTTCAGCCCTCCGAACCCTTTTCACTACATGTTTAGTCAGCGCAAAATACTAGCCCCATTTTTCAAATCCATCGATCATAAAAAAAAACCTACAACGTGTCAATAAACAATGAACATCCCCCGTCAGAAGCCATCATGTCTCCGCGTTCTTCTAGTTTGCTCGTCGATTCTCGTGACATTCTTGGCTTCGTCTTGCTCTCGGCGGTGCGGTGGCTCACTGGAACATGATGCGAATTATTCTGCTGCTCAGGACATATTGTGAAAACCGATCGACCTAAATTCGACCCAAAGGTATTGCGTTTTCATGACTTGAATTGTCGAATCTTTTATGTACCTACAAATCAATTGTAACGTGATTTAAAATTATCCTAATTATCTTTCGAACAAACTTTTGATTTGATTGAGGGACTTCAAGCTATTTTACTAAAGACAATGTTAATGGCATTTTCTCTTAAAACGAAATTAATTGCATAAATGGTATTTAGATCAAAGTTTTGGTATGCAATTGTGTTTACAAATCCCCTAAATCAGTTTTTATTTTGAAATACAAGTCTTACCGAATACCAAAAGTTTATAGTTAGCTTGAAGATGTAACCAAGAGCTCCGACTTAACTTCGCAGAACTGTAGTTACTGATTAGCGTCGCGGACGTCGGTAGGCGTCGGTGGCGTCGTCGAGGAAGAGTTTGAAAGCTCTCTAAAGGTTTCTACTAGTGATTACAGACTAACTTTCAACTGTTGACGCCTCGAGCGTTAAACGTAAGCAGGGGACAGATAACAATTTGTAAAAAATAGCGAGCAGTGTCGGTATATATAGTACAAAGTGAAGACGGACCACCAGTAGAAATAGGATATATGCACTTCCATTGAACCCATAATATTACTTTTGTAACATTTATTTTGCAATATCCTTGGGGTTACAAAATACTTTTTCTCCTCTAGGCTTTATGTGGAGCGATGTGAAGTATTTCAAGGGAAATATTTATTTTATTGAACACTTGATGCGCCACAAGTCACGTGTGATTCGTTGTCATGAATGTCATTTATCAACGCAACCCGTTAAAAATTACATTATCTCCGCGAACATTGTTCTTCGCTTAAAAAGTTCAAACTTTTTCTAATTATAAACCCATTAGTATTGACAGGTTTTAGCTTGCTGATGCCACAAATTTATAGATTAAGTCACGCACTTCTTTCTTGGAATGTAATTAAAAATTATCCTGACGAGAGCGTTTATCTAGAAAGTCGCTTAAAAGTCACTAATAAATTTACCACTGGGAACGTATTCTCCAGAGTTGCTGCTTAATACATAACTCTTTAAAGGGTTCACATTATGTACGGGATAACCGTGTAAAAACTTGGGGGTATGGTGTATTAAAAAAGCTTGTCCCAGATTTATTTGTCAGTCACATTGGCTGCAAGGTGTTTTCTGTAGCGATGTAGACTAGAGGGTGGGGGTGAAGTAGATGGCAGCAGGGGGTGCAACTGAGGTATTGGTATCCGATATCTCATTAGCTATCACCTTGGCGGAGCCGAGGGTCGAACTCGGACCATATATTCGCTACGAATGGAGTAGAGGTATTTAGGAGGGTTGAAAAACAAATTTATAGACACCAAGGAGTCTTCTTTTTCAAGGAGCGAGTCAATAAAAACGGTATAACGGCCAATTAGACGTACTAATTTGCAAACAGAGAGCGAATTGTATGGATGAGAAAGAATGTTTTTTACTTATAATTGACTCGGTGAGAAAGTTTCAGCATTTTCCACTTAAGACCACTGGCAATGATTTATAATATGTGTCATCACATATTCAAATTGGCTGTTGTACTGTTGGTTTGGTTGAATAAGCTGGTTCTGCAGAGTGGCAATTCACCAAAATTGCAGAAACAAAATGCAAGAGCAGAACCAAGTTGCTCAAACGAAGTTGTTAAGAAAAAAATATTGTTATAATTTTATGTCGGAGAACCTTATGCTTTTTTATATTTAGCACGAATTTGCATGGAACATTATTAAAAATATATGCTGCTTCTTAGTATAAATTGCTTCCTCAAAAAACACCTTATAATTTGTCTCTCCAAGCATTATTAGACACTTCTCTTCCAATACAATTGGGTCATATCACACGCCTTTGACCGTAAGAAAGAAAGGTATAATATCCATCTTAGCTGACAACGCCTTCGATCCTGGCATTTCCTAGTTCTACTTCAAAAGATCATATGGTGTGGAAAGTTTCGCTAACCAAAGAATCGGTTACAGCGTGGCATTTTTCATAAGGTTGTGTTCGTGTTGCCACGAATGGGTTTTTATGGATTTTTTTTTATCAAGTTTCGTAGCCAAAGTCTCTTGGGAACCGATATCTCGGTGCTAGCTAGTTGATTCTAGCCGGTCGAAAGAGCTAGGTGGGTTGTGTATCGAACATAAGGGGGTGGGGCTGTTTCATTAGGCTGAGTTGAAACTTGGCAAGCAAAGCTGATCTCTCGCAACCAATACACAAATACGAGACAACAGAACTTGAAACTAGTCGCGAGCCGACTCGACTGTTTCTTAAGAGAAGAGGCAGACTAATCCGGCTTCCCGATGAAATTGCTCGCAATCACGCTAAATTCCCGATAAGAATTTTCTAAGAAATAAAAAATATCGAGGTTAAATTCCACACCCCAAGCTTCATAACGAGTTGCGAAAGAGTTTCCCACAAGTTTAAACTGCATCAGAGAAGTTTAGCCACAAGAATTTCTTCAAATTGAAAAGTTAAAATCAGGGAGGAAATTTGAGTTGAGTAATAGAGGTCTAACGATGTCTGTCAAATGAAATGTGATTTTTCTCTGGTTTCAGAATCGGATTCGTCTACGCGAGCTTCTGTGACGTGGCTTCTACTCCTGCCGCTGATGCTGTGTCTTAGGTTATGAGGAAAAGGTAAAGCAGTGATCTGTATTCCCACCACGTCGCGGATATATCTCATTCACCGCCGCCTTGATTACCATTTGCTGTCTCCGACGACGCCTCACGCGGGGGAAACAACAGCGCATACCTGTTGTATGTCACATGGGCCGTGACTCACAAAAAGTGTTATCTGATAACAATTACTATCTCATGCTAAATACCAGAATCATCTTGTTGAATGAAAAAGCGAATTTTACGCATTTTGAATACTAAAATAGTTACTCTGAACGAATGCGATATCAGTTTTAATGTCAACAATTCTCTGTAAAAAATAATTATTCAAACAAATATGGCACAACATTTAATTACTCTTAAAACACACGCTTGTTTTGCTGTTTTGATATTAACAAAGAAAATTACACAAAACACCTTTCATCAAACAAAATATTACAGTTTTATTTAACAAACACATTTTTTAATTTCACGTGTTATCGTACGCCCTCTAAATGCCCGTTCAACTGTGAGCCCCCGATCTCTTGGCCCGCTTGACAGCTTGTGATAGTCGAACCAATGATAAAACACTGTTAACATTACCTGACAGCGCTCGGGATTGTCACACCTATTGTGCTCCGCTCTCATCAGCGCCAATATTAAATCACATCATAACTGCAAAGACCATCAACATGATTACACAGACAATAGCCGATTATAACAATGACGCATGGCCGAGGGGGATGAGGACAATGCGTTATTGGTAACGTCACAGCCCAGCCAAAGCTAACCCGTGTCACAGGACTCGAAGAGACATACATGTTATTATTACGAAAATCGGATTATCTTTCAGACGCCGCTTGGTAAATAAATGACCGGATTCTGCTAGTGCTTTAAACATTCTGATTCGACTTCATAATCCCCGTGAAATCCGCACCGGGAGATATAAGATCATATCACGGCCTACTAGAACCGCTGCCGAGGATTAAAAGTGAACTTGTACAACCTACAGTCATAATTAGTAAATAGAATATTCAAATCGGCGGTCTGCAAATAGTGTGCAGTATTCATTCTTATGCAAATTACATGACAAACACACACACACGTAGCTTTGGAGCGTCGCAAATTGAATTACAAAAATTAAAATTCAAGTTCGCTACCTCCGCTCTGTTTACATTGGAGTATCTATAAATTCAGCGGGAAAACTAGATAGAAATTGTATTTTCGGGACGATATTTCAGTGGGGCGAAAACCAGTGCCAAGTATTTTAATTAACCCTCGGGCGGTGGTCAACATTATTATCGGCCATGTAATCGAATGTTCATCATACTTGTTCACATGGCTCTCGTACATACTCGCCTTATCCGATGACGTCACACTCGCCGCTAGCGACACACATGTGTGGTGTCCACTACTGGTACTAGTCTGGCTTGCTCCTAGGACAGTGACAATTAATTGTCGGTATGTCACATGAAAACATGTCGGCAATGCCTTTAAGCTAGGGTAATGTTGTGTATAGGTGTGCTAGGACACGAATACCCGTGTATCTATATTACATGTTTCGGACAATTAATCTCCATTTGTGCTCGACTGTGGTCAAGACATGGAGTGGCCAAATTGCGTGCTGAGGATTGATGGTACCGGGTTCAAATCCCGGTTATGGGTAGCTTAGCTGAGCGAGTGACATTCCTCAGAGACCTCAGACTCACACTAATTTCACACTAATAACTCCATGCTGCAAACCGAAAAGCGTCCAACAATGATGGAAAATATAATGTGGCTGTATAAAAAGAGTTAAAAGGAGCAAAATGCCATTACTTTTATTAATTAATAAAACAATTTAATTCATTACATTTAGTTTTGTTTTTATGTTTGTACCTACTTTAAATAAATATAATATTTTTAAAAATCCCACATCTGCCACCATTTGTAATATTATAACAGGAACTTATTTAATTATAGGAAAAAACCTCTGTGTCTCTATTTGAGAGTTTGAAATCAACAATGTGTATGTGCAGTGGAAGATCCAATAAGACTCATTTACATCATAACAATGAGACTCGTCAAATTATTATTATTATTATTCTGATTATTCCATTTCCAATTATCCTCAACCAACACACGGGATTTAAATCTCCCGTAACAACGTTAGTAATCCGAAACTTTGCTTTCTGTTGCAGAACAACGTTATTGTGTGAAACCTAGCAACTAGCAGAGAACGACGACGCGACAACGACGTGGCTACATCCGACTCTGCTGCCATCACGCGGCGTTGTTGAAATTATTAATATCCTCACTGTTCGTCAGAACAACCTCTTCAGTCTTTGTCTCGGAAAACAATCACGAAGAAAATTCATCATTACCCACGTCGAGATTTTCAAACAGAAAACGAGAAGCATTTGAACCATTTAAATCATAACCCTTTCTGTGGATCGACAATATTAACCCAATCGATGTCAGGTATCGATATCGTAAAGGATGTGGCGAATATTGAAATGATAGTATTATTAATATTACTGTTGTCAAGATTACAGCCGCATGTGTTTTTAACCCCTAACCATGTTATCAGTTGCATAGATTGAAAGTTTATATTTCCTCTGTGACTGGAAGAGAGAGAGAGAGCGAGAGTTCTAATCAGATGTTTTCCTAACGAGGAGTAGATCTCATCATTATCACTTGTAATTACCGATCAATGAATGCGAATCAGGGTAATTCCAACAATTTACCAAAGATTTATCATTTGCTAATTACAAATGCATTTCCCATCTCATACCGAAATGTGTATGTAACGCAGATGTTTGTAAATTTATCTGTAAAAATGTCTGATTAGGAAGAGTAGAATGGATGGACGTCAAAGATGTTAATTTTAAAGTATTTATTGCAGACTATCCTAAGCTAGAATCAGTGTTTCTAGTCGTAAACATTTTCAACGCTGTTTCATTGTGTACATATTAGTGTAAAACGAAAAACAATGTAATTCACAAATTAACTGTCAATTGTCATGATTTGATAAATGACAAACTCTGTGTGTAAGAAAACAATTTTAGAACGTATTACTTTTTTATGATTTAACGTTTTACATAACAATGCATAATCTTGCTTTGCCGTATTAAAATTATGTAATAAAGTGTGATTATACATAGATATAATGGAAATATCTATGGTGATTATGTTACCTCTTTCGTCACTTTACGTTGTGGTTTTCTTCATTACCCATGCACCAAAGATACTTGCTTGTACGTTGAACTAAAACTGAGAAATAACATGTTTATTTAATGACACTTGAATATAATTCAACATATTTTATTTATGAATACTTTTACAGCAAATTATATGTTGGTTAAATGTCTGCACAACTACGCGTGTTTGGATATTTCCTGTTTGACCAAGCAAGTTACTGTGATAGGTTCGCATTTAAAATAATATCTCTCCGTTGCTGATCGAGTGTGTCGAGCTATCATTTCCCTCGAATAAGCACGATATGTTTTTTCTCTAAAAAAAAAATATCACCTGACAACTCATAAGCCGACGAGTTGTATGTGATTTTTGTTTTGTTGATTTAAAGTTACAAAAAAAGTTTAATCAAGCTAAGTCCTAAATAAATCTCGTTTGTAAAAAATTAATTATCGTTGATTACATATGAATTAACGTTTTAAAATTTCTAGCATATATCGATATAATAAAGAGCATTTTCCAATTATTGTTTTTAATGCATTTTAAGATGCATGTGATATTATTTTAAAATCTTTCGAGAATTTTCACTAATATGGCTTTCTTTCTACAATCATCATCGAAAAAGTTGATTTCTTATAAATGTGCGCACTGATTAAACTTGCTGGTTGCTGTAAAGGAAGTTAGACCTAATTGGCCTAGAATGGTATTCATAAATGAAATAGTTTGTGAAAATGACCCAAATATTTCTATGAGTAGAAGGGTGTTTTGTATGTTGGAATGTATGTTCTTTTAGATATTCTTCCAAAGAATGTATAGAAATAATATATTGTACATGATTTTCAAATATGTAAATTAAAATTTCATTTTACAAAAATTTGAACTACCTACCTTGTAATTTTTTTAATTATACTATTTATTAATGCACAGATGCTTCTAAATCAAGAAAAGTCCATCTGTGAAGTAAAAATCGGTCGTTATTTAAGACTTCGTTTTATTAAATGTAGAAGTTTCCTTTTTTGACTCATCTTTTCCCACTGATAGAATAAACCAAATATGAAAGATTAATTGCAACTGCGCTCTTTTAGACTGCATATAATTGATTATATGACGGCTTTTACAGTAATAAATCATCACTGCTTAGCTAATTAGTTGCCAACTGTAGCCGGTAAAATAAAGGAGCTGTAACTGCTGTGTAAGAAAATAGCATTTCTCTCTGAAAAAGAGACTGGCTTCAAAGTTGATATACTTTTCTGACGTGTCAAGTTTGTAACAAGCTCTCGTCAATATGTATTATTATTTATTGAATATGGACGTCAATATTTGCCTATATCTACTGGAATAGCTTCATCAAATAGAATAGTAGATGAACGATTTCGGATAATTTTGTCCGGAAGATAAATCGTTGGAGGGCGTGAATAATGGCACAGTTTCTCGCTTGCGTTTACCACATTTTCATTAACCAACTATTTCCAGAGCAGGCTTTCGACTGTTTCCACTCTTGATTAATTCACTCTTTCTTCAATTAAATGTAGAATTATGCCTACTTATTCTTATGTAAGTGACTAGAAAACCCCTAACCCTGTGCTAACACTCAGCTCAGCAGGACTGGTACTAAACCAGTCCTGCGTTTGTTGAAGAGTTATTGCAAGGGTTACAATAATCGACGGGTACTTAAAAATATGAGAATGTTTCAAAAGCTCTTAGATAATTTTAGAATTTCTAGTATTATGAGTCTGCTTCATTTCAATTTGTGTTCTGGAGTTATATTTTTATTACTACATGACAGTTAATTTTATCCGTCAATGAATTTAGTTAGTCGGTCCTTGAAATCTTCGATCACGTAGATTGTGCCTCATAATAACTCTCGCTATGCAGTCACTTTGCCTGTGAGTCTATCGGGCCGTGTGAAAATGGCGCTTGCCTCCGCCGCAAGCGCCCCTCTCGTCACTTTCCAGAACCTACACACGTGATTACGAAGACGACTTCAAAGTTCGCCAACATCAAAGACTGAAATAATTATCAAGATTTTCATGCAGAGACGACAATTTGGTGCGAACAGACCCTTGTCGGCGGTTGTTGGTGTTGGTAATTGCTTGGGAAGTATTCTACCTTCAACCAGCAAGCAACTTCATTATGGTTCATGGCACCTCCACCGAAACACTTCCAGACTTGTTACAAATACTGGAAGATGATGATTTTCATGTTTCTCTGCAAGATTAAAACATAATAACCTAAACATTCTTATATTAATGAACATTGTAAATAAAAAAAAATTCAAAATAACATTGTAACTTTGATATTTTTTCAAAAACTTAAAAAGTCCCCTTTTTATATTTTGAGTGATAATAAATAATATTATACGGAGAATACATTCCAAGGTACGGAGATTCTTCAATCTTTCTAATATTCCAATAATTAATAAATATTTTCATCTGATGGAATTTGTAAGATGATATTTTCATCAAACCATAAAAATCAGCGTTCCAAAAATCACTTGCTGTTACTTTAACTACCTTGATCCTTTCGCTTACAATTTTCGCTCGGTTTTAACATCCCCTTTGATGATTCTTGATGCTGAAACCGATGCTGCAATCATGGAGGTATAAAAACACATCCCTGTGCAGCAATTTGCCGATACATGCAGTGAGAATAATTGGAAACTGCTCCACTTCAGTAATGGACCACGTTCCAGCGACAAGCTCCAGTCTCGCTGGATCTCCAGCAATGTGCTCGAACTGAATAATGAGGTGAACTCATTTGGCACCTGGAATTTAAATAAGCCCACACAGGATTCCAATAAGATGTTTTATGCAACTCGGGCCAAGAGCTTGGAAACTTGTGATGTGAATTTTAAATATACCGCATAATGAAATGCAGTATTGTGTAATCGCTGCAAACGATTACTTATTTAATGGTTAATTATAGAAGGCACTTCCAGTATCTTCGGAACGTGCATGGACACATTTTAATTAATTTATGAATAGATGAAGGCATAATACAAATTGCTATGTAGGTACTAGATTCTGAAGTATTTCTATATGTATAAGAAATATTTTAATAAAAATTTCAGGTATAATTGAGCGAGCGAAGCGAGCGACTCCATTTGGCTCTTTTAGCACGGACCTCTGTTTTTTTTGTTTTTGTTTTTTTTTTTTTTTTTTTTGTATGCTAAAGGAAGCAATAAAAGTCGCACCGTTTCACCGATCGACCTGAAATTTTGCACACATGTAAAGACAACCTTCTCTGTTTGCAGACCCAATTTGTTTTGAAATCCATCCATTGGTTCATTGTTAAAATAAGTATCTCCTGATAGCCTAAAAAATGAAAATGGTCTTCGAGAAATGTGATCAAACTCATATTTAGCATGGTCAGTAAGACCAACAATGTCACTTATTTTACAAATTTTCAGCCGAATCTGTCAAGAAAGTATGCACTTATTGACATTTTTAATAGCTGTCAGAAATGAAACATTGAAAATGAATGTCTTTCCAATGCAACTGAATCTGATTTGCTTTAGGTACAAGAGTGTTTTGATGGTATGTACACTTTTTTTAGTGAAAAGCAGATATTTTTATGTTTATTGAGTTGATCAAATTTGAATAATTCAATTTGGATCATAGTTTCCAACAAATCATTTCGAGTTTTTAAGGACCTTGATTGTCTTTTCGTCAATTCGTAGTTCTGATGGCCGTGCCTCCCGTGTGTCTACTTGGCTGATTTTGCATCCAGGAGGGATTAGAAACATAAGCTCACATTTCAATAATATCATTGAGTGGCGTTTGTTCTCTTCTAGCGTTCACACGTCTTTCCAAATCTCTACTGCATTTTGCTTCTTTTCGTTGATAATTTTGGCAATTTGGTGTACTTTGTGAAGGTATTAGTAAAATTGAATTGCTTTTAAAGCATAGATATTAGGTATCTACAGTTTTTGTCCAGGGGATTGATTATTTCAAATTATTTTCTTCTTGGACACGTTGGATTTATTCCGTTTCTGAGCTTCTGTCTAGCCTGACATTTCCTTGAAGGTTGCTATTTTTTTTTGAAAGTTTTGATTCATTCAGTTCAAAACATTACGTTGTCTTATTTTAATTGTGGAACGTTGGATTCATTCCGTTTCTAAACTAGGTAGTTACTATTTTACATGATCCGTTTTTTTGTGTGGAACTTTGATTCCTTTAGCTTATTAGTTGAAAGGTGTTTACTTTATTTTCATATTTGCGAAGTTTTGTTCAAGATTCATTTCGTAACATTACGACATTGAATACATTACGTCTTTGAGCACAAATTTCGTGCATTTCAAACATTGATCACACAAATATTATTGTACTTTAATTAGGTAGGTACTCTACTTCTTACTTTTTCATTACCTATCTTATCCCTATTTAAACATGCCGAAAAATTGAAAGACTTCTGCTAGAATGAAAGCCATAAAGGCGAAAAAGCGTCTGCGTGAAATTGAAGATCAAGAAACTGACGAAGCTAAATCTAAAAGGTTGAAACAAAATGTCGTTAATAATAAAGCATCAAGGAGCAAAGAGACCCCCGACCAGACTGCTGCAAGGAGATACTCAAACAATCAACGCAATACCCGCTCTCGTGCAGCGGGTATTGCCGATTGACCGACCAACTAAAAACTTCGCATGGTAATTGGTAGCAACATTTAAGGTATTTTTGCCAATTTTCAGTTTAATTTGTAGTTATTTTCAAAAGTTTTTGTAATTTTAGGGACATTTTGTGTGTTGGCTGTCAAATTCACGGCGACTTCGAATCTTCAGTTCGAGGCAAGGTAGTTAGAGCAGAAAGTTTCAAACGAAATGAAACTAATAATGACCGTTTAACAGATTGATCTGATATTGTGTCCACAGTAATATCATATCATATGAGTGGTCCCAGGTATATTGTTTGAAGGATATCATGTGATTTTTGAAACTTAACAAGGAACCGTTCAATCAAAGGTTTAATCGATCAACTTAAAACTTAGCAAGGTTATTGGGACCAATATTTTTGGAAATTTTGGAGATATTTATACAAGTCTGTGACGAAATTCAAGAATTATTGGCTTTTAATGACATTTTCGATAGACATAATTTCGGTTCGAGGTATTGCGTGTATCCGTGCTCGCTCATCAACGCGTTACTCAGAGCGTTTTCCTAGTACTAAATACACAAAAACGTGTTTGTAATTTTAAGAAACCGATTTTAAAATAATCTTAAAATCATAACGTTGTTTTGAAAATCGAAATTTCTAAATGTTGTGAATTATGATGACTGAGAACAGCTGATTAAGAGGCTGAGATGATTTTGAAAGTGTGAAAAAATTGAAAATCACGTTCATTAGATAAAATCCACGAACCTACGATCTAGAGTGCTGGTAACAAATTATGTATATGCATCTCCATATTTTCTTATCCCACAAAGTAGGAATCGCAATTTCGTCTCGGCTCTATGCACACCTCGTTCCGACGCAGCTTCTGATAAAAACTCGGCGTCTCGGAAGCTGATAATATCCATTATTTACTGTTCGTCGTCGTACGTGCCGCTTGCTGCTGAGGCTTCTGAAGACACGTCTCTGCAATGCATCTCGGCGCCTCGCATGCATAACTTGTATCATTTTATAACACTTGGACGAAATGCACTCACTTCGAGCGCAGATCGAGGACACGTTTGACCCCGACGTCGAGCGAGAGCGTCGCGACGATGGAAGATGCGACGGCGGCGTCATTATTAGGCGTCGTAACTTGAGGATTGTCCCGATTAGTCGACACGTTCTGGATTTGCGAATATTGTGAGTATACAAAATGTTCATTTATTTGTATTTGCTTATATCAGCTGTATTCACCAACATAAGTTTGTACGCTTAATGCTAAGCTGTATACATTTTTTAGGTAACATATGAAATTACCTCATGCTATAATTAGAGTTTATGTGTATACCAAATTTCAGCTTACGTCAAGGATGCAAGATAGAAATAAAAATAAAATAGGCTAAGCCAAAAGATAATGTGTTCAACTATATTTGGCTGATAAAAAGTTACAAACTACAATAATTACAAATTCGACTCACATTTCTAATATTATACTTCAAGTCAGCAATTTCATTCATTTCTTATTTGATCCGAAAATGGGAATTCAGGTTAATAGAGACAGACTTCCCGTCGTACATGGATTGGCTTCTTGCATGGCACGGACGTAGGATGAGTTGCATACCCAGCTAGGCGCTCTTCATTGTCCAACGAATGTGGAATTGCAATGTTTTATTCAATCCTATTTTTATTACAATTTCAATCAAACAACGGGCATTTGTGAACAAATTCAAAATTGTTACTGTGAGGAAAATTACTAATATCGAGCTGCATTTGCTGTTATTTCAATTCTCAATTTAAAATAAATTAATCATTTCTTGTTACACTTTGTATTTTTATTTGAAATCATGATGCCATGATCTGATAGGAAGATATGTAACAGAATAGTAACGGTTGTGGAGACGGTATAATAACGAAAAATCGAATTGGATGACAATCCTGAATTTCTATTTGATAAATAAAACTGTTATAAATGAGTAAGTAAGGTTCTCTGTGGTTCTGTGTGAGGCAGCACATAAGCAGACCAAAAGAACTCATTTCATTTATGAAAAACTCTTGAGGAAAAATCGGATTATAATTCAATGTAAAATGTCGGTGTTGCTCCAGGATTATCTGAAGAGAAATGGAGATTAATTTTCCTTCTCGAACCAAGTTATTTTATACGCTACTTGAAAAGAATAAATCTTACCAATGAATCCGTCATTTTCCTCGAGAAAGAAAAGAAATTAGTTTATAATTCGTTTTTCAATAAACTTGCGATAAGTATCGAATAACCAATAATCGATTATCTGATTCAAGTGAAAACTTGTTGTTTATTGAGATGGATTCTTAGTTCATACAACATTTTAATTCAATTTAAGGATCTCTGGCATAAATAAAGAACCATTTTAAACAAATCGAGTTTCTGGGATTTATTTGAAATGGTTTTGAAAAATGTGCCATTATTTTCAAAGACGTATGTGCATAGAGGTAAGAAGGGTTAGGTTAGGTTAGGTTATGTATTTCTTTTTAAACGATCATAAGATACAGAAAATATACTGATATAAAATGTTTGTTATTCTTGTATTGCTTAAGTTTAATCAAAATTGGGATAACAAAAGTATAAGTATCATAGTAACTCATTACAGTGTTGAATTGCATTTCGATACTAGCCGGGAATAAAGTCTCCAATCTTCAAAATCTATTCTAGAAATCATAAAAACCACTGAACGGAAATAATATTTTTCTGAAACAACTTTCAAAGCTCAGGACGAAGGATCGTAAAAATGTTAACAAAACAAACAAACTTTTGTATTTTCCTCAATTGTTGTGAAACGTTTTTATTCATCGTTGTAGAAAAACAAGGCTAGATGTGCAGAAGTAAAACATTTTCTACCAGGTTTTCATGAAATTATCCTTCCATTCTCAACAGAATTGGGGCACGTACGTAAAACGGCATCAAAATTAGCTTTTCTGTTTGCCGTTTTTACGGCCAACTATATACCCTCATTGTATGGGTTGGCTGAACGTAATCATCGCTGGCAAAACACCGATGTAAAAACCCTTTGAAGGTTTAATCCAATTGATTAATCCCTGACATCTTGGGTTTTGCTCACAGTAGAGTTTTTAGTGCCAGAAAGAGTTTGGACATAAAGTATGAACGTGGATACAGCTTTATCGCGAGATTGCAAGCAGTTCATCATATACTGGAGCTCACAAGAATGGAAGAGACTTAACGTAAATATGTTTTGATATATTTTGCAAAACTCACAATCTTTTATACCATAAACTAGGTATTTGGAAAAATCGGTGAAGGGAATTTTAGTTTGATCAACATTACTTCCGTATCATTAATTTCAATTCAAGCAATGAGATCCATAATCGAAGAATGATCAATACACCTTGGTATCTGTACACCGGAGGTAGAACGCCTGATGTCCATTTCTCGATTTTGTGTGGCACACTTTTGAAATCGTGGAATAAAGCTACATTAATTGAAATTTGATTACAGTTAACTACAACTGTTAATAACAATTATAGTCTCTTTCAAAATAACTGGTGTCGGTATAAGAAATATGATTGGATGATGTATTTTTGAGCTCGCGTCAAGAATTATTGGTATGGACATCGGGCCCTCTACCTCTGAGGTACCGATATCAAAGAAACGGAGCAAGTTGACTCAGGTAGGACTCAGGACGTGCAACTTCGATCCTCATCGTCTATCCTCACAGATTATTTCATAGTTTCCCTCAGACGAGAGGCAAATTGTGGAGAGCTTCTCTACTAATAAAGCTTTGTCCCAAATCATCATCATCATTATTCATTTGTAGCCATTTGCCGAGTTGTAGAGCAATGCGTCATTAACATCACTAAAACAAAAATGAAATGATAATTTAGTCAACAATTACACCCAAAAGTTTTGTATACTGAGTTAAATGTTGTCATCAAATTCACTACCTATCAGTTTTTAATCTGCATACTATTAGCTTGTAGTGGTTGTTAACTTGTAACGCGGTCACTGAACAGCACAATTTAATAGAAAAATAGCACCACCACCAAGGGGATTTAGGGACGTGACGTCAGTATATGAAATTATATAGCTATCAAATTATGTTTTACAATATTCATAACTAAAACCATCTCTATTTCTTCCCCAGAACTTTTCTGTATTTCCAGTGCAACCTTTCTTCCATTGAAGTATATCCAGCTGGATTTATAGGTGTTTTATTCTCATTATTCGGATTCAGCCCCCTCCTTTCCGCTGAATAAATACACGCTTTGTAATCCTAATGAATATTGAAAGAAACCAAACTTTTTGTTCATAATATTTAACGTCTCAGAAGAGAATGATGTAAAACTGAAGTTTAACTTTTTTCATCTGACTTAAATATATTTCGTTACACTGCGTATAGCCCGCATCAAAATTGTTATAACTTTCAAAAACTCCCCGTCAAGAATGAAGTAAGGACGATAATGAATGCAAAAGAGTTATCTTTGAAGATTCAACGCCTGTTGGCTATTTTACAAGATATCCCGAGATCGAGCTTAGGAGCGGCTATCCTGATTGAGGTTCACCATGATTATCAAAATAACAGTTGCCTATTCGAGCAATGAAGGAACCCGATTATACTCTTCTGGACACTGTGGTACATACTCGGTCAATGGTGGATGTAAAGGGCACATTTGTATAAAAAATGTCTGCTTTTGCTTGATATGTCTATAAATATAAATGTATAACTTAATTTAAATTTCTCCTTCTTCACTGCACTTGGAAACAGGAGCTGTCAAAACAAATAAGTGATTCTATATATTTCCAAAATCCAATAGCCATCTTGCAAGAAGTAGCTCCGTCTGGAATCAATTACTTGCGCGAATAACTACGCATTTTGATGCTACGAATGCTTTCTAGTTTCTTCCCTTACTATAATTATTTTCCTTAAAAGTTTCATCCTTCTTTACAGTCTATTGGAGCCAAATGGATCAAGCTGCCATGCGAATAATGCGAGCTATGCATCCCGAACTAAAGCGTTACCTCTAATGATGATTTTAAAGTTGTTGACCTCTGCTGATGCACACTAATTAGGGTCAAGCAATTCGACCATTCGCATCATCTTTAATCATGTGGTGTGAGTAGAGTAGCAGTTTGGCTGTGAAACAATTATTTAAACGATGCGGTTGGTACCCCTGAGTATCTTATACTCCTAATCGGAAAATGTCTCATTTTCTTGACGTAGGGAAGCGTCCCGCTAGCATATTTAGTACGTGCTTCTACATCTTTATACTATGCTTCTACGTCATCGTTCTCTGAACTTTATGCTACAAAATAGAAAGATGGACCCGGCAAAGTCAAGGACTTTCTAATAGGGTTTTGAAACCCTATTTATTACAATTCTTATAATTGTACTACATAAGTATTAACAAGTAACTATCAAAAAGTAGCAAATGACAACAATTAATAATTTTAAATCTAAGTGGGGAGAGGGATTTTAAGGGTTGACTTACAAACACCCCTTCTTCAAAGCCCCTAATTACAATGTAAAGTATACCTACGCATAATATTCTCTTTTAACAATCATTTTACGTCTTTTAATTGATTTTGACTCTCACAATCAAGATTTTTTTGTTTAGTAGTTGACTACGTCATTCTGTACGTTTCAGTCAAAGGTTGAACTTTAATGATCCTTTACCATAGATTAAATGAAAAACTATCGTAGTTCATTAAATCTATTATACTACCACAGACGATAACTAGCTAACAACTGTGTGCCTTCTAAACGAGCCTATCAAAGACATCAATTCATCGTTATTGATGGTTTGCTGTGAAGGTATATAAAGTCTCTAAAAAGGTAATAAAGATAAAGTTACATTGCTAGTGAACCTTCAGCTTTTGCTTATAAAAAAATGTAAGTTTAATTTGCAACTTGTTACTAATGTTAGTGACAGCCGAACGTACTCGTTACCTCGCAAAGTCTACAGACTGAAACTAAGTATTGGGAAAAGATTGGATTCAGAATCTTGAATGCCTAACTTCATTATCTTATCTGAGAAACTCGAGAGCTCAACTGTTGCTCAACTTCTGTGATTAATTATTAATTAACCTTCTTACAGTTTCTATCTCATGGATGATCCAATCTTTAGATCTACCCCAATAACGTCCGACCAGAAATATAAACTATAGGAAAATGCTCGGAGCATGCTGCTCAAGAGTTGTTTATCTATGCACTCTGGAGTGAAAAAATATCAAATAATTGCAATCGTTTAAAAATTTCATATTGATTGCATGAGTGAAACATGAATTCTGTATGTACGTACACTCGGCCAAAAAAATTAACGTTGACCAAATTTGAATGACTGCTGGTCATGTCCCATAACCAATCAAAGCTTGTTATTATCATTGAAATGTGAGGTCACCTACTAGAGTGAGACAATGAGATCGCTTAGACTGACTTCTGATGGTGCGATCTTACATTTATCAGCCTATCAGATTTATTGAACGTTCAAGTTTTGTTTGGCCAAGTGTACCTACATTTCCTATCATAATACATTACATCCCGTTAAAGCTGGAGAAAAAACTTTAAAGGGAACGTACAGACAAAACCTAAGAAACTACCAATTCTGCAACAACTCATTGCTAATAGCTGTATAAAACGAGTGTAAAATGTATTTTATTGATTGAGGCCATCAATAGTTCTTTTTATAGACTTGTAATAAAATGCTATTAGTTACTCTTCCAGACACATGAAAGTGTCATAAAAGACATATCTTAACAAGCGTCGGTCGTCGGTTCTAGAACGACGCCTGGCGCCGCGACGACTAATATTTTAGAGCGTGAAACACACACAATAACGGCGTCCGCTTTCGCATCCTCCTACTGTCTGGCAAAAGAAGAGCTACATTGTGAGGGAACAGCTGTTGACAAACCTTTATAGAAGATATTTCACAACACATTTTCTGCGCGACACTTTATTAGGTACCTGTCTGTCGATAATGTCTTGAAGATATTGTCGAGAAACTTTAGAACTAGGAAAGGAATTCTCGTGGTTCTTCTCACTAGAATAAAGAATGTTATATTGATACGCTTCAGATTATTTGGTATGCTGTATTAGAGGTTTAGGTATCAAATTCGATCGAATTTGTTCAAATTAATGCCAACAAAATTAATAATAAATTCAAACACATTATGTTATTATTAGATAATACGAAAAAAACATAAAAAATAATATATAAATATAAAAATAATTTAAATATTTGCACTAGGAGTAATATATTACATAATGAGCTGCGGCTTGCAGTCGTTCTAAGTTGGCATAAGGGGAATAGAAACACCCTAAAACCTAGTACCTATTTGTATGATTTTTCCAGCTTAGATATTAATACCCAGTCAACTTTACTGTGAAGTGCACGTGGACTTTTGACAACCATAAAGCTAAAAGAACGCAATAAAATATGGCAAGGATATGAGCATTTTTGTTCATGTATTATTCCCCTTCATTGGTATAACAGAATAGCAAATCAAAACTTGCCTGGGCGAGACATATGTCCAGCGATGCGCTCGCCGGGGGAACGAGACATATGTCCCGGAGATCGCTCGCCTCGACGAGACATATGTCTTGGAGGCGCTCGCCTCGGCGAGACATATGTCTCGGAGGCGCTCGCCTCGACGAGACATATGTCTTGGAGGCTCTCGCCGGAGCGAGACATATGTCTCGGAGGCGCTCGCCGGAGCGAGACATATGTCTCGGAGGCGCTCGCCTCGACGAGACATATGTCTCGGAGGCGCTCGCCTCGGCAAGACATATGTCTCGGAGGCGCTCGCCTCGGCGAGACATATGGGTAATTCCAAAAGAAATAGAGAATCCATTTTCGGCGACCATCTTCGATTTTAATGAAATTTGGTGTATTCATTCATACCATGCTGGAGAGTTATTCAGAATTTTTTCAGAATTTTTCGGCGCTAATTCTCGGTATTATTGCGTCAGCAAAACTTGACCCTTTTACCTGGCGAACAGGTTTAATTTTACGTTTTATTGAATAACTTCGCCCCTGATTGAGATACAGAGCTGCAATTGGTCTTAAAATACTCGTAATGAATCAACCTTTATTATTATGCTAGACACAAAAATTAAAAAATTAAGTCAGCATAAATTACTACGGTCGAAAGTTGAAAAGGTCAAAGGTCATTTGCCAAAAAACAGCATCATCGATTTCCTTCAAAATTTTATGGGATGATCTACATATATGTAGGTAGGTTTGTGGAAAATTTCAGAGTGGGCTATTGAGAGACTTGGGAGAAATTAATTAATTTGCTCGGTGATGCACGAAATTACGGGTTTTTGCGCCTCCACTCCGCTAGTACGGGTGAACGTTGCCAAGTTCAAATGTCAAAAACACAAATACATCATCATCGATTTTATTCAAATTATTTGCACATGAACTACACATATGTAGTATGATTTGTAGAAAATTTCAAGCTGGGTTATACATAAATTGCTTAGAAATTAATTGTTCTGTTCGTTAAGTTTTTCTGAAAAGTTTAGCGCCTATACAATTGAACTTCATGATCTTCAAAGGTCTATTACACACGTATCCAAACGTAGTTTTCTGTCTAATTTTGTGTACTTTATTCTAACGTTTTGTAATAATAGCAGCTAATTTTGAGCTGTATAATAATTGTCAAATGTTTCGATTTTGTGTGTGTATGCGCTTTGTTCTTATTAATTTGTTATTCAAGAGTCTTCAACGCTGTTAAAATGATAAGAAGGTTCCAATTAATGTCAATCAATGTTTTCATTGAACAATATTATATTCTTGGGAATTCGGCCCCACACAGGACACGTGCCACTTCACAACGCCACTTCAAGCGATGTTCTTATCACTCGCATCATTTATATTTTTGATGACGGAAGGAACAAATGGCTTCTCGAGCTACAGCTGTTTCTGTATTAACAAGAAAATAATATCTTCATTATGTGAAAACTGATCAGTTGATCTGAGTCATCCATAGAGTAACATTGTGTTGGTTATTTGTGTATTGACTTTCTTAGGAACATTGTAGTGTGTTTTCCCTAAATTTATTTTCATTCTGTTTTATTTTATTACACAGAGTAATTTTGTAAAGGTACCTAATCATGTGTTCAATCGGTATTCTAACAGGTGCAGTTTGTGCTGTAGGAACTAAAGTTAAAACAATTACGGATATTAAAGATTCGATCTTCTTCGACACTGTTTGTAAACTACATGCAGCAAGCATTTGCGTTATTATTTGCGGAAGCCTGCACTCTTTCAGACCCACATCTGAAGACACTCTTCAAGTGAAACAATATTCATTGCCATCTCAAACGGTAAACGTATACGTGTGGTTCAAGCAAATAATTGATTCATGTGGATGAAGATTTCGAATCGCTGTGTAACGCCTCCAGCAGACTGTGCACATTTGATGTCAAAACATTAGGTTTACTTCACATCTAATTTGACATTTTATCGGAATACCCATGCAGAGACGACATACACGTGGTCACAAAACAGGGACAAGTAGGTAATTCTTCTGCTTAAAGCAAAAAATCAATGTAATTATAATTTATGCGATTTAAATTCATTGCAAATTCAATACACAATAATCATCAAAGTGGAAGGACGTTCCGTACAACTTGTTAGATTATTGATTCTCATTGAAGTATGTACACTCGACAATTCATAAAACGGTATTTGAAAGAAATGGATGGTCTGAAAATAATGTGATGGCATCATCTGATGAAGTCTATACTTACTCGCCATCTACCTCTAGTAGGTGAGATCTGATTACATTAATAATAACAAGAATTGATTGTCAATGAACCTGACCAGCAGCCGATCTGTTTCGTTCAAATACCGTTTTATGAATTGTCGAGTGAACATTACTTTCTGTACACTACATTTTCTGTTAGCCATACTACTTTTTCTGAATAATATTCACCAAATTTTAAAGAAACCCTGTGTTTGGATAATTGTGTAATTAAACCTTGAACTTCATGAAGTTCGATTGTATATAGGCGCTAAACTTTTCAGAAAAACCCAATAAACAGAACAATTAATTTCTAAGAAGCACATGAATAACCCAACTTGAAAATTTCTACAAATCATACTACATAAGTGTAGTTTAAGTGCAATTAATTTGAATGAAATCGATGATGATGTATTTGCGTTTTTGACATTTGAACTCAGCAACGTTCACCCGTACTAACGGAGTGGAGGCGCAAAAACCCGTAATTTCGTGCATCACCGAGCAAATTAATTAATTTCTCCAAAGTATCTCAATAGCCCACTCTGAAATTTTCCACAAACCTACCTACATATATGTAGATCATCCCATAAAATTTTGAAGGAAATCGATAATGCTGTTTTTTGGCAAATGACCTTTGACCTTTTTAACTTTCGACCGTAGTAATTTATGCTAACTTCATTTTTTTAATTTTTGTGTCTAGCATAATAATGAAGGTTGATTCATTACGAGTATTTTAAGACCAATTGCAGCTCTGTATCTCAATCAGGAGCGAAGTTATTCAATAAAACGTAAAATTACACCTGTTCGCCAGGTAAAAAGGTCGAGTTTTGCTGACGCCATAATTCCGAGAATTTGCGCTGAAAAATTCTGAAAAAATTCTGAATTACTCTTCAGTATAGTATAAATGAATATACCAAATTTCAATTAAATCGGAGAAGGTCGCTGAAAAAAATCTGTAAAAATTATCGATTTATTTTGGAATTACCCATATGTCTTGGAGGCTCTCGCCGGAGCGAGACATATGTCTCGAAGGCACTCGCCTGACGAGACATATGTCTCGGAGGCGCTCGCCTCGGCGAGACATATGTCTCGGAGGCGCTTTTTTTTTGCTTTTTTTGCATCTTTTTGGTACCTATCTTTCATCTTTCAGGATTTTATTGCTGTATAAAATGCTAATCAGACCAATTCTCACATATGCCTCACCTGTTTGGAGTAATACTGCAAAATCTAATTACAACAAGCATACAAATAGTTCAAAATAAATGTCTAAGAATGGCGGGCAACATACCCAGATACATTTCAATCGACTCGATCCACAGAAAATACAGAATACCTAAATTAACAGACCATATCTTCGAACTGAATTACCGATTCTACATCAATTGTGCAAGAAATATGCATAACTCATTAACACACGATCTGGGCAACTATACAATAAATTCACTCAATTACAAGAAATACAAACACAAAAGACCGAAACATATACTTCTGTAACCTTTTATGATATTTAGTTCCATATATGACACTTATTTTATTTTACTTTCTAATATTTATTAGACTTACCTTTTCTGATCTTTCATTATGAACAATCAATACGTTGCAGGTTTTTTGAATTGCCACATCTTTTTACCTGATAAAATAAAATCATCAAAAATATTACTCGTCGTTTTTTCGTCTGGGGCTTAACGTCGCACTGTTCTGCAGCGAGGCTAATGGCGACGGATGAATGATTATGATGATGATTGGGAGATGATGGTAAAGAGTAGGTAAGGATGGAAGGTGCGAAGGAGGCGGTCGTGGCCTATTAGTAGGGTACCTTCCCAGCATTACTATTTAGCATTAAGTTTTAATTTAACAAGTGGAGGCGAAAGCCAGGAATTGTTAAAAATAACATTAGAAATTGTAAATAATCTATATATATATATATCTATATATATATCTATATATTATTCAATAAAGATGTTTAAAAAAATGCGATTTAGATGATTCAGATGCGATTCTATAGGCTAATGGCGACGATGAATAATTTTGATGATAAAAGGGAGATGGTAGTGAAGAGTAGATAAGGCTGGACGGTGGCAAGGACACGGTTGTGAGCTAATAGTACGTACATTTCCAGTTCTACCCCTGCACCAAGAGGATCCACGAGAAATACGTAGTCAGGAAGTACGGCCGCAGGAATCGAACCCTGGACTCCGGATTCCAAGTCCAGAGCACAACTGCCCCATTGATCCAACTTGCTGCATTTCATTTAAAATGTGCCTAGATTACGTATATCATTAAAACGGCTACTCATCAAGAGATGATTATAGTTGAGAATTATACAGAGTATTAAATTGATTGCTATTGATTGATATTATCAAATGGGATGAAATGGAAAATGGGAAGTCGTATAGCTTTTCACGATTCAGAAGACGATAAACTTCTAAGTGGCGCAGGAACTTATATTCACGGCTCATTAGTTGTTTTGCACGAGAATAATATATCCTCGCTATAAATATCTATCCACTGGCATTCCAAAGAAAATCACGAAAATAACGTTGATCTTATAAAGCAGGAAAAGCTCACTTATGTTTGGTTGAGTGCCTTGAACCAGTGCAAGTTGCAGAGGATGAAGGAGAAAAAGTTCAAATTCAGAAACTAATTTTCTAACTTATTTTGTATAATAAGACAGAATATTATGTAAAAATAAAATCAATTATGTTTGTATGCAAGGCACTATTGCATATTGAATAATAGGTATAATAATAATTTATTTCAAATTTTGTATGGAATTAAAAATAAGTCGTCAAAATTGTCGTTTCCCACAATGTTTTAAAACTCATAGAATGTGTGTATATAAATACTTGAAAATAATTATATAAAATAACTCTGCATTGTACAATCGTCTCGCCTCACCCTGGAAGCTATACCATGGGTTAGAGCGCTTGAAACCGCGGCACGTCTGTGCTCGGGGATCGATCTCGGGCCCGCAAGTTGACACCAGCGACTATTCAAAGTACGAGTTACTCGAATTTGTCATCCTGTCAAGTAGTCTGACAACTCTTCACTACAAGAATTGCAAAGGTGAAGTAGAGAGAAGGAAAACACTTTGGAAAAGAAATGCATTAGGTCGGCGGACACTTTACAAATCGAACGAGTTAATGTATTTTATTTGTTGTTTATTTTATATCAATAAAGGTTTTTTGTTGTATAAATTAACATTAATCTACGTACAAGTAAACACTTCATGTGGTTCGAATGTAAAAAAAGAGAAGCGTTTTTACTTTTTTCTTAGTTTGAAAACAATATATCACTGCGCGAAAAGAATGGACGTTTCCACCGCGGCTTTCAGATTGCGATTTCATTCCAGAAACAGGTGCTCATGTGAGATTCATAAGACATCCACTGAACTCTCGACACTCGGAGAATCTTTCCTTCTTCTTCGTGTCAAATGGCAGTTGCAAAAGAAAACGCGTTTCATAGTACACATTATACCTAACAAATTGTACTTCCTTCGAAAAACGTCTTGGAAATATATTATCAGATTCGGTCATGTATTTGAATGTATTTAACATCACAATGTGAAATCACAAATGAAAATTTAATCATCACTGCTGAAACCATGGCATGAAATGCGTCACACACGATACAAAATATACAAACTCACACACAATCTCAAAAAAAATACCCTACTACAAAACCAAGTAGATTACATCTATGTATTTCATGAGAGAAAAATAAATTCCGAAAAAGCGAATGGTGTGAAATTCATTTTAAAATTAAATCACAAAAAGTCTCATGCAATCTGCAATGTACTACGTAGGAACTTAGGTTTGAATAACGACATATTCTTTGACTAATGTTTGAGATCTTCTGATGTTGTTGTTGATTACACATTAAGTGAAGAAGAATGCCCCCTCTGATCCTTCTGAGCGACACTAATCGGCTCCATCGACCCTTCCGAGCTGCTGTACTCGACTTCCTCCTCCATGGCCACTTCCAAGATGACCGGAAGTTCCGTCGCATCCTCCGCCATCTGCATCATCCTCCGATGTCTCTTGGTCACGTGCGCGACGATGAGGATGGCGACGACCGAGTACATGGAGACGCCGGCGAGGAGGTAGCCGAAGCCCGCGATGGCGGAGGCGGCGGCGGCAATGGAGATCGCTACGTCGTCCAGACATCCCCGGGAGTGCGCCGTGTTTCGGGACACTTCATTGACGTCGACGTTCCCGCAGGACTTTGGGATCTTCGCACGGAGTTCTAGCCAGTCGTTGTAGCTGTCGATCCCACAGCAATTAAACTTCGTCTGAAGCGAATCTATGGCAGACGTGAATTTTGTATCTTTCCCGTAAGCTTTGAAGGAAATTTCCATGTGGCTTTTAAGTTTTTCTTTAAAAAACGAGTCGCCAAGGGTTAAGTTACGAGGTTGTTTGCCGTTCAGCTGGATCTCTAGACGACGACTCACGGCGAGGGTGGCGCCGGCGGCGGACACTATCATCGTCAATGCAGACATGATCAAGGTGGCAGTGATCAATACTTTGGATTTGTTATGATCCAACGCCATTATTTGGAAGACTATCGTGAACAGTCCGAAGAGTACTGCGGTGAAGATGATCCCACAGCTTTGCGTCAAGGTTGGTAATTGCGCGATGGCGATCTCCGCCTTCCTGCTGTCCAAGGTCACCCAGTCGACGCCGAGGTTCATCAGACTCGTGGACAGGATCATCGTGGACCCCGTCAGCAGGAGGATGTCGAGTTGGAGTTGGGAATCTTTAATGGCGCGACGCACAGTGTAGGGTGCCTCGTAGGAGATTTTATTCTTCAAGCGAAATGTTTCCTTATCCATGACGTCTTCTTAACAGACACACGAACTTGAAATAACCACAGCAAGAAATCAAAAAGGACGTTTTGTTTTTTAAAATGTGTTAAGATTGAAGACACAAGTGACCGTGATGCACGGTCTCCTGGAGCTGAAGCACTGACGTGTAGGAAGTTATGATGATTTTGATAAATTTATTACCAGCAGGCCGTGAGTCACCGTGTCAGATGTACTGATGTTTGTTATGTCTGCGCCATTCTACCTCGTAAATCCGCTGTGATAACAACAATAATTATTTATAGATAGGGACATTTGAATAACATGCAAGGATAACATTTATCTAGGCATTAGTGTATGTTGTTTATTACGGACTTTGCATAGCTCATACCTGTGAACTCTGAAAATATAAATCGCTGAAAATAGAATTAGAAATAAATTGTGTGTTTTCTTTTTCCCACACTTCAATTCTTGATCGGAATAGATTCAATATCATTTTGTATAATATTTTAGAGTTTTAGTAAGCTATCGCTTAGATCGGTTAGGTGAAAGTACTGACTAAGTGCAATCAATGGGTGGCACTTTTCTTCCCTACAAAGACCCACTAGCCATCGCACAATAGATTTTCTTCTAAGTGCAAAAGATAACTTTAGCAAGCACTCTATACCAAATAACAACGTTCAGTCTTTGTAAAAAAAAGTATTTTGCATGCGTAAAGCCCTTCAAGTTGTGAAACTACACTATACACTATTGACGTTTATTGAAAGTTGTTACAAGGGTTTCTTTAAAACAAGAGTAGGTATATAGAACCGCTCTTAATGAAAGTGTCTATAGACGAAGATCTTGTTCTATTAACATTGTATTTTTAATTTTTTAACATTAGCTACTTTCATTTTTTATTTTATAAAATAAACATTAATAATTGCACATAAAATATATGCATGACTTTACTCCGGACACCAACTCAAACAAGCTTACTTGAATTAGAAATACACGAGGAAATACAACAAGTTGTTTTTGAAAGTAGATGACGTTTCAATGCATATTGATTGCTCTATATGGGGTGCTTCAAAGAGAATGAGAAAGGTGTTCTGCCCATCATCAAAATCCTTACATAACTGAATCCTTCTCAGTTGAATAACCAAAACACCCCAAGAAACAGATCCCTTCCTGCCATGGTCGAAACAGGTTCTTATTACTTGCGTCATTGAATAATTGCATAGAGAGTTGTCCAAGAAATTTTACTAATTACCACTCAAATAGAGGCTTAATATCGATTCATCTTATACGGCAATACACTCGCTGCTCTAGATTATGCGATATGATTCTGTTTGACATTGTGCAGTCCACTGCACATCGCGACCGAGCGTATGTAATGTCGGACTTCGCACACTGAGCAAATATGTCCCGCTGAATGTCCATTTTTCCACCAATTAATCCCTGGTCATTGATTGCGATCACGTGACGTCACTGTTTGCTATCTGAGCGTGGAAACCAATCAGCATGCAATGATGCGCCGGTCACATCGACCAATCCGAATCCAATGCATTTCCCTACGCGATCTCATATTTACTGCGAGTTCGATTCGTTCTGTTATTGGAATGGCGAATGAAGAGCATTTCAGGATACTGCGGATCGGGGAATCGGGAAGAGGATTTTTGGTCAATTATTTGACGATATGAACGCTCTGCAGTATGAGTTCAAATCAGTTATAGAGTTAAAGTATTTCTATCCGAATTGTTAAATTGGCTGCTGTTAGCGGAACACATTTTCTGTATTATATTTGCTAAAAAGGCACAATAAACTCAACTACAGGAAACCGCTCAGTGAACGAGTTGATAAGCGAGCTTTGAGACCAAAATTATCAAATTTTGTCACTTTTCTACACGTTTCTCCGTTTCTGAAAGTTGCAACTTACGTCCGAAAAAATGAGTCACCTTTGATTGAGTATAGATCGTGTGGTGTTTGGTTGGAGATGTTGCACGTACCGGTGCTCGCTCATCAACGCGTTACACCGAGCTTTTACCCAGCTTACTACAACACATAGTGAAATAGCGGAGATGCTCATTAATCCCTCCCCTTCAAATATTTTGTTATATTTTATTTTCGTCACTGTTACGTATACATAATTCACGCCTCTACACTCACGTACCAGAGCTTCTACGCTATAACCCGGACTTGAACAAATGCAGCTTTCCTCTTAGACTGATTGCAGCAGCCGTGTTGTACTACAAAAACTCTCGTCATAACAATAACGTCGACAAAATTTACAAATTCCGATACTTAAATCTAATGAAATTTTTTAATTTTCGGTGATAACCATTTGCTGTTTTCACAATTGCACCGCCAAATGCTGATTCCTATGAAGTTCTAAATCATTTATATCGTATTCGAAGCTTTTGCTGTTGTACATAGAATGGAAACAAAGCAACGATCTTTTAGTATGTCGTTGGATTTTATGCCGTCCTCGTTTCTAAAGCAATATGAATGCTCAGTTAACAGCCAAATACAATATCAACAGAAGTGGGGGGTCAAATTCAACTTGCGATATTACGTCGAGAATGAATATTGGTAGAGGTGCCGCTGTTTGTCCTTTTTTACTATTTTGCAGTCCTGCACCGAAAATATTTGCTAGAAAGTAAAAGTTGCTGAAAGTAAAAGTCAATTCCTATTAGATGACAGACTTCTGATAAAACAATCGATTTTATCTGACAGTAATAAAAACTGCAAGCGAGTGCAAGTGATATGTGCATATAGATAATCAAGATACTTTGTCCATGAAATACAATAGTTTACATTATTATAATGCATATATTTGTTTAATATTATGCAAGTACACGTATTTCATGTAGAAATTTAACTATTTCTTACTTTGAATTTTCTTCCCGTTTCCTTGATCTTCTTCTTCTTCTTTAACTTATATATAGGATACAATCCTGTTCAAAACCAATTTAAAACGTTTTGTACTGAGCTCTTCATTCTAATGAATCCTTCCATCTCTTGTTTGGACGTCCTATTCTTCTCTTTCCTCTGGGCCGATTGTCCCGTGCAACCCTAACTAATCGCCCTTGATCCATCCTTGAAATGTGTTCATCCCAAAGAAGTCTTCTTTCCTTAATCCAATCAGCCACATCTGTAACTCTGCAGGTGTCCCTTATACTTTCATTCCGTATCCGATCCAGTCTCGTTTTACCTAATATTCTTCTTAAGACTTTCATTTCGGTTACCTGCGACTGATGTCTTGTCTTAGATGTGTCGGGTCTTGTTTCAGAAGCATAGGATATAATGGGTCTTATTACGCTCTTATATATCTGCGACTTCGCATCCTGGCGCAAGAACTTGTTCCTCCATATAACATCTCCCAAACATCCCGCTACTCTGTTGGCCTTCATGATTTGTCCATTCACCTCCTTCTCTATGTGTCCATAACTGGTGATAGTCGTTCCCAAGTACTTGTATTCTAAAACTTGCTCAATAATGTCACCATTAACCACTATTTTGCATCGAATGGGCTCTTTAGCAATCGTCATTGTCTGCGTCTTATTTGTAGAAATCTCCATATTATACAAACTACAAGCATTATTAAACCTAAAAACCAATCTCTGTAAGTCGTCCTCGTTATCAGCTATTAATATAGCGTCGTCTGCATAACAAATAATATTTATCGTACTTCTACCCAAACTGTATCCTTTAATTCCTCGAACAGACTTTATAATTTCATCCATAATCAAGTTAAAAAGAAGCGGGCTTAAAGAATCTCCTTGCCTTACACCCATGTTCATATCAATTGGTTCAGAGAACTGTCCGTTACATTTGACCTTAATTTTACTATTGCTGTAGATATCTTGTATAACTCTAATGATAGACTGTGGAATGTTCCTTTGAATGAGGATATTGATTATGTCTATCAGCCGGATTCGATCAAATGCCTTTGTCAAGTCAATAAAACACATGTATGCAGGGTTGTTGTATTCCAAAGATTTCTCTACAATCTGTCTTACTGCAAATATTGCATCAATGCATGATCTGCCCCTCCGAAATCCTTGCTGTGCATCTTGTAGCTCTATTAAATTGTCGAGCTTACTTGTAATGATCTTGGTTGTGAATTTGAGCATGGTGTATAAAAGGTTTATTCCCCGATAATTTCCCGGCTCCATTTTATCGCCCTTCTTGAAAATGGGTATTAACATATTTGTCCTCCACTCATCAGGGATTTTAGAATTCTCCATGATCTTGTTTAAGAGTTTTGTTATCTCTCCCGCAAGTGCTGATCCTCCATATTTTAGAAGTTCATTAGTAATACCATCTTCCCCGGGCGATTTTCTATTTCTTAGCTTCTTTAATGTAATTCTCACTTCAGTCTCCGACACACTCACTTCTTCTACATTCTGTCCGACATCTTCCAATTCACTCATCTCTGCTCCCTGAAATAAGTTGGTGAAGTACTGCGTCCAGTACTGTTTCCTTGATGTGACACATAATGTGACACGTCTCACCCATTAGAAGACGACGCCAGCGACGCCGTCCCGACGCCTACATATCGCGTCACTCCATATTATTCCCCTTTCTGCATCTGATGGGCGGAGAACGAAATGAGAATCTCGACTGAGTTTATTAATGGGACATTTCGCTTTGCACTCGCAAATAAGGCATTATACAAGACGTCGCTCACGTCGACGCGTTACAAACGACACGTGACGTGACGTCACTCTCTGGTATAACTTACGTCATTATTCAGTTATTACGCTGATCTCGCTGAAAACTGACAATTGGGGTTTGGAAACTTTATTGTGGTCGATCAATTTGAGTTCGGAACTGAACTGAAACTAGTTTCCCGATACTTGCACAAAATGGAGTCGCTACTATAGAGAAAATGTCACAATAATTTAGGAAGACGCTGTTTCTCAGAAACCCATTATTAAAATGCAGTATTAACTCGTAAAACGTTGTATTTAACACGTTATATGAACGTTCAGAGATAATTAAAACTAATTCATTGCTGAAATTCTCAGTTTGAACATTAATTACGTCATAAAAATAAGTGACTCATTATTGTGATTTATCTGTATCATTAAACTTACAATAATTAAAACTGTTGAACAGATTTTTCTATAAACTCATGCATTAAAAACTGTCTGCACAGAAAAGAAGTAACCATGCAAAATTTACATGAGAGTTATAACATGAACAAAATATTCTCACATTTAATAAGCAAACAATTATTTGAAATCGATCGCCAATTACAAACTAGGGGTGGTTTAGCTCAGAGCAAATAAAAGCAATCAAAAGTCGTAATAACTTGTGTGCAATGCGGCCAAGTGGAAACATGAAATCTATATAGGTACCTACAGATGAAACATTTTTCTCCACTATTCTCTGCATCCTGGGAAAGAAGGGTGGTAGACGGGGGGTGTAAAGAGAGAGGTTTCCCGAGCAATATCCGTTCATATTGTAAGCCGTAGTGAAGCGATTCGAGTGCACCGAACAGCAGTGTAATTGCGTTTCACACTCGCAGAATTGCCAGTGAATTTGTCGCCTCTGTTCGTGTCGCTGCACGGGTCAAACGACAATCTCAAATATTGCAGGGAAAAGCTCAATGAGGCAGACGAACAGTTTCCACCTACGGAAAAGTACAGCTTTCTGACACATTTGATTTTTCATTATAGAACACATCATACTTTTGTTATAACATCTCAATTTTCATTCAATTAAAATAGAAGAACACAACACCATTATATTTGAAAATTATAATTACAAAAATAATGTGCACCTAGACAAAAATAGTAAATACTTCTAATTTTGCTTGCGTAAGAAACTCCATGTTTTTATTTTTAATACATCAGGCAATAATCTTTCCTGCGTACATTAGTGGCAAAATTATTGCTGTTGATAGTAGGTATACTTATACAATGACCAATGGCCATAATAGATTGCAAAGGCCGTAAAAATTTTAATGTGAATTATTCTCAGGCTTTGATCGTGGGGTCAAGAAATATAATAAACTATCTCTAGAAAGGAGACGAAGAATGTAGAAGAATTTAGATCTTGAACGTGTACCTAGGTGCTTCAGCAACGAATATTTATTAAACTAATAAAATAATTAACTAATAAAAATTATAAAAGTAGTCTGGAAACCTCGCTTCATTTTTCTGCGACGAACCTGGAACTATAGGTATTATATAACATTTTATCTTATGAGTCGTTAGGCTAGAAGAATGCGCTATAAAATGGAATGTCATAATATTAATATACTCTTGCTTATTATAAGACGAAAGTAATGTCACATGGCCATTCATTACTTTCTATGATGATCGCATAATACAATGGTACAATTACTTCCACGTTAATCAAAGTTAAATAATACGGGCTGTTGTATGTATCCTAGGAATGTACTGGAAACTGGTAACCATGACGACCGCCTACTGGCATTTATTTCTGTGACCACTCTCTGTAGCAAGTTAAATAACTGAAGAGATTCTAAAAGAGATCATTTACTCTTGTGTTTTCTTTTAGTTGTACATTCTTCGAACTCTACTGTGTATATACTTTAAGCGGTTTTCTATGGCTGAACTGAAATTGAAATTTGAATGCATACTCTCGCAACAGAATTCAAGCCCTAAGCTAGGTGCATACTGCAGTAGACAAATGATATATTTGTAATATTCTTCACATTGAGCTCTAAATTGTTCACAAATTGACAATTGCTTACGTCTAAAGTTGTTTTTCATACCCGCCTTTACCTGCTGCACACCCACTGACAAATTCGCGGGTCTCTTTCAAAATCAAAAAGTATTTTGTGTCTTGTAAAGTCCCAATTTAAATATTAAATTACCTTACATTACATACCTGTCACAAAGATGATAACTGACCAAAGTAAGTCAGTTCAAGCAAAAGATATATAACGAAAGCTTCATAGCAGAAATAGTTCAAAAAATAAAAACAAATGTTTTGCCAGCTAGAGACTTCTTAGACTGTTTGGTTGATTCTCTTTGACGGTTCGTGAAATAATGATTGCGTAAATTAAGCGTCAGAAAGCAAAGCTTTTAGGCAAACACGAAATGTCATTCGAGCTATCTACATGTAATCTAGTGTAGTACTACGCAGCTTACAAATGTCCAGACCATTACTAATGAAGGCAATCCTCGCAAACTAATTCAATCTCGAGTCGAGTAGCTTGTCCGAAGACATTAACCCGCGTCGTGACGTCAGCGGCGTCGCGACGCTCAAACACTTTCCTCGGGCAGGAGAACTGTCACGTGACCTCCCAGGAAGCTGGACGACATTTCTGCGATTCGGTAGAATTAGTTCTGTTAACGCTAGTTAAAGGATTTACACGCATGGAGAAATCCGAAAACTACAATCATTTTGATCATTGGAAATGTAACATCCGTAGGAAGAAGAAGATGAGAGAAGCATTTCCTATGTAATTAAGTGTATGGAAATTAAATTCCTTCAGATAAATTTTGTGACAAAGCAATTTTTCTCAGGTAACGAAAGAACGTATTCTCTGGACGATTAAAAAGATGATTAAAAAAGTTGTGTTTTAAAAATGATTGGCCTCGAGCTTTCAGTAAGATTTTTCAACTGATTTGACTTCTCGTGTATTGCGAGTTAGCAGACTTGAAGATTCTTGAAATATCTTGGAAACTTACCTGTGGTCAGTTTTTAATAACCTACTTATGGAATCGACTGCAGCAGAATAATGGCATGATTTGCATATTCCTCCGGCAAGTCACAATTGTAAGGGATCAAAATGAAATCACAGATGCGGATCAATATTCTTCTCTCAATTATGTTCTGCAGACCAACAAGGAAATACTTGTTTCAAGAACCACTTTCCTATACAACAGTTTTGCATAAAACAATGTTTAATCGGAGAACCGTGAATTTAATAGACCTTCCCTTCCATTAAAACAACAATTCAGAGCGATAAGCTACCTGGGAATTAGCGAATTTAATTATTGGAACGACGTTTTGAGATCTTGCTCGGGAGTTTCCTACGACATACTAAAAATCTACATTTTCACAAAATGCATTTCACGAAATATTAGTTATCAATCTTTTTGTAGAAACTTAGATTCTGGAGGTCATTCTAACAATGGGAAGAGCGAGAATTGTATCCTCTTATTTTAGTAATTCACGGTCCATTCAGAACAAGTTACATTACAGATGCTATTCTCTATTGTTAACAATACCAATTAAAATAAGCACACTCTATAAACTATTATCTAGAATAGACTGAAGATATTCCAAATATTATCCTTGACTTTGCCACATTCAAAATATTATTAAAATGCATTAATATATATATAAAATCTCAACAAATATTCAAATAATTTGACGTACTACCGAACAATAGTCACAATTAATGAAAATTGGTATTTACTTTGAAGTTGTGGATATTATCGTAAATGTGCTTGTATGCAGATTAAAGTGTAAAATTTAATTCTGATTTGATAATGTGAATTGGCCCTGAGATTTTCTGGTCATTACCATTTAAGTTTTTTCGGAGGAATCTGGTTCCTTCAAAATATTACGATAATTTGTAATCTTCTTCGGTATTTGTGTAATGCTGGCCCTGAAAAGGGCCTAATTGGTCAAGGTTCCCTCAGACAACCTAAACAAATGTGATACATGACAATTTCCCCAAAAACCATATAAACCAATTCTTCTTAACAGAGGAATAAATTCTGACGTAGTTAAGTTTCCAATTAGTCTTGGAACAACAAACACGTGCATTTTATCTGTGCAAATCACAACAAATGTCGCAAGGATTGAAGCTGATTGATGATGCTACGGGGTTCGCACCTATCAGTCAGGATAGAAGAGAATCAATTCCAGACGCCTCTGTTTCCAGCTCCTCCAGCCACCGCTATCTGAACCAGACTCAGTGATGTATTCCCTTCTAATGCGGCAACCCTAAACGTGGAGCATTGTTGCATCGATGACATCTGAAAAGACCGAATTGGGGCTTCGCCATAAATTCTAGAACCAAAGCCCGTTAGCTAATATATGGTTTTGCTCCTAAAGCTCTTAGAGTAGAATCAGTCCATGTTAAAGGGTTGTTTGGCATCGATTTACTGAGTGCACAATGGATTTTCTCCTTCTGTTTTCATTCCTAGCTGTTGGAATGAAAAATTACTACAAATCTACTAGGTTTTACGTCGGATGAATTAGGATTGGTAGATTAAAAATTCTGATAATTGCAATGAAAAATAAGCTGTTTCGTACTTTTTCTTGTCATAATTTTATGGTTGAACGTTCTTTCAATATCAACAAAGCAAGATTTAGTCAACTCTTCATCAGCAATCATAGAATATTCCCATCTGAGCTCCCACCTGACTTATCTTACTCAAGATGTCAGGATAAGTTTCATATACAAATAAGATAATTCCTCTAGGTATATTAATGTCTAGTAAATCGTACTTAATCAAAGATATGAGACATTGAAAATGAAACAAATTACAAATCCACAAGGGTCATGAAGAATGCATGGCGTATCCGACCTGGCCACAGATGTGGTGAAATGGTTTAATATATTCGTTTAATTTTATTGTACAATGAAAAGAAGGGAACAGTTTTAAATACGCGTATTTCCTATTTCTATCTAATAAAGTGTGACTCGTACAACCAACACACATAACAGTACAAGTATTATGTAAACATTCAGAATTAATTTAAATGTTTAATTATAATTCAAACAAACACGGTATTTTCATTCGTCTATATACTTTTAATAGTTGACAATAAATATCACCGTTCAATTAAAATGTCTCGTCTTGAGATTCTATAAGAACTAAATTCCAGCAAATTTGCCTGCTAACTATTTCTCTTTTACAATTCCAAGTTCTTCAATACCTGAATAATGGTCAACCTTTCCACAGCCAAGTATGATTTTTATTTTATTGTATCAAATGAGAGCAATCAATACTGACTAGAATGTAGACTTGTGTCGTTTTATATCTGCAGTTAGATTGCTCTGCTCTGTACCGGATGCTAGAGAAAGTAAATCGTAAAAATATTAAAAGTAAAAGGACCCCGCATGCTGAAGTCTATACATTAGATGACCAAGAAAGGTATGTGATACAGTTTTATAAGCGATATGTTGGGTGGGTCCTCGAGCGAGGTCACCGAAAGACTGCCTCTTAATTGTTTGAAACGAGAGTGTTTGAAAATACAAAAATGAGTGAGTCCTCGGGATGTAATTCTGGTTTCTTTTCTTCATCTCGAGGCGCTACTTTCGCCTGTGCGAGCACACTGGTCATTCAGAAGACCGTGGTCAGATATACACAAGACCAGTGATGAAAGTGACCGAACTGTAGCAATTATTATTGGACGCGCACAAATCGTACTTCAAAATTATTCAAGTTGCTTTTCTCTGTCACTCTGAACACTTACTTGAATCATTGAGACTGGTGCTCATTAAAATAACTTTTTATTGAATAAAACGATTTGATAACTAACTTTGCAGAGCTGATCTTCTCATTAAGATTATTATCAATTGATTCCTCACACCTGGCTTTTATAAAATGAAATTAAAACTCAAATGTGTTCTAACCTCCAATGATGATACAGTCACATATATTTGTGATCCAGAATTAATCTTGAGGTCAGGTTTTCTTTTTTACAGGTATTGGGGACAATAAAAAAATATGGCATAAAATGAAATACATTTTCATAATTATTATTCGTATCGGTCATCGCCGTGGGTAACCTCGTATTTATTTTTATTGCTTTGAAGCATGTCCTGTCTGCAGGACACTTCTGTAGTGAATAATAATTCTGTGGATATGATCTCGACCCAGATTGCGAGTGTTTTGATCAACCACATCAGGATGTCGGTCCCTCGACACGCCTCCAGCATCACCCGAGACATCCACTCGCATTACAACAGGTATTAATCAATACACTGGCAATTACGAATCAAAGGAAATTGCGTATTCATTAGCAGGTGATTTTATTCTTATTTCAAAATAACACTTGTCATGATAAAAATTGTCGAGTCATTATCTTCGAACATGATTAGAGAGGTGTTGTTAACGAATCATTTCCTATCCTCATAATGAAAAACCTGAGATTCATATCACAAAGTAATGTTACATTATTATTGATTGATCCAATTAAAAAAAGACTAACAATACTCGGCACAACCTGTCGACGATCAACGAACTTCAATCAAGTTCTGAAAGTAAAAGCAGATCAGGTTGCACCTTCACTGCACGCCTGCAAGTGAACAGAGGGTCTCTAGACACGTCCCCTGTCCGGCGACATGATGGTCAAGTGTGCAGTTCACGATGCACTTTCACTTCCTGGGTCCTCGTCCAGGAGTCGGTGTCCTCGTCGTGGTCATCGAGGAGGGTGTGGTTTTCTCCCACGCAATGAATTACTTTGATTTGAAATGCTGCTCCACTTATTAAAAAATATGTGTCGCCCACAATGCTCCGTGCGTTCATCATCACTACTTTCTGAGAGAATAAAGAAAGTGAATTAGCATGTTATGTTATTTTAATTTCTATTCATCTCAGTTTATTTAAAATTATTTCCTAGAAAAACCGACAATTTTGTGTGATTAAAAAATGTTATGTAAACCAGTGATTGGTATTACGATGAAGGAGGGTCAGTTTATTACAACATTGTGTAGATTCATCGGTAGAAAAACAACGATGTCAACGGCGGCCATGGATGAACGGTTATTGATTATGTGGTGATTGGGAAGTGACGATGCAATTATTGGAAAGAGGCCGCAGTTGTGATTGAATCTGTAACAGTGATTTCGAAATACTTATTTACAATTTACTGGGTCTTCTGTTTCAGCTCACGGAAATGCATAACGACCTTGTTAACTACTTTTTTATCTCCTCTTCACATGATATCTTGGACTAAAAAAATAATTAAGACTTTACGAGAATTAAATTAGTTGATATTTGAAACATCTGTAAATGAACATTTTAATTGTATGTGAACTAAACTCAGTGCAAGGTTTTAATTTCACTCTGCATCCTAGGACTCGAGGCAACTGCAACTTGATTTTAAAATAGATCTGCTTATTTTTCTCATCTATGAACTAGAATCGGTTCAACTAATCAAAGCCAACTATTAATTAACTAGCTTCCAAATTTCTCCAAACGTCACCCGCGAAGATGAAGCCATGTCATTAAAACGTTCTTTGATTTCTGCTTCTAATTCCGTGTAATAAGTATTGCCCTTATAAGTCCAATCGGTCTCTTGTTTTTAAATTGAGACGAGATAATTAGAGTAATCCGTGATCTAGTAGCAGATTCACCTCAACAGGGGAAGATGAATGTCCGAGCAGAGGAAAGGTCTGGGTGTGGTGACGCGACCCACATACTTCACCAGAGGAAGTTATTGCTGCACTTATTAATATTTTAAAAACTAGTTAAAGACGTTCTTTACCAATGTTGTCGTTGGAAACTGCAACTTGGCTACGCGCTCGGACCTCATCGTATGGATTCGTGCATTCATCAAATTGATAACTGAGCGCGTTCGGATTAAGTCCAGTAACCTCATTAAGTTATTTATATTAATACCTCCTCTACCTTCCCGGCTGTCCGCGCTTGCCTCTAGAGACAAATGGAGAAAAATCTAGTGCAGTCCATCTTGGAAGCTGGAGCTTGGAGAGACGGCGATATAATATATGGGATTAATTTCGAAAACGATTTTGTTTATTTGTGTGCCACATTAAACTATGAACTGTTCAGAACCAAACAAACTAGAGCAAAGCTGGCTTTAATTTAAACGATTCAAATAAGTTAATAACGATGTAGACAAATCAGATCTCTGATTCTCGTAAATCTTTTCTTTTTAACTACAATCCCAAAATTAAGATTACTTTTAAGCTTTTCCAGCAAAATAAAATGCATTCCTATTGCTGCAGAATGAATCCTCCCAGACCACTGGAATCCACCTGAAAACCTACTGGTATAGTATGGTATAGGTGGGTTGAAATAGGTGCGAACTGTATAGTAGGTCCCATTCAACAAACCTGATGTGGCCCAAACATCAATAATCAATCAATCAGGACTAGTCTCATCGACATTGTATTGATTCATGATAAACCACACAGAAATCAAAACTAATCTTCGAATACTTTTCATTGTCCTTTGCTTTCACCGGCTCAATCTCTAAATGGAATAAGATCGGCAAAAGTTGATATCACAAAAAAAGAAGTTGCTTGAAACAAAATACCGGATACGGATGGCGAGAGGATGATAAAGACAAGTTTGTAACGCAGCTCTGCTCTAGTAAAACTAGATGGACTTATTAGGGACCTGCATTTGGCGAGATGTTACTTTCAATATTTGAAAAATAAAACACGTTCTTTGAAATATTATGGTAGCCACTGACACAACTGCACTCTTTTTTTTATTGACAAGTGAAAACATTATAGGAAATGAATGGAGCTCAACATTTAAGTTAATTAGGGAAGGAAGTTATGTGGATCTTTTTATTTTTATTATATGTTACAAGGACTTGCGACAAATCATTTATATGTAATCTATTAACTAACTGGTGTGTCACCGATGTGGTCTTTAACGGAAGAGGAATGCTTACTCTTTTGATGGAAAACCGGAAAAGCAAGGTGAGGAAGTTGTGGGTGGAAATGCTTTTCAGATCACTATAGAGAATATTATCTCCGAGTGATTACAAAGAAAAAATTCAAACATAGTTCAACAGCATTTTTATTTATTATGAAATTTTATAAATTCATTGGATAATTGATTTTCTTTATAAGAATTTAATTATTCAAGAACTAATTATGAAGATCTCTCGTGCTGTCCTAGTGAGTCCATCAAGAAAAATATCAAATTACATTTTATAAAAACGTGAATCTCTGACAATATTATTTAAGAAATATTTTACTTAGATTTTTAATTTATGTTGTAAACATTAAATTGAGGCTTCGTATACTTTTATGTAACTGACTGTAATCAAATGAGACTTGTTAACAAAAAAAGGTACACAATATGTAATTTAAAGGACAGGTCGAACAAAGTTGCTCGCCCGAGGTCATCAATTCGCCTTGTTTTGTGTTGAAGATGAGTTGCTCCTCCGCAGCATCTCTAATGTACCTGCTCACGTTAGGATAGGTCAAGCACGGTCAGTCACGCACACTGGTTTTCGGCCATCTCATCCATTAAGCTAATCTTCAATCGTTTAGTCATTGATAGTCAATCAACAGAAATCTTCCTTACAACTTTTCCCGTCTCTTAACATGTTTTCTATCTGCTCCAATAAAGTAAAGCTATATTCCTTATTACGAGTGAGAGGTGTTTGATGAAAATCTCTTCCCCGGCGGCGGTTCCATGCAGGTGGACTCGGTTTGCGACATGATGCTGTAAACGAGAGCAGTTTGACTCCTCGGCGTCGTGGAGCGGCAGTGGAAGGAAGGAAGCGAAAGAGAGCGGTGGATTCGAGCGCAAAAACAATAGATTCGTCGGAGGTTCGCGGCAATTGACGTCGACAGGTTGCGGTGCGCGGTTCAGCAAGGATAAAGTGGTGTGAAGAAGAGAATCAGAATATTTCAGTTCATGTGAAGCTTTCGGAGAGGTAAGGGTGCTGATTTCGGTCACCTACGAGCACCATGACAAACATGAAGGTAGGTTTAATTTTAGATTTTTTTTTTAAATATAATTTTGACAAATTCGGTGTACTAAGTTGACATTTTATTATCGTAGCGTTCGCTCGTTTATTAAAGAATAGACTATTTTTTTACAATTATTGATATTTTTTTTGAAATTTTTAGAATGAAAAATGCACCATACACCATAAAACTTGTGTCTAGTTAATTTGAAGGTTTATATTGAAATCGTTGAAGCACAGTAGAAGTAATCTGCAAACTTAACTAACCAATTTCTTGAATTTTTTATTGTTTATGTTGAATAATTTGTGAAAATGTATTATTTACCATTGGTATACAGTCTTCTATCGTGTTTTACCATGTGTTAATATCTGCAAACAAGTTTTAATTTAGCAACATCAAGCCGATTGCTTTTTACTCAAAGAGCGACTATAATCTCAAAATCTCAAAATATTGGTTAGTCTTGTTTGGGAATTATCCCTTCAATTTACCAATTTTTAAAATATGAATATTGCATTCGTAATTTCATTGCCACTTGTATATCGTTTTCAAAGCAATTTAGAACCTATATTTTCAACATCACGCTTCATATTATCAGAACTCGATTAATATTCGATTTATTTTATATTATCTAGAATAACAATACAATATTATAGCGAGCGATCAGTTTTCATGCCATTTCAAGCGAACTACTTGTAATTTTTATTATTTAAGTTTTCACCCTATTCGTGCGTTAAAATCACTCACAATTCGAGTCTTCGTTTTTACCAATCATTTGTCAACTCAATTCAATTCCTTGTTCAAATAAATTCCCGCGAAACTTTGAGGATGTCTTCCTCAGGACACCAATGTGGTTAACACACATGCATAGAATCTAACCAGTGACCTGTAAAGAAATCCGTTTTTTGACCACAGTGACACGATTTTCAACAAAATACATGATTATTGGGTCACCAAATTATTGCTTCATTTAATTGAAATCAACGAAGACGGTTTTGTGGTTTTTCACCACATTGTGTCTCACGAAATAGACGAGAAGCGACTCTTGTTGTTTTCTTTTGACCTTGACCGCCACAATGCCAAGTTCAAAAGTAGTTCATACTTTACATTTTCAAGACAATCGCCTCGTTCATTTAACGTTCCTAATTAACGAATTAACACAACCAGGTATTCAGCTAGTGAAACTGTAGAAATAATGGCTTCCACAGAGCATAAGTTCCGAGCCGGCTGATTAACTAAAAATGAACTAATTCAAGAGAAACTAAACACTTCCATTGTGGCAATTAACTGAAAATGAGATTATTATAGTTATTAAAGTCAGGTAGGTAACATAACTTAATGTTTGAAAATGTTAAATTGTATACATCTTAAAAAGTGTCGCCGAGATGCAGAGAAACCTTTTCTGTACATTTCAAAAGATCGTATAAAAACAGTGAATTCTTCAACTAGAGATAAAAAATGACACTAAATGTGTGTTCTCTCGCTCGAACGAGAATAAAATTACGCGTGAATAAATGCGTGAGAATCGAAGTCTGATCGGCTCGAAAGCAAACAGAGCAGACCACATTTGACAAGCATCACGTCTCAAGAAACACTTTTGTGGGAAGAAAACAGATAAACAAGTTCAAATATCACACAACACCATTTGCACAGGTTTAGTGGGAAAATTATCACAGCATGTGAACTTGGGATGAGTAATAAATATTATTTTTCCGATCAAAACATTGTTGTTTTTAAGTCCACTAGAGAAACTGTTGCTTTTATCGCAGCAATTAATTGAAATGGTTTCACTGTTATTGTTGACTTCATTGTTATAGAACTTAATGAGCTAATTGACCGAGGGTCAAGATGCAAAAGAGTAATAAATGTTTCTGTACGAGATATTTTATTATTTATCACTCTTTGAGGTTCACACTTTTCCTCTATGTTGCATGTATTTTCTGGCTTCTTCGAACGACTTTTTTTATGGAGACATCAGAGCATTCTCAACAAAATTGTTCAATATCAATTCATTTACACTTTCTCTTGTAACTGACTTGATTCCAGATTTGACGCTCATTAGTGTACCTATTTAAATGAAGTTAGTAAAATACAACACTTTGAAACAATAATTTTTTTACCTATCGAGTTGTTTATGCATGATTATTATTATTTTTTGTGTGTTTTGTTTATTCTTAGTAAAGTTTCAAAAATTGGTTACGAATAATTTCGTAGGTAAAAAAATTATAGAAAGTAGTATTATTTTTCAAATAATTTTGCAAATAACTATCGGTAATTTTAATGAACTATTTGAATCACGAAAAGGAAACTAAATTGCTATCTTGTCGTGCATGCTATTTACTACCTCTCAGTGAATCATTCAAAATTCCATAACCACTTGCAAAAATCTTGAAATATTGGATTGGATTTTTCAAAAATAATTTAATGAATGTCACAGATCTCTTAAAAATAGACTGTTTTATGTAATTTCATCCAAACGAATAAGCTAGGCAATTTTTTCTCGGGAGACCCATCTTCAGCCTAATTCTACACTCTACAGTATACCCAGCCTAATTCTTCACTCTACAGTATACCCACTGACTAGGTCCAGTTTTTTAATCCTCCGCTAAATATTAACAGTTAACACCTGGTTCTAACAGAACATCGAAAACCCACCCCTAATTAATAAAAATAATGACGTCTTCTCTCTCCTTGAACTTCTTTCCTGATTAGAGATAGACCACGAACTGGTAGTTATAACTTTCCAGAATACATAAAAAAAAGTGATGGTGATCATTTATTTAGGGCCAGTTTTTCAAAGCTAGCAGCTAAGTTTTAAACATTGATTAAACAACCCTACAATGACAATGACGTCACTTGAATGACCACTTAATCTTAACTACTCGTTTTAGCAGAACATTGAAAAACTCTCCTATAATGCTATAAATGCAATTCAATATTTCATCACATTCTATTGAAAAGCACCTTTAATCCCCGTTATCCAAAGAAACATTGAATACAAAATATTGTTGTTCAGCAGAAAATAGTTACATTATTTGTAATGATATCTATTTGTATCTAAATAATAATTAAGTATTAATAACACACATTTCATAATTAGCATAATGATATTTATATTTACGTATGCACAATGTTGTTATTAATTAAGCTATGAACAAATGAGCTACCACCGCTAAGTATGTTATTACAATGACATTTGTTAATTTCATTTTGTAAATTAATTGTTGCTTGTTTTTCCAGGTGCTGCTCGCCTTCGTATTGGTCGGACTGAGTTCAGCTGTTCCACCGCCCGGGTATGTCAAGAGGCCTGACCATGACAAGGTATGACGGTATGATTATGACGGTATGACAATACGACGCGATGGTATAGCGATGTATAGCTTACATTTCACGATAGAAATGTTCTTCTCAATTACTGCAAAGCTTGATCCAAAAAACAGACATTATATTTATTTAAAGTTATTTATTTAATATTTATAAATCCTATATTGTTTGCTTTGTATGTTATTTATTCGTTGTGTTGCTTTTGTGCGCTTGATTCTGTAAAATGCTGTGTTCGTTGCGATCTATTATATTTCGCTTGTTGAGAATAAAGATTCATGAATGTATTAAAAATTATAATTCAAAATAACAACATGTTTGTTGGTAAATCACATTACTTTCACACTATAAAGCGTACATTTTCATTCATAAATATGAAATTGAAAATCAGTGTAAATTTTGGAGGGAAAACGCCATACCGGCCAGTGATGTAATATTTTATTGTAAAACAACATTGTTGGTTCATCATTGTCATTGTTGGCCAGTGATGTCGTATTTTATTGTAACTATGGCACCATCATTGTTGGTTAGTATAAATTACATCACTGGCCGGGATGGCGTTTTCCCGCCAAAATTTACACTGATTTTCAATTTTATATTTAAAAATGAAAATAGTGTGATTTACCAACGAACATGTTGTTATTGTGAAATATTGGATTTTGACCGCATTAAAAATCTGTGCTTATTACCTATTGTTTAAAGAAATAAATTGATAAATATAAGGACATACAGCATAAAAAGTACATACAGGAAAACGACTACAGAAACGCGAGAAGAGTTTATCAACTAGATACGTGGTTCTATTTGCGAAGGAAACAAAAAGAACTCAAATGCAATGACGATCTATTCATCTTGAACCCAATCAGTAGACGCAAATCTCTTTTACTCTTTTACAGCACAATTAAAACGACTACGTTGGTTCATTTTCACTCCCAAAGTCCCCAACGTAGTAAATATCTCTTGTATATAGACATTTTTAAAGCTGCAGCGAAAATCAGTGCTGCTACTTAATTATAAAAATTACCCTTACTAATTGACTAGGAGGATCAAATAAGAAACTGTGCATCGTTACGTAGTCGAAAACTCAATTTAAGTAATTGACTAATAATGTACTATCACTATGATCAACATATCCTCAATCATAGAGAAAAACTCTGTATATCAATTTAGTTAACAATAAACTGTTATGGCGTTCATGATTAGTGACATGAAGATTACTATTGAATTTGAGAGACGTGTGTTTTGCTGTATAAATCGCTATTTCAATAACCTAGTCACGATTGAGATACATAAAGTATCACAAGAAAGGTGGTATAAAGGCACGGTTACCACGGACAACAATGGGCCATGCCATAAGGAGCACCGTTATCATTAATTCTCTGTAGAAGATAATTCTAAGGACGGTAAATAGCTGGTAAAAATATAGTTAATAACCTATAAAAACCCTTCACCATAGATAATTACTTTTGAAACTTGAGCGAACTTTTAACAACTTTGATGTTTGATAGGAGCAACAGCAAATGAAATATAATTGCTCATCTTGGTTAGAAATTAAATGAAAGGGTAGAACTACTTAAATATATAGACTTACACAGTTTATTAGAATGTAGCATTTATCGGAAATCGAATCTTTGTCTTTCCTGTATCTGGCAGCCATCTTTATCTTCTACTTAAACTATTGAAATTAGTTTGACTCTTATCTTTCAGTTTCGTTTAGAAATGAAAGCCCTATTTACACGCTGCTTGACTCTATTTAAAAAATATGAATTTGATAAAAGGTGAAAGTAGAATCTGTAACATTCATCATACAGAAAAGTATTGTAATTTATTCAAAAGTGAGTATGTTGGCAGTTTGTTCATCATCGTCACGGTCAACAGAAGGAAAGAATTAAATTCAATTTCCTTAACATGAGAAACAACAGTTTAGTGTTACTTACTAATGACTTAGATTTAGGGATTAGATACCGCGTTTCTTTGCTTTTTTCCATATAATTATATGTCTCTGTACCATCATAAACAAATATAATGTGGGACTCAATTTGTGTGTAAAATCAAAATGTAGCACGCAGTCGCAGAGGTGTATGGCAAACAATAATCTAATATTTTAGGCAACCGTATTATTACACTTTCGTAATTCAAAGATCACCATTTTATGTCATATATTTATACAGTTAAGAAATTAGAAAAATAATCCGTTTAAATTATTTGATTGTTTGCTCCTCTTTATTCAGTAAATGCTAGTAATTCAGTCATAAATAACATTCGATGCAAAATTAGATTTTAATTATTTTCCAACGCTTGGTGTCAATACTTCGAATTCTGTTTGTAGGTGCGAGTTTCATGGCGAATTCACAGGTAGCAAGCCTCTTAGATCTCGGCCATGCATCATCTTTAGCAACGTCACCTTGTTGTCGCTTTTTTACAACACCGATGCTAATGAGGGTAAAATAAACATTAATACCAATTATTACCGCAACGTCACGTAGGCCCAACAACATGCGTGTATATTTTCGTCGTCTCAGAAACTCCTTGATGTCGCTGAACTGGTAGAAAGGTGTCAAATGTGGAGCACAGTCCACTTGTTGCCAAGGTCATTAAGCCGGGCCGGGGGCCGCTCAGAATCCGGTGTATGGAGATTACAGAGATTATAAAACAATATTAAAAAAATCAATCGGAAGAAAGCTATATACCTACCTACACAACTCTCATTTTTTCTGCAATAAAGTGAAATGCGTTTTCTTATGAACGAGTCCTTTGATTGACGGTTTTAATGACTACACCTTTTTAAGGCTGGCCGGTGTAAGTAATCTATAAATGCCTGCATCATTACGCTAATGCACGTCGCGAGAGATAATTTGTGTTTATTGTTGCGATATTGATTGGTCTTTAGACCGACAAGACGATTTCTAACAATCATTTTCTGATCTTGATTAATGGAAATGATATCAACTTGTTTCATTGTCATGGGATTTCTCCTCGGATCAAAATGAGATGTTAATTCTATACTTGAGCCCGTCATGACTTCTCTTTAAATATGGATCATCGAGCAGAATTGAGGAGCAAGTCGTATGCACAGAGAAAGATCAAACTTATTTGCTGCTTTGCATCTAGTTCCCTCAGCGCAAATGTAATTGGATTCTAATCATATTAGATATCTTTAATTTAACTCTTTTGTGCAGTTCAAACTATTTCTCTCAGACTCCCAATGAAAGATTATATAATATTAGTTATAATAACTGTAAGTTAATATTATTATAGACTTGTAAAAGCATTGGCACCTAATTTTATTGAAGTGCTGATTTTTATCGGTTTCATTGAGCTCTAGATAATTCAGCTTTCAATGCAAGCTTTTATGCACAACGAGTAGTGAATTAGTAACACTTTCAATAATATGAACCATTTCTTCTTTCAGTCATGTATCAAACTTCTCCCACGTCAATAATGAATGATCAATTACGCTATTATTGAGCGACCGAAGCAGTAATGATATTGCATAGAATCAGAGGTTTTCAAAGCGGCAATTGACTTCGCCCTAATTATATTTTTCTTTTCAGTTAAGAAAATTGAGACTCAATCTTACATCACATCACATTATTGTGACTAAATACTTTTAATTTCTAAATTATAGATTTAGCTTTTATTTCTGTTCTTGATGGTAATTCATCGAAGCAAGTATTCACGTTTCATCACTATTCACGTTTCATCATTCTCTTTTCCAAGTGTCAAATTCCATAAAAAGATTTAGCCTGCTCCACTGCCTGTCATTATTACTCCAAAATGATTTCTCGATCGAATACACGTGATTATTGAAATCTCTGAATGAGTAAAATAATCTCCTTTTCCGGACCAACATCTGTCAGAACAACGAAACGGAGAAGCTCTCTTCAGCGGTTGCATTCATTTGTTCGGATTTCGATCTCTCCCACCATCAGAAGATAGGCGTTAACACTGACATTTGATACTAGAGTCAAACAATGGGTCTTTATTTGTGCCTGATGTTGCGTGAACTGATAGCAGAGCTTTCAAAGTTCAGCTTGTTTACTAGATGTCAACAATCGAAGTTTCCAGGAGCTGAATTCAATTTGAGAGAAAATAATGTCAACCCCTTGAATAATTTATTATCGATTTTATATTGCCTTTTCCTTAGAGCTTATTTTTACATTACAAAAACGAACACTAAATTTATGTGCGTATCATTAAAACCGCATGCCTCAAACGTTATGAGAAACTATAGGTTTTTAAAATGTATTCAGTTATGATCTAAAGCCTAGAGAGTTAATACCAAAATTATGAAAAACGTAACCAGCAAGTGACCTTGTCTCGAAGCTCATATCATCTCAATATCAGTTTTAATAAAATAATCTAATTGTTGTGCAAATCAAACAAAATATGATTAATTTCATCAAAGGCTGAAAATGGTATCAGTTTTACAAATCTTTGTACATTTTATTTATTATTTATTGATTGATACAACTTTGACTAATGCTACTATACATGTTTCAATTATTAATAATAGTCAATGTTCTTAAGTGCACTTATTCGTCGGTTGTTGTAGTTTTATAAGTTCATGTCGGAATAATGGACTTCATCCTCTTCCTCAATTCTTTATTGTTCTGGGGAAGTGGCTCCACGACGCTGGCAGGCAGGTTGTTCCACAATCTGATCCCATGCGCTGCGAGAGAGAACTTGCCAGTGTCTGTTCGCGGCTGCAACAGACGAATTTTCTCGGTGTGGTCTCCTCTCGCGGTGTAATTCGGTCTCTGCAGTAGCTCACCTAGCTCCTCCCAAGCCTCTTCATGGCAGTAAGCCCTGTATATAGCGATAGCTCTGGATGCGTCTCGCCGGTCTTCCAGAGACTCCCACTTCAGTGATTTTATGAGTTCAGTGGGGCCAGGAGAGTTTCCGAATGAACTCTCAACATACCGTGCAGCCCTCCTCTGTACCATATCCAGCTGGTGTTTATTCACCATGGTATATGGACTCCACACACTGGCACAATATTCCATCTGTGGACGAACAAGGGTGAGATATGCCAGTTCCTTTGCCTTCTTTGCTGCACCTTTGAGGTTCCTCATGACGAACTGCAGTGATTTGGATGCCTTCTTTGAAGTTACATCAATGTGGTTATTCCACTTCAGGTCATCAGACAGCCACACTCCAAGGTACTTAGCATCCTTTGTGGGATCAATTGGTAGGTTCCCAAGCTGGTACTGGTACTGTATCCGTGTTTTCCTAGTGCTGAATGACATCTTGATGGTCTTATCGATATTGATTCGCATCTGATTCAGGTCCACCCACTTGGCTAGTTCTTCGAGGTCTTCCTGGAGCTGCCCGCAGTCATTGGTGTTGTTGACAGTCCTGTAGATTATACAGTCGTCTGCGAACAGCCGCAATTTGGAGTGCAAGATACACTGTGGAAGATCGTTCATAAAGATCAAGAAGAGGAGTGGACCGAGAACACTTCCCTGGGGTACTCCTGATGTCACTGTAATTGGCAGGGAGATTTCTCCTTCAATCCTTACTACTTGCTTTCTGTTATTTAGAAAGCTCCATATCCACTTAATGACCTTCTTGTTAAGATTTAGTTGGGATATCTTTTCCATAAGGAGGTCATGTGGCACTAAATCAAATGCTTTGGCAAAATCTATTAGGATGGCATCAACTTGCTTTGCTCTGAAGTCCACTTCTTGAACTAGGTCTTGTGTAAGACCCACGAGACTAGCCTCACAAGAGTAGTGAGGTCGGAAGCCAAATTGACTTCTTGTGAAGAATTGAGTTTCGTCTAGGATTTGCCTGATTTGTTTTTCAATTATCTTCTCAAGTATTTTACATGGAATACAAGTTAGACTTATAGGCCTATAGTTGGAAACGGAGCTCTTACTACCACCCTTGTGTATTGGCGAGACAATTGCCATTGTCCAATCGGTGGGTAGGGTGCTTTCTTCTATCGATTGTGAAAAAATTATTTGTAGATAGTCTAGTCCTGCCGATCCTGCAGTTTTTAGTAGATCTCCTGTGATACCGTCTGGACCAGCAGTAGTTCCAGGTTTTAGATTTTTAATAACATCCCATATTCCATGAGTACTAATCACCAGGGGATTCGAATTATCTCCAACAATGGAAGGAGCTCTATGGTTTTTCGTTGAGAAAACATTTCCATAAAAGTCGTTGAGAGCGTTGGCTTTGTCTAGATTTGTTGTTAGTATCTTATTGTTCAGTTTTATTGCTGGTATCGATCTTGAGCTGCATTTTTTGCTATTGATGTAGCTGTAAAACCTCTTCCAATTCGTTCTTGGGGCTCCATCTTCCATCAATAAGTTAGCCATATATTTGTCATAGCAGAATCTCTTGGCTTCAATCAACTTGTTTGAAAGGGTCTTGAAACGTGCCTTGTCAGCATGGGACCGCTTGCGATGTGAGTAGGCTCTCTGAACTTCTTTCTTCAGATGTTTCACTTTATCATTATAGTAGATGGGATCACTGTTCTTCTTAATTACTCTGTGCGGAATGAACTTGTCTCTTGCTTGCATGATGATTTTCTTAAACGACTCCCATTTTTCATTTATCGTAATATTATCTGATTTCCAAGCAAGAAAATTGCATCTCAGGAACTCTCCAAGGCCACGTCGGTCAGCTTTCTTGTACTGCCATGATGTTAAGGGCTCCATCTTGGGAATCGTGTGCAATGGGGTGAGTTCAAGGATGACTGCGTCGTGGTCACTAATACCTGGGACAACTTCTGTGTCCCACCATATTTCAGGTGGTTGAACAAGGATAACATCCAGAATATTAGAACTTCCATCTGTTTTGGTCCTCGTGCCCTCCTTAACAGTTTGTATAATATTAAAATTACTTTGCAATGAATTTACAAGTAACTGCGCATGATTTTGCCCACTTGGGTTATCACTGTCCCACTCAACATCAGAGAGGTTTAGATCTCCTCCTATGACTGTGTGAGCCGTCGAGTCAGTGTTGCACTTTAAGTCTAATAGAGTTGTATGAAGTTCCTCCATCAAGGTATAGTCATTCCTGTTGGGATTATAAGCACCAATCACCTGAACTTTTATATTGTCCTGTAGAATAACTGTCACACAGAGTAGTTCAGCTGTAGCACTTGATGAATTAATGTGGGCTGAGAGTTCCTTTTTCACACATATGGCTATTCCACCACCCCGGCTCCCTCTATCCCGTCTGAATACTTGATACTCTGATACAGGAAATATTTCGTTGTCATGATGATCTGGCGTTAGCCAGGTTTCTGTAGCTATGACAATATCAGGCATATGAAGTTCTATAAGATCTTGAAACAGAAGTTGTTTATTATTCAAACTTCTACAATTAACCAGCAGTACTTTGAAGCGTCTGGTCGTTCCATGTTCTTTGCTTCTCATGATGGTGGAGTCTCCCTCGTCCTCTCGCGAAAAAACCGCCGGACCATTACACCTGCTGGCCATGAGGCTGGATCATTCATGCTGGCTAGGAGTATGTGGTTTGCCGTGACTTTGAAGGAATTGAATGATTCACTTCTGTTTTGCAGCTGCTCACACTCAAACTCGTTACTTTTGTACTTCTTCACTAAGTACTCCTTCACATCGGCTTGCGTGATGTTCTTTGCTATGCGGCTAATGTGGAAGTACACATTACGATGAACAGGTCTGAGAACATCTTCTTCACTACTCTTGCCAGTTCCAACAATATAAGTCCTGCTAGTTCCCTTACGTCTCCTACCTTGGACTGTTGTGAAGCCATCGTCCTGGCTTGAGGGGATCCTCTCGTCCTTACTTGTGGAAGGAATCGGATTTTCAGTGTTCTGGAACAACGTACCACGTCCTTTGCCTCGATGTTTTCTTCTTGGTAGTGTACGGATAATGACTGCTATGTTAGTTCCAATGATGTTGTTCCAAAAAATTGCATTGTTGACTATGATGAGGCTACTACAGCAACAATGAATTAGGCAACAATGCAACTCTGTTGCTATGGAGACATGAAAAATGCTGTTTATCATTCATTGTTGGTGACAAAAAACCAACAATGACATAAATATTCACTTTTTCTTCGTTTCGTTCAATGTTGTGATCATTCCATTTTTCAAAATATACTTTTTAGTAGGGGAGCAAATGTAATTCCGCTCGATTAGAGTGCCGAAATTGATTTTTTCATAATTATGGATTGTTTACATCATTCTTAATATTACCTGACGTGCCTTCAATTTTTTTGGTGGCCATCTTGGAAAATATGGCGGAAAACGAGCGGAAAACATAAATTTTACAAAGTATTTAATTGTTAGTAGAGGAAAGGTTGAAAAATTATGTAATAATTCACTAAACCTAACTCAAATATGGAAACGTGAGAAAAAAAACGCATTTTTTTTTATATATTTAAAAAAAAAAAAAAAAATTATATTGCATATTGTTCACAATGAAATTTTCTACAAATTTTAATTCTACATATTTTAGTCTAAGTCCACGCGTTTCATAATAAATTGAGAGCAAAAAAACACAGAAACGTGATTGGTCAATTACAACAATGAAAAAATAAAATTCGTTCACGGCGTTTTTTTTTTCAAGTCCCCATAATTGAATTAGTTTTAGTGAATTATTTCACAATTTTTCAACCTTTCCTCTACCATCAATTAAATACTTTGTAAAATTTACGTTTTCCGCCATATTTTCCAAGATGGCCACCAAAAAAATTTAAGGCACGTCAGGTAATATTAAGAATGATGTAAGCAATCGATAAATATGAAAAAATCAATTTCGGCACGTTAATCGAGCGGAAAGCATTTTTCCTACACTTGAACCTACACTATTTGTACTGTTTATTTGAAAAATATTAGTTCTAATTTTTTAGCATCTACTTTTATTATTTCGACGACATTAATTAATGAAATATTCATTGTCTTTCGATATTATGTAAACACGGTCCAATATTGACTTTTCCCAACTCTCTGATTACGTAACATTAACACACCTCGTCCCTTAGCGTCCTCCGAAGTACGACTTCGGGTACAACGTGAACGACGGCCACGGCGGGCGCCAAGGTCATCTGGAGTCGCGCGAGGGCGTCTTCGGACGCGGCATGTACTACGTGACGACGCCGAACAGCGGACAGAGGGTCGAGTACTTCACCGACGACTGGGGCTATCACCCCTACGTCAAGTACGGCAGCAGCACAGCCGGAGGGTCCTCGTCGGCGGAGTTCGCCGTCGGCGAGCAAGCCGTCAACGAGTTGAACAGAGCCAAGGGAGCCGAGGTACGTCGCGAAGCAGTGGAGCAAGTAACGAAATTAACTCATATTTTTATTTAATCAGTGGTTTTCAATTTTTTGAGTAAAATAACAAGAAAACAATAACAAAATTCAAAATTCAAAATAATAATTTGAAATTTACAATTGTCAGGGTCACACAGAATAAGCGCCTGTTTGCCAGGACTCCACTCTTCATCTTTCATTTTCTCTTCACTTTCAACAATAATCCCTCCCTTCTATCCATCCTCCTACCATTTATCTTTCTCTAGTTGCCCATATTTTTCCACCACTTGTAGTACCTACCTAGTTCAACTACATTCACTTTTGATTTGATCTTTCTGTCTCTCTCTCTCTCTCTCTCTCTGTGTCTTCCTACTCGTCTTCTATGCTGGTAGCTCATCCAATCATCTTAGAATCTGGTTCAGATCTATAATAATTACTCTTCTAAACTATTTCACCAACGCTCTTAAAAATTAATAATTTAGAAGACAATTATCCAATAAGATGCCAATAACTGTAGATTTTAGACTTGATAAATACACATCTCTTTAGCAGATCAAATACTCTCGTCCAGCGTATGAAATAAAATCCAATAAAACATAATAGTACTTCAATCTTCTTACAATACCTGAGCAAATTTGTAAAGATTAGAAAAATCTGCTAAATTGCTATACTTCGTTTGTCAGGGACCTCTCAGCGCATGAGGACAAATGCCAAAACAAAAACGCCAATAAAATGCTGTATACCCCCTCAGAAATGGGGGGTTTCTTTGATCCTAAATTATTATGGTGGGAGGAAAAGGCAGTGCCTGAAAAATAGAAAAAATAGGCGTGGAAAATAGGAATTCAAAATAGAGAAAATAGTTTTTTCTTTTTTCGCTGCTGCAAATTCCCTGACAAACGTACTACAGTGTCGCTAAATCATTATCAACATAGTTATGTTATCAACACATTAGAGTGTAATATACACGTAACATTCTAATTCGAACCCAACAGGCAGAACTAATAGTGCAACGTAACACCAGTAATTATCCAGAGAGTATAAAACAATCAACAAAGTGGCAGATAGCTATCACAAGCTGTCATACGCAATGTGCGGAAGTCCCGTGGGCAGGACTTTAGGACGTAGATCTCCGGAAGGAAAAGACAATCTATTGCGAGCAGTTTCACGCACAAGGCAAAAGACATTTTGGTACCTAATTCTTATTTCGTTTTACTTCACTGTAATTTGGGTGAAATTCAAACTAGTTTTCGATCTTTTGGCAATTACTCGTGCACTTACTTCCGAATGGCAATTACGTTGACACTTAAATGTCCTGTTAATTGCAGTCACTGAACTGTGTCGACTTTCGCTTCAGAGCGGTCAAATCACTCATCCGAAATCATTGGAATAATTAGCAGGTGGTGAAGGAACCAAAAGCTCGAGCTCAAATGTTGAGAAAATTGAAAGATATTATTTAGAGCGAAGTTCTTATGGAGTGGCGCGCCTTGTCCAGACTCAAACTCATGTTTCCTTTCTTTGTCCATCTTCCATGTCCTCGTACATTCAAACAACCTTCTATTTCTTCTTTCCAAGTCTTCCTAGGTCTAGGTCTACGAAGGTCTTTGGGTTTGTAACCACTTGTAGCAAATATTGTGGTAAAAGCGAAAATAAACAGCAACAAAATCTAATTATTTTAAAATATTAAATGCTAGATTTTTAAAACAATTTTACACAAACACAGATTAACACAAGAATTTACTGGTTTTAATATTTTAGCAAGAACTCTATACATCTTAAAATAAAAGAATACTACAGTGAAAATTTTGTTCACATGCAACTTATTTTATTTGAAATCGTCATGAATTAACTTATTTTAATTGTCAATCTATCTATCTTTGTATTGTTTATTGATCTAAGATGCAACTTTCTGATTACTCATTATCTAGACATGAAACCACCTGCTCGACATTTTAATTTTGTGTTTACAGACATTTGGTTAGTTACCTAGTGATATGTGGATGCCGATGTACGAGAGAGATGAAGCTAGTTGTTGTAAACACTTTTAGTTCGACTCCTGAAAATCCTTACAAGAGGCCAGGAATGTGTTAATTATGCATGGAAAACAGAGTTTTTGCCTCATGATTATATAATGTCGAGCTGGCTGAGTTGTAATCTGTACAGCGGAATATTGGATTTTAAATATTTTAAATTCCAGGCCTCGTCAGCTGCCGCCTCGTCAGCAGCTCATCCAGGCCAGACTCAAGGTCACGCGACCTCCTCGTCGAGCACCTCCAACCTCCACCAGGGACAGGGACAGAGATTGTCGGCGACCTTCCTAGTCGACGCCAACGTCCCCCAGGTCGACGTCGTCTCCGGCAACGACTTGGAGTCGACTGAGTATCTAGTCAAAGGTTCGGATAGCGTCGGTCAGCAAGTGAGTGCAGATCACTCGGCGGTGCAAGCGCCGTCGACGACCACGATCTTCGGAGCCTCCGCGTTGCCGTTGCAACAATCCCATCCTGAATATCAGCTGGCGGAGAGCACGGCGCACTCGTCGGAGTCGTCCTATTCTGCTCCGCGCTACGGCACGAAGTTGTCGGCGTCCCTTCCTCGACGACATCGCGAGAAGTTCAACTACATCCAGACCGAGGATTCCGTGAAGCCCTCCCCGTCGACGCATTCCACGCTGCGTCCCATCGTCGTCGCCGACTACGAGCAGCATGTCACCTCAAGTCCGCATCACGTAACTTCTACAACGGAGTCCCCGTTGTATGCTCACTCTGACGTCTCTTCGGCGTCGTACGAGTCGACGACGTCCAACAGCTTGTCGACGCCAGGTTCGTACTTGACGTCGACTCCGGCGCCCGCATTCTACTCGTCGGGATCATACGCCTCGGAGCACGCCGGCTTCGAGTCGACCAACTACGGCGACTCGGGTCACATCAACGTGGAGGCGACACCTCAACCCCATCAGCTGTCGTCGGTGACGTACGGCAACTCCCCGCCGGCGGCGCCCGTCGGCTATCTAGCCAGCCCGTCGCCGCTCCCGAGTCCCACGCCGCCCACGATTCTCATCACGCCGAAGCCACAACCTCTGGTCGAGCTCCTGACATCAGGACAGGAGGGACTCTCCCTGGTCCCCGTCAACCAGAACCTCGCCGGACATTCTCACGACGAGCACCTCGAGAGCCCAGATCTCACACATCACAGCATAGCTAATAAATTCTTCAAAGATAAGTTCAAATCGAGCACGATCGTTGAAGTTCAAAAAGCTGTTCCAATCGAGTTCGAGGAACAGATCCTGAGCCACGAGGAGGAGCAGCAAATCAAGCACAACGGCATCCCCATTGATTACATCCAACAGATCGTCGACACCGCCGAGCACGCGAGTCACCAGCAGCACCACGACGCCGTGGAGGCGGCCGAGCAGTACGGGCACAACGGTAACTCACAGGGTCAAGAGATTGGGGGCCAAACGGTTGATTACAAGACACAGCTGCGAGGAGTCGGTCATCGCCTCCATCTGGACGCTTTGAAGCAAGAGAATCAAGCTCAAGACGACAGGAGGTTCCAGGAGGCGTCGCAGCAATATCACAAAGAGATCCTGAAGTCGTTCAACGAGCATCAACAACAGCAAGAGCAACAACATCAACAACAACAAGCCCATGAGCAGCAGAATCCAGAATACCATCAACAGGTGGTGAACGTAGAGTTATCGCCGTACGACCAACAGTTGTTGAACAATCAAGAAGAAATTGACAAGCTGAGACAAACACACGAAACTATTCGCGAACATCAACAAGCGGATGAAGTAATTGATCTTCGACCTGCAATCACTGGCAGCCATGACACCCGACAAGCCGACGAACAGCTGTACGAACAGAGCAAGCAAATCACTCAGCAATTAATTCAAGCGCAGATTGAAAACGACAATTTGCGACAAAACCACGAGGCGGCGAAAGCTCATCGTATTAATGAGGAGATTATCGACTTGCGGCCACCGATCTTGCATCAACACTTGTTGCACGCCAAAGAAGCCAACAAGAAACTGCGACAACAATACAGCCAACTGAGAAATCATAAGCATTATCATAAGATCGAGGACTTCAGGCCACCATCTCATTATGATAGACCAGTGTACATTCCTCGACAAGTGCACCATCATGTACACCAACAGCCTCATGTACATGTACATCAACAGCCTCACGTAGAGTTGCATCACGAAGTACATCATCAGCCAACAGTTCAAGTACACCAACAGATTCATCAACAGCCTTCTATACAGTTGCACCAACAGCCCCATGTAGAGTTCCACCAAGAAGTGCATCATCAACCCACTGTACAAGTACACCAACAGATTCATCAACAGCCTGCTGTACAGTTGCACCAACAGCCTCACGTAGAGTTGCATCACGAAGTGCATCATCAACCCACTGTACAAGTACACCAACAGATTCATCAACAGCCTGCTATACAGCTGCACCAAGAAATACATCAACAGCCCTCTGAACAGCAGCACCAACAGCCTGAATTACAGTTGACTCTTAACCCCGAGTTCCTGAAAGCCAACCAGCAACTTCTTAAAGGGCAAGCTGCATACCAACAGCTTAGAATAAACCAAGAAGCTTTGGAAGCAGCAACTCAGCTACATTCCATTCCAGCAGAACAACAGCAGCCGGAGATACAAATAGTTCAAGACAACGGCCAGCAGTACAACCAACAGCTGTTCCAGGTCGAGTTAAACCAACAGCAACAGCAACAGCTTCTACTGCCTCAACAGCAGCAAGAACTACAGCTTTCTCAACAGCCTCAACAGCAACAACTGTCCCAACAGCAGCAACAACTTCTACTGCAGCAACAGGCTCCCAATCAGCAGTTGATCAAGGACCAGAACTCGGCACTGAGTCAGCAATACAATCAACAACTCCTCGCTAACGTCATCAGGAAGCCGTCGTCGTCAGCTCTCATTCAACAGTCCATCAACACGAATCATCAGTCCAAGTTGAAGTTTAACTTACAGCAAGACGTCGAGAAGCAAGCAGAGGTTGAGAAAGATTACAGCCAACAGTTGGTGGAAGAGAATAAGCAGGACACATTACAGACAGACAAGCAGCAGGGCGATCATTTGAGACAGATCCTGGAGGCGGAGAAGCAAGGTCCCTTGGAGTACAACCAGGAGTTGGTCCAACTCAATGTCGACAGCTACCCGTCGTCTCAGCCCAACTTCCAGTTCTCTCCAGCGCCTCCAGTCCAGGTGCAGCAGTTCCCCGTCGAGCACACCAAGGTCGTGCAAGTGGAGACGCCCGTCATCGTGCAGCATCAGGTTCCCGTCGAACACGTCAAGTATGTGGAGAAGCCGATCCACGTCGAGCACACGAAGGTCGTGGAGGTCAACAAACCCTATCCGGTTCCGTATCCGGTTCGCGTCGATCACACGCGCGTCGTCGATCGTCCGGTTCCGGTTCCACACATCGTGCCCGTGGAGGTGACGAAACTGGTGCCCGTTGATAGACCTTGGCCGTATCCTCAGCCCTATCCGGTCGCACATCCTGTGGCCGTCCCGTACGCTGTTCCTCATCCCTATCCCGTCCCCGTCAACCATTACATCCACTACCCACACGTCGTCCACGTGCCGATCAAGAGTCACCCCACGCCGTCGGCGGCGACCCTGGCGAACAATCCACACTTCCAGGCGGCGGCGGCTCACGCCTACCTCAAGACGGCCGTCGGAGGATCTGGAGCCGGCGCCAACAGAGCTCAGTTCAATTATTACAAGACAAATAATCATTACGGACCGACGCCGTTGAAGTCTGGCAGAGGTTTAAATCATCAACAGTTGGTGTGGCATCAACAGAAGGCGAAGAGCCTCAACATTGAATACGGTTTCAAACCACCTCTTATCCCCTCGTTACAAATACCAGTGGATCCAGAGCCAGAAGAAATAAAAAGTTACAAAATATAGAAGTGTCATGTATTTAAAACTCATTAAATGAATCATGGCGGTAAATAATTATTCATCATTTCATTCAGGTTCATTCATCGCTAATTGTAAGACGTGTTATGTACATAGCATTATAATAATAATTAATTTAAGGAACATATTATTGTGATTCTAAAGTATTGTTTATTTTTGTATCTATAATAAAAGACATATAAAAATAAGTGGGTTGTATTTTACTTCTATCGAATTAGTGGTATGAAGCTATAAACCATAAAACAGATAGTGTAGCTACATGCAACATTTGTTAATAATGTTTTAGTACTTCATAATTCACTAATATTAAAAGCACACGGTTTTTAAAACAAAGATCATATATCATATTTTGACTTTTTATTAAGTGTCGTTTGGTAGGTTTACTTGATATGGCAAAGTTTTGCGCACACTCACTGGAGTAGGAAGTCAAAGAAATTTATCTGCGTCTCAGGAAACTTGGGAATAGAAAAATATGAATAACGGTGTGATTTTCGGAATTGATTTATTATGCATGCAGTTGGTTAGCTTTATATTTATTTATCACTTGAACAATAAAATATTGTTACGTTTGGCTCGCATCCCCATTACTTCCGAGGATTCGAGTAAAGAAATTTCGAATGGAATATAACTCATAGAGCAAGCTGGAATCCAGGCTAATATTATTTATAAGGTGAGATAAAATTTCTACCCCGCTAACTCCTTTCCTATACAATTCAGTAGAAACGCTCTCATCGTTTCCTGAACATAATATTTCATGTTTTCATTTGTGAAACATGCAAAGTAAAGCCACTCAACAATATACAATTTGAATGTGCATTGCATGTGCTAATTTATCTCTTATTAAGTTCATAAATGTAATTATACTAATTATTATAGCGTGTATTCACTAATTCCCAAGTTCAAATCTACGCCTAGAGACTTTTAAAAGAAGCTCAAGAACTTCACACGATGTTCCATGAAAGTGTTCTTTAATATGATGTACATCTAGATAATATATTTAGAATTGAGAACAAAAGCTGGAAATAAGTAAATACAATTGAGTTTAGAACTCCAACTCAATAATGGTCGTTTCCAAGATAATCAACAGTTCTATGTGTCCGATTGTTGGCCACATAATTAGCTGGTAAAATATAAATGCATCTAGTGGTACGTAAGCAAGTTTGCACTGTGTATGTACATGTGGATCTGGATAATGGGAAGTTGTGTTGAGTGAGGTCATGTCTCGAGGGGGTGTGAAGAATCTATTGTCGAGTTAAAGACGAAGGGGAATAATAATACTACACTATAGGAATAACTGAAAGGAAGGAAGGAATGCTAAGAATAACAGTGTAAAGAACGTTGTATTGTTATTACCTGAGGTTGTAATACGCTTCTACATTCCATCATTGTTCTTCGGCGCCAGTGAACATTACTTATTCGCAAAAATAATCCAGCTCAAATTGAAAATAAAGATAAATTTAATTGAATTGAATTGAATGAAGAAACACGTATTATGCACAATTTGACTGCATAAGTGCCAACCTACTTCATACATTTTTGGTAATCAAATACATAATATATCAAATAATTCAGAGAAATGTTCATTGTGTAGCAAATGACAATAAGATTACTACACTGTTTTTATTATATTATGAAGTCTAGTATTGTTTAAATACTTTTTTTGATATAATTGTTAATTACAAAACGATCTCACACTTTTCAGAAAGATGATTGATGGAGGTGATCACGTTATGGAAATTAGAGTGCATATTCATGAATTTCTACTAATCGTATCTAGTGGAGCGGTCGCTCCACTCAGCCAAGTCGTACCGTACACTCACAGTCACTCAACATACCGTAAATGCCTATCCCAGAAAAAACACTCCGTGTAAAAATACCAGCCAAGTCTCTTTAACTATAAAAAAAAATAGAAGAAATCTAAAAATTCAGCACTGAAAAGGAGTGATATCAAAAAAGGAGCCAAGTCAACGAATTTTCCAAATTTTAATCGTACCATTGAAATAAAAATATCAACCCCCGAGAAATACTTAAAAAAAGGACTTGGCGCATCGGTTTTTTAAAGACACTTTTCTATCCTAAAAGTATAGGAAGAACTCTACAAGTATATTTTCCTGAGTATATCACATTCATTATCGACGAATCATACTACGTTTTAATATAACTAGTACTCTTACCTACTGGCAGTTTTGGTATTTTGTCAATATTCAGAGGAAATAAACGGATAAACGAATAACGAATAAACGGAAGCGGCCTAGTCTATTCGTTATTGCCACTATTTCTAGGGTCATATTAATCAATCATACTTCTCAATATCGTGACTGAGGGAAATAGCGAAAGCGCTCATTACAAGAAGGCCGTCAATGAGATTTGTATAAGTGACTAGTGCACTGAGCCATGCTGCTCAAATAATTACTGACTAGATTTTTATCTAAAGTAATACGTTATGTAATTTATGAATTTTTTTGGTAAAAAATGTTAATTAATAGCAATTAATTACACGGCGAGAAGGTTCAAAGTATAATGCTGTAGTAGGTATGTTGATGTACCCACAAAACTATAGGTACCTACCAATCACAAACACAACTGTTCTGTATTTATTGCTTGTAAGACAATGCTATGTTTCTTTGCGTACTTATATTTAAATTTAAAATATTTTACAGAATGTTCAATATTTAATTTGAAAGTTTTGTCCCAATTTTTCTAGGCATTTCTGAACTACGTAGTATGTGAGTGGCATAAGCTTAAGAATAGAAAAATGTCTTTAAAAAAACGATGCGCCAAGTCCTTTTTTTAAGTATTTCTCGGGGGTTGATATTTTTATTTCAATGGTACGATTAAAATTTGGAAAATTCGTTGACTTGGCTCCTTTTTTGATATCACTCCTTTTCAGTGCTGAATTTTTAGATTTCTTCTATTTTTTTTTATAGTTAAAGAGACTTGGCTGGTATTTTTACACGGAGTGTTTTTTCTGGGATATCACTTCTTTTGTTAGTTTATTCATACAGCTTGTAGCACATGTCCGAGCAGGGACTAATTTCTTTAAAAAAATACGCCTCAACCGATTTGGTTACTATGAAAAGTTGCGTTTGGTATAAGATGAAAATGATTATCCAAGAAGAATAGCTTAAGTTTCGTTATAATCGATCCAGCCGTTTTCGATACATGACGTCACTTCCGGTTTTGAAATAGCGGCCGAATTCCGGTATAGGTAATAAGAAAACAATCTAGTTTTATCTAGTTGATACCTTCATGAACGACCATCTGAATTCCTAATCCCTATATTTCCGTAAAATCGGTCATGCCGTTTGTAATATATGACGTCACTTCCGGTTTCATTTAGTGGTTCCTGCCGCCATTTCCGGTACCATTAATTTATTTATTCATTTTTCACAATTGATTTTTCAAATAAATAGCAGAATGAATACGCAGGAGCTAGTTCAGTTGCAATCGGTACAGGCGTTTTAGATATATGACGTCACTTCCGGTTTCAGGAATGGCGGCCGAGAACACTGCTACCTTGAATATATAAATTGTATTGTCTATGTTACAATGTAAGTTAATTATGTACGTATTTTAAGTATAATTTGTTGAAATAAGTTAAATATTGCGTATTTATGACGTCACTTCCGGTTTAGAAAATAAGAAAATAATATTTTTTTTATTGATACTTCATATAGATGACCATCTAAATCGAATGGCGCTAATTTCGTTCTAATCGGTCCAGACGTTTTTGAGTTATGACGTCACTTCCGGTTTCAAAATGGCGGCTTCCGGTTGGTTTTATAAAAAGGCACCTCAGACGCCAAAAGTGCACATGTGGTAAAAATTTCAGGTCGATCGGTTCAGCCGTTTAGGCTGTGGCGGTGATAGCGACGTTTCGTGATATCATCAGAATCATCATCATCTTCAGAATCAGAAAGTGGTGTAATTTCACTGTTTTCTCGGTCCTCTAGCGCGCAAATGGCATAACCTATTGTTCCCAAATTTGGTATATGTAGTGGGGTGGGCCATAGCTCGAAATTAAGATATTTCGCAACAATGTGAGATTTACCAATTTTGAGATCCAGTAGGCCGAAAATGCCATGTTGTTGCTTACAGTAAAAGTGTTTGGTCTGCTCCTCAGTTTATTAGGCATTTACGGTATGTTGAGTGACTGTGAGTGTATAGTACGACTTGGCTGGGTGGAGCGACCGCTCCACTAGATATAAACTGAGGAGCAGACCAACTACTTTTACTGTAAGCAACAACATAGCATTTTCGGCCTACTGGATCTCAACAATGGAAAATCTCACATTGTTGTGAAATGTCTTAATTTTGAGCTATGGCCCACCTGACTACATATGCATCACGCGACAACAACCGGTCATGCCGTTTACGACCTAGAGGGCAGTGAAAATCGTGAAATTACACCGCTTTCATCTGCTTCTTCTTCTTCTTCTTCTTCTTCTTCTTCATATGATTCCCGAAAAAGTTGCTATCACCGCCACAGCCTAAACGGCTGAACCGATCAACCTGAAATTTTTACCACATATGCACTTTTGGCGTCTGATGATACCTTGCCCCTTGTGATTTTTTGTGCCGCCATTTTTAAACCGGAAGTGACGTCATATCTCAAAAACGTCTGGACCGATTAGAACGAAATTAGCGCCATTCGATTTAGATGGTCATCTTCATGAAGTATCAATAACAAAAAATTATTTTCTTATTTTCTAAACCGGAAGTGACGTCATAAATACGCAATATTTCACTTATTTCAACAAATTATACTTAAAATACGTACATAATTAACTTACATTGTAATATAGACAATACAATTTATAAATTCAAGGTTGCAGTGTTCTCGATCGCCATTTCTGAAACCGGAAGTGACGTCATATATCTAAAACGCCTGTACCGATTGCAACTAAACTAGCTCCTGCGTATTCATTCTACTATTTATTTGAAAAATCAATTGGGAAAAATGAATAAACAAATTAACGGTACCGGAAATGGCGGCAGGAACCACTAAATGAAACCGGAAGTGACGTCATATATTACAAACGGCATGACCGATTTTACGGAAATATAGGGATTATGAATTCAGATGGTCGTTCATGAAGTATCAACTAGATAAAACTAGATTGTATTCTTATTACCTATACCGGAAATGACGTCATAAATATGATGATTGATGAATTAGGTCATAAATATGTTAAATGACAATAAATTCACCACTTTATACTTTTAAATAGATATTAGTAAACGTACATTGTGAATAATTATAAATTCAAGGTTGCAGTGTTCTCGGCCGCCATTTTTAAAACCGGAAGTGAGGTCATGTATCAAAAACGGCTGTACTGATTGCAACCAAATTTGGGAAATGTGTAGGTCTAATAATTATGAATTAAAGACGACATTATTTTCGGCCGCCATTGTTAAAACCGGAAGCGACGTCATATATCGAAAACGGCTGTACCGATTGGAACTAAATTGTGTAAATATGTAGGACATAAGAATATTGATTATGAATTTAAGACGACATTATTTTCGGCCGCCATTGTTAAAACCGGAAGTGACGTCATATATCGAAAACGGCTGAACCAATTGCAACCAAATTTTAGAAATGTGTAGGACTAATAATTATGAATTAAAGACGACATTATTTTCGGCCGCCATTGTTAAAACCGGAAGTGACGTCATTTATCGAAAACGTCTGTACCGATTGCAACCAAATTATGCAATTATGTAGGACTTATTATTATGAATTCAAGACGACATTATTTTCCACCGCCATTTCAAAACCGGAAGTGACGTCATATATAGAAAACGGCTGTACCAATTGCAACCAAATTTTGGAAATGTGTAGGACTAATAATTATGAATTAAAGACGACATTATTTTCGGCCGCCATTGTTAAAACATGAATTTACGTCTTATATCGAAAACGGCTGTACCGATTGCAACCAAATTTTGGAAATATGTAGGACTAATAATTATGAATTCAAGAAGACATTATTTTCGGCCGCCATTTCAAAACCGGAAGTGACGTTATATATCGAAAACGGCTAAACCGATTGTTATCAATTTATGTAATTTTGTAGGACTTCTAATTATGATTTCAAGAAGACATTATTTTCGGCCCCTATTTCAAAACCGGAAGTGACGTCAAATATCGAAAACGGCTGGACCGATTGTAACGAAACCTAAGCTATTTTTTTTGGATAATCATTTTAATCTTTTACCAAACGCAACTTTTCTTAGTACCTATCCAAATCGGTTGAGGCGTATTTTTTTTAAAGAAATTAGTCCTTGCTCGGACATGTGCTACAAGCTGTATGAATAAACTAACAAAAGAAGTGATATCCCAGAAAAAAACACTCCGTGTAAAAACGGCAGCCAAGTCTCTTTACTTCAAAAAAAATTCAACACTGAAAAGGAGTGATATCAAAAAAGGAGCCAAGTCAATGACATTTCCAAATATTTAATCGTATTTTTGAAATAAAAGAATAAACACCAAGAAATACTTTACAAAAGGACTTGGCGCATCGTTTTTTTAAAGACATTTTTCTATTCATAAGCATATGCCATTTATAAACAACCGTCATTAAGAATTTTTAGAATAATAGGGAAACATCTTTCAATTACTTATGACACATACCTACTGTAAAATATTTTCTATTTGAATATATACGCGATGAAACTGTTGCCTATGTTTTCTATAAATACACAATAGGTATCTTCGTAATATTGTTTCGTGGCAACATATTAATTAGGTAAGTCTAATGCGTTAATCCTTCTCATCATGAAATAAATTTCTACTGCATTTTATAGCAATACATTTCACAAAGTACACAGTGAAGTCACATTGTATTTCTATTAAAAAAAGTAACTTTATACACTTGACACTTCAAAAATATATAATAGTGTTCCATAGATAGTAAGTAATTATTTGACAACGTTTCATCATTTCCTTCAGTCAAGATCAAATTATGAAAAGATTCCCTTCTAATATCACCATATTAACAGTAGGTACCATAGGCGTGCGCACGGGGGGGGGCGGGGGGGGGGCCTTGACCCCCCCTAATGGATCAGTCTCAACTAAAAAATTATAAAATGTGGTCCTCATAGTGTAAAATTTTTGTTTTAAAAGGGTTAAAACAAAAAAATCTCCCTGCGGGGCAGACTGGAGTTGCTCAAATCAATGGAATGAAGTACTAGGTTGATCCAAAACACAATATTTAAAAAAAAATACCACGAAAACATTGCCTAGATACCTTCCAGAAACATGGTTTTCTCATGAAACGCTATGTTTTTGCCCTAAAAATGTATTTTGCTTACAGCAAGCACTTTTAATTTTCTACCAAAATAATATTTGGAAATTCAAAGGGTCATGCTATGTTCAAAACTCTTAAAAATCCATCAAATCCACTTAAGGATAACAATTTTTCTCCGGGGCTACGAGCCCTGGACTCACGTCTTCTGAGGGCTCTTACCCCAGCTACCCTTTGTCATAAGTAAGAGATTTGGCTCCCAAACGTCTCAAAATTGATTTTGAAGTGCCAGAAAACAAAAAACGCCCTGCGGGGCAAAGTGGGGCCGCGCCCCCCACGCCCCCCTTAACGCATGGAAATTCCTTCCCCAGGCCTTTCCCCCCTTAGCATTATTCCTGCCGGCGCCCATCTTGGCCCCCTCTAATGATTTCTATTGCGCACGCCTATGGTAGGTACTGCAAGAATATGTATGAGCCCACTTCCAATTGTTATTTAATTCTTCCATCCTTATATTACTTATCTATTACAGCATGACATCTTTCTTCTATCGCCATTGACAAAACTATAAAATAGCCATTATTAAAAGTGATGATTCAGTGAAAAGTGATGAGCTTGATTCAGTGGCGTGCCGAACCTATCTTGAGGACTGTGCAAATTCATTGACGAGTATACCCACCCACCCCCAATGGTCATTTATATTAGCAATAAAAAATACACAAAAAACCGCGCAGCCATTTTTTTTTTAGCTTTATTAGAACGGGTTTAAATGAGTTTACGGGTAGGTACTATATTTTTAAAAGAAAACAAAAAAGTCGATAATTTATTAAAAAAAGCACACATAAAAATGCCGCGCAGCGATTTTTT